>CM046849.1:3306555-3656989 GCA_025618425.1 Heliocidaris tuberculata
GCGCAGGTCCTTTTTCTAGTTACCATGATTACTGACTTAAACCGAGACGCTGCTATGCGCTAGATGAAACCTGTTCAAAACAGCGTTCTAACCCCATATGGCTGACCTCTAACCCCTTCAAGAAATTTGTCAAAAATCAAACTTGGCCAAAAAATGAAGTTGTCTCATACTAGGGTTTTAAGACAATTCTTAGTTCCCAGCTTCAGAATGACGTCATGAAATATTCATGCAATTTTTTTTTTTAAAGGAAACCAAAACCCAAGGAGAGAATCAATGTTATTGGAAAGTGAAAATTCAGAGAAGCACTTTACAAAAAGTTTCATTAAAATTGGTTAAAAAATGTGAGAGTTATGGAAGTTTGAAAAGTCTTGTTTTACTTTGTATGGGAATCCTCAAATTGGCAAAATTGCTTCAAAATGGCTGATTTTGTGAACAACTCTCCATTTGTTTTGTACACAGATTTTCAGATTTTCCCCATTATCTCTCAGGGTGCTCCTTGTCTCCTCCTGAACTCGACATATGTGGTGTAAAATACATTTTCCCATTATATATGTTGAGCTCAGAAGGAGATTAACTGCACCTTGAAAGATAATGGGAAAAATCTGAAAATCTGAAATCTGAAAAGTGTAGGTTTAAATGAAATTGATAGATTAAAGCACTTTTACGCATGTATACCTTTGGGATGGAAAAGGAATTTTAGAATGGAAGAAAATAATAACTCTGAAACTGACTTCATTTTGGGTGGGACAGCAACTAATATATCTAACTTGAGATCAAAACAAATATATTTATAATTAATCAAGAAAGAGGGTTTTGAACCACTGGTTTTTGAAAGAATGGAAAGAAATTATGGTTTTTCTTACAAGGAAATAGAAAACATATTTTTAAGGTTAAGACAGTGTACACTAAATAGTCGGCTAAGAGAGTTCCAATTTAAACTTATTTCCGGTTTGGTTTTGTTTCAAGTGACTTATGTTCTTTTTGTGAAAAAGAAGAAGAAACATATAAACATTTATTTTATTCTTGTGAATATGCACAATTAATTTGGGAATCATGTACGAGATTTTTAAATTATATCGATATACGGAATTGTAGCTGGAAAGAAATTCTGTTTGGGAGGGAGGAAAGAAATAAAGGAAAACACCAAATGTTAAATCATATTCTAATTCTTGTAAAATATTTGATTTTTAAAAACAGAGAGCATAAGAAACCCCCTTCATTTAATGAAATCAAAAATAATATTGCAGGAGACAGATTAGAGGAGAGGAAATTGGCATCAATTAGGGGAACCCTTACTATCCATTTTTCCAAATGGGAAAACCTAAATGATAACCAACAAGGTAGAGCCCGGAGCCCATCGACCACCGGGGGGGGGGGGGGGGGGGAGAGGGGGTAGATAGGGGATAGAACCACTGAGTGGTTCGAACTGAATTACATACTGTAGATTCCTTTTTTTTTTAGTTGTTTGTATACATGTACAATATGGTATGCTTTTTCTTTTTTTTTTCTTTTTGTAGAAGTGATAGTAGTTTTGAAGTATAACATATACTTGACTTTACTACTGATTTATGTTAATTTAAAGATATATATATATATATATATATATATACATATATATATGCTGATTGTTATGTATTGTTTGGATGTCATATGGAATCAATAAAAGATTAATGAAAAACAAAAACAAACAAAAAACCTTTTGGCTTTTGTTTTCAAAAAGTGAAAATCTAATTGAACATACATGAGCATTATTTTAAGAATATTATTCATGGAAATTTCACAAAACTTATTCAAAATGTGTCATCTTTCAACTTTATAATGTGAAAAGCTCAGTCTGATATCAATTATAACTTTTAAGTTATTAACAATCAAAAGTGTTATATGCTTTTTTAACACCAAGTATAATTGAATTTAAAAGAAACCTACGACTGCCAATATGACGCACATTGCAAGGCGATTTTGATGCCCTAGTTTGCGTCTGATATAAAGTTCACTCTGATGTCTATATAACTGTTTACATGACGAGAAATAGACGGGAAAAAAATTGGGAGCATTAAGGGTATTTACAGGTGCGTAGCTTTCAGGCCCTTGGGAACGATTTTTTTCACTGGGGGTGCTGTGAGCATATTTTTTAATCAGTTGGTTATCTAGGAATTATGGGGCCCGGGGCAAACAATGAAGTTGCACCCCTACCCATTCCCCCCCCCCCCCAACTTATCCATGTCACTGTACAAGCGAGGGGAGCAAGCGACCAAGCGGTAGATTTTTTTTCATTTTTAACCCGCAAAATGCAATTTCTGATGCATTTTACCCAGTAAAATTTGCAATTTAGCACTGCGATCGAGGGGTAGAGATCTGAATATGAACGTTGAATAACGGTTTTCTATTCACTTCCTTATGGAAAACCATTAAGAAATAGTCGAGGAATTTAGGAAGACAACCGAAAGTTGACATTTCTTCGAAATGTTGAACCTTTGCAAAAGTGATTTATACACTAAATCGTATATTCGGGAACAATATCTAACAAGAAGATGATAAAACTTACATGATCTGATGATGGCGAGCAACTGAAAAACGAGAATTATTTATCAATCTTGAGCCCTTCAAACACACTATATCCTATACTGGGAAGCAAAATTACGAGATGCTGGAACAACATTATATGCGAAGAAAAGCCATCGATTTTCAGAATCAAGATTGATCACAATTTTCTTCATTTTCTCCTCTTTTTCTCTCTTACATATTTAACCCCCTTCAAGTGTCGTCCGGCGCACGTGCGCTCTGTACCCCGTAAATACACCACTGATATTGTTTCGCTAAGTCCTTAGTTAAGCCAAAATTTTGACAGGGGGGGGGGGGCAGACCCTGACATCAACGTTGCCTGCAAAGATAACATTTATTGTTGTAGGTCATTCTGCAAACCAATGCACCAGGGTTGAACCTTAAAAAATCTCAATTTTTAATGCATTTTACCCTTCCGATTGGGGACGAATAATTAATATAGCAAAAGTTTCTTCCCTCTCTCTCTCTCTTTGGCGTTTTTGCCTGGGGCAAGTGCCCCCAAAGAAATCTGGGGGTGCTGCAGTACCCCCAGCATCCTCAGCCTTCTAGGGGTGCTGCACACCCCCTCAAGAAAATCCGAGGGTGCTGCAGCACTCCCAGCACCCCGGCTCCCAGGGGCCTGGTAGCTTTAATTAACCCAGTAGCTCAATAAACGCCATAAATAGATTTGATCATTGGAGCACGATCGCTATTGCAAACAAATAAAAAAGATTACAGGGTTCAACAATATATCAACAAGTAACTTGTGAAAGGCACACGAGTATGATTATGCTGATATGTGCTTAGTTGAATCGGTCATGCTGGACGTATTTCATCATGGCGATTGCAGGCCTACACCTTCAACTTGGTTTTGTAACAGTAGTGTTTGCTACCTTGACAGCTATTTTCATCAATGCTGCCTCTTGTGCTTCTCTTAACATATGGATACGAATAGTATTTGGTAAGAAAGATGTCATTGTAAATAGGTCAATTATATTTACACATGATATTCATAAATGAGTGGTTTTGAAGGGATATAGATAAATAAATAAATAAATATATATATATGTATATATATTCTCACACTTGACTTTTTATTACAATGAAATATCACTTGCACCAGGAATGAGTTGTGAGACGGAAGGTCTCTGAGAGGTGAAATCAAATAAGTGTATTTTGCCTATTCTCAATGACAGCAGGTAAGATCCATGATGAACTACATTTTCGAGATCATGACAATGATTACATTAATGATGCATGCTCCGCAGTTCGACCGAATAAAATATTTGAACTCGAGTGATGTATTGATTTCACCGAGCTCGCAGACCGATGTTAAAATATAAAGGCATGAGAGATGTTCTTAATTTCAAGGTGAATGTTATGCTACATTGAACGACGATATGCATGCAATATTAGTTGTACAGAACTGCAAATACATATTTGCAGTCTCATGCCTTGATTTTTATGGAGTTATCCCTATATTACATTCAGAATTTCCAAAGTAATCTTGTAATTATTTCATTTTTCTTAATTTAGAGGTGTATAATTATGCATGAAATATTTGTTGTGCAGAATTATAGGTACTAGGTGTTACAAAAAACATTTCCCACTTTTGATCCTTAATAGTTCAAAAACTATTATCAGATAACACTGACATTGATATGAGCAATAGCTGAATAGTGTACAATTTTGTTGGAGGTAATTTAAAAATGAAAGCATAAATCAGTTTCATTAAATTCAAGATTAATTTTTAAGTTAGGGTTCAGATTTTGCTCTATTTTCAACCCTCTGTACAAAACTTTAACTTTGCACATGCAGGGGTCAATTGGTGTGTATGGGAGTGTGTGGTTAACACCCAGACAATGATCCTGGACAATGGCCAGGGTTTGAATGCTTTATTATTTATTCATGATGAATTCCACTATCACAGCTAGTCTTTATTCATCCTCTGGCATTAACTATGTAAAGTCATTTCACTGAGATGTCATTTTAATGGATTTTGAAGCAATCGAAGTAATGCGAAGTGATTTAGTCATTCAAAGGATAGGAAAATTTAATTTGTCCTTGATGATGATGATGATGTTGATGATGATGACGAAGATGATAGTGATGATAATGATTATGACAATGATAGTGATGATGATGATGACAATGATAGTGATGATAATGATGATGACAGTGATAGTGATGATTATGATAATGATGATGAGGATGATGATGATGATGAGGATGATGATGATTATGATGGTGATGATAATGCTGCTGCTGCTAATAATGATGATGATCATGATAGTGACAGTGGTGATGATGATGATGATAATAATGATGATAACGACGATGATGATATTGATGGTGATGACGATGAAATGTAGTGTATGCAAGTACATGGAAACATGTGCTTACTTTTTTCATGTGCATGCATTTTACCCTTTACCATGAATTCAGATTAGCAGTGCCCAGGGCAATCCATCATGAATTATTAATAAAGCATTCATGTGCCTTGGAGCACGAGACCAGAAGCCTGGTCAGCAGAGCTCTGAAAAGGTGGTATTCATGTCCACTGTTCAGGGTCATTGTAAGCACACACTCCCATACACATCATTGGTTCCTGTGTAAAGTTCAAGTTTTGTACAGAGGGTTAAAATTTGACCAAAATCTGGAACCTAACTTTAAAATTAATCATGGATTTAATGAAACTTATTTATGCTTTCATATTCAAATCACCTCCAACTAAATTGTACACTATTCAGCTATTACTCATATCAATGACAGTGCTATATGATATATAGTTTTCGAACTATTTAAAGGATCAAAAGTGGGAAATGTTTTTTGTAACACCTAGTACATGTATTTGTGATCTTATGCCTTGGTCTTTTTCAGTCATCCCTAACCGAACGACCTCGACTACGAGTGACGTCATTGTTATGTTCGTCGTTGAATCCACGTTCGGTCTCCTCTTGCTAGCGCTTTAGATTGTCACGTACGACGCGGTGCGAATGTTTAAACGCATGCGCAGTGATATTCGTTTGTCTCGCGACCATATCGCGACAAATTTTCTTTGTTTGGTTATATCAGTATCGAATTGTAGATATCAGTATATATGTCTGCACAGCTGTATTTAAATCAAAAAAGTGAAATTAAATAGGTTGAAGTAACGTGACTGATCAAATTCATAGGTATTTGTTGTTCTCATTGCAGTCACAAAGATCTTCTTGATTTATAGTCTCACCAAATACTGTAGTCTGCTGGTCACCTTCGGCATTTTTGTCCAGCTCGTAGTCGTTGTGATCATTTCAAGAAAAGGCATAAAATTTGCCCGACTCCCGTTGCGTCAATTTGCAGGTGGCGCATGCGCAGTTCCTCAAAATGACGTCACTCGCAGTCGAGGTCGTTGGTGTCTAGCTAAAATCTAAAACTCACTAATGAAAAGGTATGACGCATATATATATATTTGTAACGCAATATACCGTGCAATAAAAAAAGTTTGTTCCACATTGCACGCTCATGCACGTATGGCGAATAATTGAATTTCACATGATAACTTTCCAGCCAATAGGATCAGGGGCGGCGATTTTTTGTCTGGACAGGGGACCGACATTCAAGAAAATTTGCCTACCATTTTAAAAAAATTTTTTTTATTGCATTTTGTGGAATGGAACTTTTCATTTCAGGGTACTTTTGATCACACAAGCAAATCAAGTCAAAACTTGATATCTACACATTTTCTCCTTTCGACTAGCGTACCCAAGGTGGGGGGGGGGGGGGCAGACTGCCCCCTGACAACTTTTGACAGGAATTTTTTTTTTTACCTTTTTTTTTTTTTTTTTTTGCTTGTCAGAGAATCATGGAGCAAAGCATCTGATAACCCCCCACCCCCCCCCCCCCCGCCCCCCACTGAGCGCCTTTTTAATGGCTGGAGAAAAAAAATTGTCGCCACCCCCAACTCCTCCCCCACTGAGCGAGTTTTGGAGGGCTGACGAGAAGAAAAAAATACGGGTCTCTCTCCAAGCAGAATTTGACAATTGACAAAATTTGCTCCCCCTGTAAAAAAATCCTGGGTAAGCCACTGCTCCTTTCTGTAAAAGATGTTGGACCGCGTTAAATCATTAGCATTTACACATTTTTGGGCAATTCTCAACATTTCGGAGGGAGCGATACTTTCCCGGGAAAGGTGTCTCTATCCACCGACGCCCTTCGTGGACTGTTGACATTGCATTTCATTGCATAGGCTATAATTTTTTTTTTTTTTTTCATTTTATAGCTCAATAAAACACACACACACACACACACGCACACACACACAGCAGAATATCTGCCTATGTAATACATACGTTTTACATATTTTCAAACATATCTTTAAAAGAAAAGTATATTATGCAAGGGAGCGTAGCGACCGAGTGAGATAATTTTGCACTTTTGATTTTCTGGCCTTCTAGAGTACTTCCGAGCGTAAACAATGGGCCTTATCGATAAAAACTAGCATTTGCTTAGAAGCAAATACTATCTAAAAAAAAAAGAAAGTTTGCGTTCAAGCAAATGCTCTAGCAATAGCTATGACCTAACCTTTTGCTTGACCTGACAGTAATTAATTGATGCATGATCAAATACTTGAGCTCAAGCTTATGGTTCAAACGATTAGTTGGGATATCGAGATGTGCGCCGAAGCATGCTCAGACACCTCAGAGCATCTTACAGGTGCACAAGCAGTGACAAGGGCACTAAAGCATTAAAGTCAAACAATGCTACCAAACAACCTTTCATACATTAGCATAATTATTTCTTTGTCAGTCAAAGCCAGCAAGTCCCCTTTTCCTTGTTTATTGTTGTAAAATGTTTACAAAAATTAATGGCACAAATAAGAATAGAATGGCGTGAACATTTAGACGGGACACTCGTTCAGATTTTCAAGTACCCCAAAACTGCCCTTTTTATTTCTGAAAAATGCCCCCTTTCTCTCTGATAGGTGCCCTTTTTTACTACTGAAAGCACCCATTTTTCATTTTAATCGATGCCCTTTCCCCTTCTGATTAGTGCCCCTTTTACTATCTAATGTGTGTCCTATTCCTGTTCTTATAAGTGCCCTTTTAAGTGCCCATTTCTACCTCTCATAAGCGCCCTTTCCTGTTATAATAAGTGCCCCCTTCTATACTTCTCACTGTTTCTTACAAAAAGAGCCATATCTAGTTTCAAAGAATCAGTGTACGTGCACGTGTAGTACAGGTACCCATATTACTACAACTACAATTTAAGCCAGCGGAGCTGGAGACAAGTGGGCCACAATGCCCCCCCCCCCCCCAGCAAAGGATTTCTCATTCCGCTAGCTCGAATGTGCCCATAATTTACACCAAGTAAGGGCAATATTTTCTGAAAAATCCCCCCCAACCCCCTTGCTACGCTCGGTCGCTCTTATCATGCTTATAGTAGACCTATATAATGAAATCAAGCAGATCGCATGATAATGTTTATATCGATGTAATCCTAAAGAAAAACGACAGGATTAATGTACGAATTAAAAGATCATTCGACATTTCCCCCATATGTCATTTTCATTATATCGCTGTAAGTAATGCACAACCCAAGGATTTCAGCATTAGAAAAAAAGTCTTGAAATTTTTGCTCGCTCGCATATGAATGATTAGACCATTACACAGAACTGCTAATTGGGGAAGCTGAAGCAGAACCACCATAAAAATTAAGAAGATGATGCTTGATGATATATTAATTAGACTGTAGGGTAATACCAATGTCACAAAATTGCCAATTTTCGCTTAATGTTCACCCCTTGTAGGTGCCCCTATTTTGTTGGTGCCCCCACTTTGAAAGACGCTCAGCCACCCAAGTCTGATAGTGATGGTTCAAATTCAGAAATGACCGCTCCTGAAAGTATTGGAGAGGAGCTTGATTCCTCTAACGAGCTCCATCTGAGTGCGATTTTAACCTCCTTAATTGATGACCACCAGGTTCTAATAGTCAATAGTCAACTGCCCAGTTTTAAGAAAAAAACAAACAGTCGAACTGTTTCAGCCTGTTCGAATAAAAAATTAATAAAACAATAAAATATAACAATAAGAATGCACTCATTGAGAAGCAGCGGCGTCGCTAGAGGGGGGTGTGGAGGGGGTGGGGGTATCACATCCCCTCTCAAAATTGCTGTTGGAAAATGCGCCACCTCTGTCGGCAAATAAAAGGGAGGGGGGAAAGGGACAGGGAAGAGGAAAGAAAAAAGGAAAAAGCGGAAAAGGGAAAGGAGAATAAAAGAGAATAGAAAAGGGAAAGGAAAGGAAAACGAAAACAGAAAGAAAAGAAGTACTGTACTTCTGTACATTTTCACTACGAAAAGTTAGAAAAAATTAGGGTGCAGCATTTTAGTCGGTAAATGTGAGTGTCACACCCGAAAAATTTGCTAGGTTTTATCGATACCGGCCAATGTGTTGCAGTTTTTACTCTAACTTCCTATACAGTTTTATATTCTTCATTTTTCTCAAAACTTTCTTCCCCCTCCCTAATCGGCACCCCTAAATAGTAGACTCTTTATTTCAATCTTTGTGATCAAGCTGAATCATAAGGAAACATAATCTACGGGGTCTGCTCGCTATTCATAAGAACCGCTATTCATAGAAAACCGCTATTCATTTAACACGCGTTATGAATAGCGGTCCTTATGAGTAGTTATGAATAGTGGTCCTTATGAATGGATGTCCTTATGAATAGCGAGGTAATTTGTCTATGGTTCAGAAGGACCGCTATTCGTACAAAACCGCTATTCATTTAGTCACGCGTTATGGATAGCGGTCCTTATGAATAATGGTTCTTATGAATAGCGGTCATTATGACTAGCGAGGTTACCCCTAATCTACAATATTGACGCACGGATAAAATGTTAAAACGCAATAAAAACCATGCATTTTGTAGGATTTCTCTGAGTTTAACTTTTTAGAATATCTGGTCAATTTCATTGATGATAGAAAGAGCAAAATGAAATTAAATTTGTCTTCTTTCAATCAATAATAAATGAAGTGAAATACTTCACGATAAAGTTGAGGTCTGGTCATGTGATTACATTATGAAAGAAAATGTTTTAAAGCAATTGGGAAAGGTTGATTATGTCTACATAATAATTGGTGAATTCTGTGAGTTTTCTTAATCCACAAAATGATAAGAAATTCGGACCCAATCTCAATGAAAAGCACATGCACTGCACACAGAAATGGGTACTGCACACATGTAGCATGAATGTTCGGCCTGAACACTTCAGCAATTTCTCGTCATATTTCGAATGTGAGGGCATTTGAAGAGCAATCCTTTTCAGTGGATATTTCTGCCATGAAGTTCTTCCAAACTGACACGAAATAAATGAGAAGGTCCACAAATTATTTTCAACTTTCCCAGAACTCAGTCTTCTCTTTAAAACAAAACTACCATCTATTTTGCAATACGTTTGGAAGTTCGTGCCATTAATTTTGTGTGTGGATTTTTTTTTTTTTTTCTTCACAGAACTTTTACCGATCGTAATTTGGCCTAAGTTCTCAAAAGCACCCAAATATGACATGCCAGTGGCGGATCCAGGGGGGGGGGGGCAATCCCGGCCCGTGCCCCCCCCCCCCTTTTGAGGGAAAACAATGCAATGTGCCCCCCCCCCTATTTGCGATTGTGCCCCCCCCCCTTTTCGACCAGAAAAACTTTTTTGTTTTTTTGTTTGTTTGTTTGTTTTTGCTTGTCAGAGAATTATTGAGGGGAACTGGACCCCATAACCCCCCCCCCCCCCCCCCCCCACTGAGCGATTTTTGAAGGGCTGGCGAAAATTTTTTTTTTTGCTCGCCACCCCCCCCCCCACTGAGCGACTTTTGGAGGGCTGGCGAGAGACCAAAAAAAAATGGGTCTCCCTCCAAGCAGTTTCCCAAAGTTGACAATCCTGCATTTGTGTGCCCCCCCCCCCTTATACGAAATTCTGGATCCGCCCCTGTGACATGCTATGCTCTAAATTTATCAAAATTGAACTTAGTGTACATTCTCTGTAATTTTCATGGTAAAAGGGCAATCCAACCTTTGTAATAATCAAATAAACAGATTGGTGAAAGCATTAAAAAATCGGACAAACAATAAAAAGAAAGTTGTGATTTTTATAACGTTGTAATCACTATGCATACGGGAATTTGAAATTTGCCGAATCGATACGGTCGCTGTGATGTAGCGGCCGTCAACTTTCCCATTCACTATAACACGCAGAATGAATGAAATGTCAATTTTCCAAATGTATCACAGTAGGATCTGTTTTCTATATGGAGGACCTATAACAATGTGCTATCCACAATATATTTTGAGTACTCAGGCGCTCAGAAAAAACCCCTGAATTTAATGATATTTTGGTGTACGAAAAATGGGAGAGTTGACCCTGAATGCGTCACAATCGATTCACCAAATTGCCAATTTTAGATTCGTATAGATGTAGTAATCTCAATTTTCAAACATTCATATCTTTCTTATTCTTGTCTGATTTCTTTCAAACTTTCACCATCCTGTTTCTTATGTTTCTGCTTTCACACAAATCAGCTTTTTAAAAAGATTGGATTGCCCTTTAAGGTTAGTTAAAAAAAAATTATAGTTATGAACTTATAGTTAAGGATTTCCTTTGTTTGTTAAGAAAACTGGGTTATTTTTTTAATAGCTACCACTTAACGAGCTAATAATTATCCACTGGGTTGTAATCGGATTGAAACGTCATTATTTCATGATCTCATCCAAACAGGTCTCCTGGTGGCACTTTTCATCCCTCTAACACTCATCTACGTTTGGATCTTCAATCAACGTCCATATCCTCGTCAGAGCCTCTTCACGGTTACTATCCATTTTTTCCTAGCTATTATGTTCAAGCTATTAGGAAAGTCTGAACATTCCGACCTCCTCAAATCCTGCAAAAATCCGATGACTCATCAAAGACGTCTGTGGCAGAAGATACTTGACGTGAATGGACAAACCGCCTACGCAAGAGATCATCGTCTTAACTATATAACTTCCTTAGACAAGTTTCGTAAACTACATCCTCTGAATAGTTACGAACCATTCTGCCCATACGTAGAACGTATGCTGGAAGGTGAAAGGAATGTCTTGGTGGACGGAACACCAGATGTTTATATTAGAACAACCGGTACTACAGGAAAGTCCAAATACATTCCATTAAAGAATAAGCAGAAGATAATGATGAAGATAGGCGTGTTATGGAATTATGTCACAAATCATCATTATCCCACCAAGATATTGTCAAAGTGCCTTCATTTGTACGTTGACCCAAAAGTATTAAAGACGAAGGGTGGAACCAATATCGAAACGGTTGCAACGGTTCCAGAGGGAATAGACTGGTTCCTAGCTCAGTTCACCACGCCTCCTGCCGGATACAGAATATCGTCAATGCATGAAGCATTCTACGTCGAACTCCTCTTTGCTCTCCTGGATCCTGGATTGGGTCAGTTCCTGGTTGGTTTTGTACATTTTCTGGAGAGTTCCATGAAGCTTCTAGAAAAGGAGTGGAGGAACCTCACCAGAGATATTGAGCTGGGAACCCTTAATGCCGACCTCAACCTGGCACCTGCCACCAGGGAAAGTTTGACCAATGAACTGCGGAAATATGGCGGCGACCCTGCTAGAGCTTCCCAACTTCGAAGAGAGTTTGAGAAGGGTTTCGAAGGAATCATAAAGAGGATCTGGCCATGTATTCCAGTCATCATGGGGGTCGACACGACAGGCAGCTGGAAAAGATTAAGTACAACCTATGCCAAAGGTAAATCTTTGTGGATTTTTTTTTTTTTTAATGGAATCTGTATTGCGGCCACCTTGTCTAAATGTTGTGTAGAGGTGTTGTGTGTCTAGTGGATAAGCTCCCAGACTGTGAACCACAAGATACGGGGTTCGAATCCCTGGCCCAACACTAGTGTCTTTTGGCAAGACATTAATCTACATTTGCCACACTTGACCCAAGTGAGGTAAATGGGTATACCTGGAAGGAATTAATTCCTTGAAATGCTAGAGCGCCGTAAGTGCAGCCATGCTAAAGCCGGGGTAATAATTGTGGAGCGCCAGGAGTCTGGCAGTCTGACAGACATGTGCGCTATACAAGAATCCACTATTATTATTATTATTTTTATTATTATTATTACTATTATTATTATTATTATTATTATAATTATCATTATTCAAAGAATAAGCCAACGGCAATTTTGGAAGGCAAAACCGATAATGAACTGTGGACATAGCCAATTTCCTGGTGAAGTCTTTGTTCAATTAAATATTGACATTCAGTTTAGCTTTATTATTATTTTGTAATAATGTAATGGATTTTGCCCTTCGTAAATAATCCATTACTGTCTTGAGGCAAAGATCCTCTGCATGCAGACATGCTGGGAGAGTCAAAGAATAAGTCAACGAGGATGTGGGTGTTTTTTTTTTCTTTCTTTCAAATTTCATTTCAACTTAATACTCTATCTTACATAACTGTATTTTTATTAAGAATTTATCTCCCTTCCCTTTGCCATGGTGTTATAGGTGTGCCCCTAATATCAATAGGCTACGGCTGCTCTGAATCTAATCTGGGAATATCACCCGGTCCGAAGTACATTGACAAAGGCTACATCCCACTCGTGAAAGATGCCGTCATGGAATTCATTAAGGAAGAAGACATGTAAGCACATTGATAAACGGGCCGTATTGCTCCCAGGATCATTTGCGGATCGAAGGCAGGGGCGGACTGGCCATCGGAAGTTTGGGGAGTTTGGTCAATTTGCTGTCTGAGGGCCTGTTGATAAGTGTTGAGTGGGCTGGTCACGGTCACATCGAAATTCCCCAAAAGTCCCAGTCCGACACTGATCATGCTGATGGAAGGACATATCTTGTCAGCCCCACAGACCCATTGCAAGTTTTAATGATTTTTTTATGTTTGAAAGAGAGAAAGGGGGCTTACGGCAGCTGCACCACTCTATGCTTGATATCCCACTGCATAGGGAAAGTTACTGGCAAGTTTTCTTTCACACAAGATTTCTTTCAAAGACTGTCACCGCTGCAAGAAACGCGGCTGCATGAATTTAACGTTTCTCGCACCATGGGATATACATCTTATATCTATGTCAAATTAATTCTGCATAATTAAGTGAAACATTAACACAATTTCAATATGATGTACCCTGATAAAGAACGAACTTAAGATTTTAAAAATGATCCGTGGGAACATCACAGCTAACCAGAGTTTCATGTGACCGAAGGTTCGCGAGACCAAATGTTTCGCTATCTTTGACCTCGGTTTGACGACCAATCAGAATATCCATGAGACACATGGCGCACAAGATAAGATGTTACGGTCACGTGATCCTTCAGGCGACTGCCGCGTTTGGATAATCCCTGACACTGAAAGGTCCACTAGACCGGTAATTTCGGACTCTCGTAAAATGCGTAGTAAAAATAACATGACTAAACTAATACTCTTCGATACCAGTATCTATTTTTTGTGCTTTGGGTAAAGAAATAAACGTAATTTCTTTTTCATGTGTAATGTAGTATCCAAACATTTTCCAAACATCATATACATTAAAATTTTAGTCAAAATTTTGAAGAAAATTGATTTTCAATTTTGATAAACTAACATAATTTGCATCCTTTATAACTAAAAGAAACTACGTACCATAGATCATAATTTCTATAATAAATCAGACTGATATTACATTATAAATACATACTTTCCATAGTGATTCAAATTTCAAAATTCAAGCATTTAAAACTTTTCAGAACCATGATTCAGAACAGAAGTGTTTTTTTTAAATCAAATTGTTGTTCATCATAATCGAAAGACCTATTTGTATATGCCCTCACAGGTCACTGTCCGATCCACCAACATTTTTCTTGAATGAGATTGAAAAGGGCCAAAACTACGAAATTGTTATCACCCAGCCATTTGGTCTCTATCGCTACCGAATGGGAGATGTAATTAAAGTAACTGACTTCTACAAAGAGATGCCCATTATCGACTTCTTATACAGGTAAAATAAATCATGTTTGTTGTTTTGTTTTTTTGTTTTTTCAAAATAAAAGTAAATTATACTTTCAGTTATCAAAAATTATCGTAGTACTTATCCCGTACTCCCACTCAGCCGCGTCGCTCCCTCGCAGTAGCACTCACTATCATGTTTGAAGGGCAGAGTACCGTTTATCGTTTTGGTATTTCACCTGTTGCTTGAAAAAATGATAAGGTAAAGAACTTCATATGTATGAAAAAACTAACTACAGGATCTTTTTGAAGAAAGAATTTGATTCAGCATATTTTAATTGTTTTTGGTACGTCTAGTATGTTTGAAATGTCATTTTTTAAATAGTCAAATTCATTACACACCAACAAAGAGACATTATGTAGGCCTATACATTATAGACAGGTCTGTTAAGCCCGTATTTTTGAGTTTTGGGGACAGAGCTTACAAAAGCACCAAACTTTGCAGATGTACTTATAGGACAATGGCTTCATTTTTTCTCACAGGACCCATCAAATCAAACCACATCTTCATGCAAAATTATGCTAGTTTATGCGATTTGCATGCATTAAATCAGTAAGTCCATTGACAAGGTAAAAATCAAATGACTTGAAAATGTTCCAAACTTTTTATATGCATTTCTTATTGCGATAGCTTTATTTTTCCCCCCTCAGGACCCATTGAATTTAATCTTATCTTCATACAAAATTAGTGTAATTTATGCCAATTATAGTACTATATGTACCTAGACAGTGTAACAATCAAAGTGATTGAAAATGCACCAAATTTTCCATATGTATTTGTTATGCCTACATATTTATTTTTCCCAGAGGATCCATCAAAATAGTTTACATCTTCATGCAAACTTTTGCCAATTTATGCAAATTATTGAATTACATGTATTCAAGGTGTAAATGCCATTCATATTGTACATAATTATGAGCTTCAGCTCTTTGATAGTACAATATTTGCCTTGAAAAGCAAGAAATATACCCTGAAAATTGCAGTTTTACGCTGTCTTTTCATTTACCTGACCTTATTTACCAGTGAGTATCAGATTGGACATGTTGGTATAGTCATGTCACTAACCTGACCTTATTGACCACTATGTTACATATTTGAGGAACTTGTATAGTCATTTCTTGATATATCATTGGAAATGCGTATTGTGCATAAATATGCATCAATTATAATGAATAAGCATTAAAATCAAACATTCTAGGATTATTGCAATTATTAATGTTATTTTATTCTGACTAATCGATCTTACCTATGTGTTAGAAGCTGAAGCCTTTCCACATTTATGTTGTATGTCATAAAATATGTGTTTTATGCATAAATTAGCATAAATTAACTTTAAGATTGAGAAAAATGATTTTGATATATTTCGAGAAAATTATATATGTATTTTTTGCATAAATTAGTATTTTAAACAGGGTGCTATTCACCCATTTCATGACACTCTATCCAAAATTATCGCTTTTAATACATATGACTCATGAGCAAAAAATTGCGCTTTTTAAAATTCTCTTCCCAAAATGTTGTTAACAGACCTGACTATAAGTCACTGCATGTGTTTTTGTATTGCTTTCTGCATTGTCTACATTCAACAGAACTGGACAGATGTTGAACCTCCGATATGAGAAGTTAGACCAGCGAGTTGTGTTGGAGAGCATACAGGCAGCGACGGGCCAATGGACAGGCAGGACCTTGGAGGAGTTTGCAGTAGCAGAGAGCACATTAATTACAGAAGAATGCTCGAGTACGATCTAGTGTTATTAGGTCAACAACAATGGGAATAGTTTTTTTTTTCAGTTTCAGTTTATTTCATATTTCATATGACATAAATGGAACATAACTAATGACCACTGTATTATTACATTAATATAGAAAACATCTTCAATACTTTCAAATAAAGAAGAAAAATGCAAGTGAACATACAGAGACGCAGCTCAATATTCCGTCATTTTAAAGTAGGGATAAGACAAACTAATTTTGAGTGAAATATGAGGGAATCTAGGCTTGTAATTGTAGATTCCATTAAGAATTAAAAACAGCCTTAGACATTATTACATGTATATGAGAGATGATCTTGAGAAAACATTTTAAGAAAGGAAAATAATAAAACATTTCACTCTGCAAACCACAACCAAATTCAAACTCTCTTGATAATGATAAATCGTAACATTGTGAAATGGATTTATTTTTTTCGCAAACGAAAGAAACAATTACATAACAGCATCGATAAGAGCATCAAAAACGTCTTATAGAGCTAAAGCTAGGGCTGCCGAACCTTGTTTGGTAGCGCATAACTTATTGTGATTTGCGCTTTTTTCTACTATTATCTAATATTATTAGGTGATCTGTCGTTATCGACAGATCACCTCTTAATTTCGTCAGAATTTTATTTCGTTCTTTCTTTCTTTTTATTTCTTCAGTACACTTTTTTGTGCAAACGATTACTCAAACTCGATGTGATCAGTTTTCTTCAAATTTGGGTCAGTCATTAGTCCTAATAAGATCAAGTTACCGAAGATTTTTCAAGGTCATCAGGTCATCGTGACGTCATCCAGGCGCCATTTTGTGAAAATCAACTTATGGTCATATCTTCATAACGAAAAGTCATATCTCATTCATATTTGGCGTGGTCAAGGTCAAGGTCAGCTCGTTAAACGCGTGCGTACGCGTACGTCCGCGCGTCAGTGCGCGCACAAAAATTAAAAATGCTCCAATCTTAAGCATTCAAAAATTTCCGCACGTAAACGCCCGTGTAAGCGTTTTGCGCGGGCGCAACACGTACAGAACGTAGAAACGTCGTTTTTTGGACATGGTTTGGGTTACTATACTATTCTACTATACTACTATACTGATACTATTCTTGACAATTTCCAACTCGTCAAATGCCAATGCGCAATGTGATGTAAAAAATAGTAAAAATAAGGTCAATCTGGAATCCGCCATAGCTCGTCAGAACCCCCAAATTTTATTACATATTCTGAAAGCCTGTAAGTTGTAGATTGGAATTCACGCATAATTTTGGCCAATCGGATGTTGTGACGTCATCATATTTGCATATGAACTAAAAAAATGATTTTGAAAAAATTCCGTCATAATTTTGTATGTTCATTTGACAATATTTCACAAATAGATGGTCAATTTTCTTCCAAATTTTGATATGTTGTAGCTGAGACAATTTTCTACAAGAGTAATAACTTTTTTTTTTCATTTTGATTACGTCATCATAGTGTAAATTTCGATTAAAGGCGACATGTCAAAATTTGTGTGTTATGCCTATGGAAGGTGAATTTCGTTCTCATCACGAATCTACATGACATCGTTCTGTGAGCAGTATCTCGGTTGTTTTTGCTCTACTTTCTCCCAATTTTAGTATGTTATAGCTGAGACTATGGGCTATCGTTAATGTACCCTTTATTTTTTTATTAGATGTCGGGATTATGCTAAAATTCTCAACTGAAAGTTAAAATTGCGACTATACTTGTGCCCTTTTTCAGCTTTTCGTGTGAAGTCTATGATGAGGTATTTTCGTACAGTGGTAAAACATTTGCCTACCATGCCAGTGGTAAAACATTTGCCTACCATGCCTGTGGTCACTGGTTCGAACCCGGCTAGCGTCAAAAAAAAAAATCACTCTTTTGCAATTGTTTTTCCCTTTTTTTTTCATCTTCCTGACATTTACTTCATAGTTTAGCTTTAAAAATTTGTAATTTTCTTATCGTTTGCCATGCACACGTGTACACACCTACACCAACACAAATTTCCTGTAATAAATGTGTTCACGCCTACAACGGTATATTTGAAGGTGAAGATGGCCTTTAAAATGTTAGTGCTGTGGCTTAAATCTGACGAGATGGTCATACCCCGTTCAGATACATCGTTAGCAACATGTCAAAACGTCATTCCGATCCCATTTGAAGACAGACCACCTAATTCGTCTCCAGTGATGAATTAAAGATCTAGTTATCATCATCATTATTATTATTATTGTTATTATTATTATTATCATTATTATTATTATTATTATTATTATTATTATTATTATTATCATTATTATTATTATTATTATTATTATTATCATTATCATTACCATTATCGTAACTATTATCATTATAATCATTATTATTATTACTGGTGTTGTTGTTTTTGTTGTTCTTTTTCTTGTAATACATGATAGTTTCTTTTCATTTATTTTTTATTTTTTTTTTTTTTTTTTGAGGGGAGGGGAGGAGTTAATTATCTCGATAGGAATACAGTGCGTCCCAGAAAAAGGAAACCAGGACGGTCAGTTATTTTTATGGTGGAACGAACATTTGAGCAAGACGAGTTTAAAATTTAAATGTCAAAATCAAGTTGCGCAGAATAAGTGAATACAGAGTTAAACATGAGTTTTTCACTTGCCTGCCTGACATGGAGCTTATAACAGAAAAAAGATTTTTTTTTTTAATTGTTGGAACCGCACTGGAAGCCTGAAGCAAGTTGCTCAGGCTTTCCATCGTCGGTTCCTGATCCGAAAGTTCACGTCATATCCACAAGACCTAGTCTGGTGAGGAGGGTGTGGGGTCACCCAGCAGGAATAAAAACAAAACATGTCAAAGGGCAGATGAGCTCCATGTGAGCCAACGACCATTCCCCCATGGAAGAGATTAAAGCCTTACCACGTAATATTTTACAATAGTATGCTCTGCACGGACTTAGAAGAAATAAAAGTGATGCAGAGGAACCCGGGCCCCTTGCGGGTGATTCTGCTATACATAGTGACAAGGAAGAAGATGGCACCCCTACAAAATAATTGTAAGTTTCCCGAGAATGATGGAAAGTGTCTCAGAATATAAGAGAGAATATATGTACGGATGAGTCAGGGGCGGATTCAGGATTTTGTAAAAGAGGGGGCACAGTGCCTTAAAAGTGCACAGTAAAGGGGGCAATTTTTTTTAAATTGTGTACTTCAGGTACGCCAGTTGGGTTTCAAAAAGGGGGAGGGGGCACGGGCCGGTTTTCCCCCTATGCTGATCCACCACTGGGATGAGTTACCGTACATTTGGATGAGTACAGTTTTTTTTTTTTTTTTTTTTTTTTTTTTTAACCAAGCGCTTTACGGCATTTGCAAAGCTTTAGAAAGACAAAAACGAATCAAATTTTGAATTGTCAGGAAGTTTCAAATACATTTGCTTCTTAGTGAGTGCATTTTTATTTGTATATTTTATTGTTTTATTCATATTTTATTCGTACAGGCTAAAGTAGTTTCGACTGGTTTTATTTCTTCAAGTTTTTCTTTAACACTGGGCGGTTGATTCTTGTCTATTACAATCGTGTGATCCTCAGTTAAGGAGGTTAAAAGCTCACTCAGATGAAGCTCGTTAGAGGAATCAAGCTCCTCTTCAATACTTTCAGGAGAAGCCAATTCTGAATCTGACCCGTCATGATCAAGATTAAACTCAGAGTGAAAATTGCTTTCAGAGTGTCCCGTCTAAATGTCCATGCCATTCCATTCTTATTTGTGTCATTTGTAAATGTTTTCTAAACATTACAAAAATGACCTAGGAAAAGGGGACTTGATGGCTTTGTCTGACATAGAAATAATTATGCTAATGTATGAAAGGTTGTTTGATAGCATTGTGTGACGATAATGCTTCAGTGCTCTTGTCATTGCTTGTGCACCTGCAAGGTATCTGAGACATCTGACCATGCTTCGGTGCACACCTTGATATCTTAACTAATTGTTAGAACCATAAGCATGAGCTCAAGTATTTGCTTAGGCATCAGCTCTCAGGTCAAGGAAAAGGTTGGGCTATAGCTATTGCTTGAGCATTTGCTTGAGCGCAAGCTTTTACTAGGTAGTATTTGATTCCAAGCAAATGCTAGTTTTTATCGATACGGCCCAAAGTATCAATAAAATCGTATTTAATGGTTATGGTATCTATCTCCAAAAACGGGTTTCCTTTTTTTCTGGGACGCACTGTATAGTGGTAAGTATTCACATTGTTAACAAAATGATAAATGAATTAGAGTACTGGCATGACTGGTATGCATGATATTACATGTTGCAATGTTTCTTTCTTCTTTTTTTTTCTTACAACCGAGCAGTCTTTGAACCAGACCTACTCATGCCGTATTACATGTTTTTCCTGGAGCTGGAAGACCCTGGAAAACCCCTTACCGTCGAAGAAAAGGGAATGGTGAGTTGAAATCCCAAGAGATATAACATTATTGGTTATAATGTTGAGTATCCAGTTGATATTCAGGATATTGATATACATTAGGCATACCCATCTTCTATACCTTCGGGATCTACTACAGCTATATTCTTCATATAATCTTCTCTCCAAATATAAAAATAAAACTTTTGTGAATCAAAATAATCTATTTTGGAGGACCTCCTACAGAAGAAGGTATATTCGACGTCTTTGCTTTCGTTATTGTTCTATATTGCATAATCCAAGGCAAGGATTGGGTTGTGTTTCTTATTCTTGGCATATTCTGAAATATAATCAAAGTGAAATTCCAAGAAAAGTCATATTTGTGCTAGCTTTAAACGGAAGTACCTATTTCTCCTATAATTTGTTCTTCCAGATCGACATTGAACTGCGAAGTCGAAACAGTGATGTCGAGCGTCTTCGTCGTGAGGGCGCTATAGCTTGTCCTCGTGTTCATGTGGTTCGTCCGGGGGCGTTTGCTGAACTTGAGCGTTATCTTCTAGCCAACACGGGGGCGTCTGCTAATCAGTATAAAGTGCCTAGAAAGTTGCGCACACTCGCTATGATCAATGTTATGGTTGAGAACATCGTTAGTGAAAGAAATTGAATCTCATTAGGCCTTCCCAATAGAAATCAGTTAACCCTTAAAAAACAAAAACAAAAACAAAAACAAAAACAAAAACAAAACAAAACCTTTCGCACTAGAACAAATTCCTTACAAGTGACAAAAAAGAAATGAAAATTAATCAAATCACATCAGCTATCAGGAAATGCACAAAGGTAAGAATTTTCTCTTAAAAGGAAGAGTGGGGTAACCATGTGCATTAGTTCCGAACAAAACGATTGCAGCTAAGGAGGAAAAAATGATTCCTCTACCCTGTAAATGTTATTCAATCATACTGCTTCGAGTGCGTCTTTCATTGTCTTTCCATACACTATACCGCTTCGAGGGTGTATTGTATTGTCAGGGGCGGCGGAGCGTCTTTCAAGGGGGGGGGGGGGGAGCACCAACCAAAAAGGACACTTTGGGGGGAAAAGGGAAGGGGGGCAAAAAGTGGACCATTTTGTGACATTGGTATTAACCTACAGTCCAGCTAACATGATAAATACATTATCAAACATCATCTTCTTCCTTTTTATTGTGCTTCTGGACACTGCTTCAGCTTCCTCAATTAGCAATTGTGTGTGATGGTCTAATGACTCATGTGCGAGCGAGCAATGTGAGCGAGCAAAAACTTCAGACATTTTTCTAATGCTGAAGTCCTGAAGTCCTATGTTACTTATAATATATTTTTTATATTTTGAGTACTGCCCCGAAGGCAAAGGCGGTTAGGAGAAATTTATGATATTTCAATGTACAACAAAGGAGAGATTCGACTGTGAATACGTCACAATCGATTGAGCTATGGCTCATTTAAAATTCGCATAGATTTAGTTTATCTTATTTTTCAAACATTCATTACTTTGTTATTGTTTGTCAAATTTCTTTCAGACTTTGATGACTATGTTTCTCTTATTTTTCTGCTTTCACAAATCATCATAATACTTTATAAAAGGAGCTGATGTATTTGCCTAGAAATAATACTAAAGATCAAAACATTTGTGTACGCCACGTACGTTTTTTATTCAACTGAACAGAATCAGATGTTTACATTGTGATTTAACATGTTCACACTCAGGAAATGTAAAAATTATTTTTTCGATAAAACATGCTATAGAAATCTTTCAATAAATTTTACATCACTTCCGCCAATAAGCTTAGGAGATTTTACCTCATGTAGATATGCGAACCTAAAGACAATTTTATCCACTGAATATTTTTCTCGTTTTAACACTCAAAGGAAAATTATTCAGCTTAATTTCAATTTACTGTAATCCCAAACCTTTTATAACCAGGGCCTTAGGTGTTATAAGTGTTCTGAAAAAACTCTGTACAGTATTTAATTCATGAACAGTGCGAAATTAAGTAGATAAAAGTTAAAATATGATTTGATAAGTTGAACAAAGTTTAGTCTCATTGCAGTTATCCTCAAACCCCTTTACAAATAGATTATTATATTACATACTCGCATATTAAGTAGCTAGTACCATTAAAACGAAGACCATAACCACCATTTCTATGTACAAGCATAATATAATTATACAGTGCGTCCCAGAAAAACGAAACCCTAAAACAAATGTTTATTGTGACCATACCATGTGCTCTATGACAATAATTATCTATTTTCCATAAACTAGAAGTATTATGCTTTTAAATGATTCCCTGATGGCATCCATCCGTACATGCTTTACCGAGCAGCAGCATTTTGAAAATGACATATAAAAATTCAATTGTGCCGGCTTTGGGTAAAACCGTGAAGACGTTAGTATCACATGCGAAAAGAACTAAAGGGAAATAAAGGGTGATGGCATGCATTCAATCAGAAATCCATAAAACACGAGTCAATACCAATTTCCAGTGGTGGCAGGGGCAAAAGCCCCCCAAAATTCCAAAATCAATAAATATCCCTCAAAAGATGAAAAAGTACCCTTCGTGTAAAGGTGCCCCTCCTGAGGTGGGAAATTGCCATAATTTTGATATTTGTTCTGACTTATGTGCCTTTTCTACTTTGTATTTTCATTTGATGACAATAGAAAGTGCCACTTACTTTACTTTTATGAAAAATATTACCTTTCTGTCCACTTTGTTCTTAAAAGAAACTTCAGTTCAGAAAAATGCAAAAAATATTCTTTTTCATTTCGAATGCAGGTACCATTTCAATACAATACATGCCCTTTCTTTACCCCCAACATCGACAATACATTGACCATCATTTTATTGACCTTTATTTTATGATTAGGACATTATCCTTGCCCTCATTATTGAAAGAAACAGATGAAAACAGTCTTCTCATAGGGTTTTAAAAGTCACGTTACATTTGGGTCATGATTGCATGTGATCCTAATGTTTTGACGGTTTTACCCAAATCCGGCACAACTGAGTTTTTACATTTCATTTTCAAAATGCTGCCGCTCGGCAAAGCATGTACGGATGGATGCCATCAAGGTATCATTTAAAAGCATTATACTTTTAGTTTATGGATAATAGATAATTATTGTCATAGAACGCGTAGTGTGGTCACAATAACCCTTTGTTTTAGGGTTTCGTTTTTTCTGGGACGCACTGTAGTCCTATAAGTATAAACTTCCCTTATTACAAAGAGATCCTCTTGTGTCAATAGTAACAAGCATAATATAATTATAGTCCTATAAGTATAAACTCCCCTTATTACAAAGAGAGCCTCTTGTGTCAATAGTAACCTCTATCAATCTTAATGCATTAAGTATTTCATATCTTCTCCTTTTGAACTAAATGATAAATTTTTTTAAGAAATTGAATTTTACACTTCCCTTTCTCTATGCCTTCCAACATTGTGCTTCTTCTCTCTTGTTATCTTTCCATAACGACATAATCTTTACAGTTAATACAATATTCTATTGGTATAAAGTTATTAGAATGCTATACAGAATTTTTTTTTTTTTTTTTTGGATACATGATATATCGAAAGCTAAAAGAAAAAATACATTTTTTTTTCTTTTAGGGGGAGCAGTTATTTACCATTTTGATCGTATATAACGATTTGATGTGATAATATATATACAGGGAAGAAGATGTCAGAAAAGAGAGGCAGATGCTCTACCGAATTAGCCAACCTGCCTACAAAATAGACCAGTTGGATGGAAAAACTGTGTATAGATAATATTGGGGTTTTAGACAAGCTATATTAGGAATGATTAGCATTAAACCAAAATAGAAGCACTCTTTCTCAATGATGCTGAGTGTTGTAGTGTTACCGTGTTACTCCCTAGGTACGGCTCGAAGGGTGATGCCATTGGGAGGTTGCAGAAACCCCATCTTACCAAGCTCAGGCGGGATCTAGGAGAGCGGTACGAACATAATGAGTATTCAATAACATATTGACTACCGAACCCCGTATCGTATTTAATTATACATGTACAGGGCTGTAATTGTGCAAATCATTACTATCTATGCACTCTATGTGAAGACAGTGTTCACTCTGTAATCAGAGTATGGTGTATGCATTTTGCAATTTCCTGTAAAGCCATTGTGTGTTACACTGTCGTTTACGATGACTATGCTTATGATCTACTCTATCATCACATTTCTGTGTGGTGTATCACACTGTACGTGTCACACAATTGAATACATATATAGTATAAACACACTATGGTGCAACATTCTGTGAATTTTTCTGTGGGCACAATGTATGCCCACAGGAGATTCAGATCGACCCTCAAATAGGTAATTTTAAATCAAAGCTGGTATATGAGAATAATGCTTCTCCTTTATGTAGAATGCATGAATAGAAGCAATGGAGATTTGCTATCTAAAGAGCAATCAATAAATAGATTTCTTTTGATGCTTTAACATACAGTTTGCCGAATTACATGTTTTGTTCTTTTGTTTTCTTTTAGGAAGTATAAGTTCTATTACATCTTATGGTTGTGGAATGGAAAGGTAGACTGATTTAAAACTAAAACTTATTTTGAGACACTGAAAACTTTCCCTGTTGAGATTTTATTCTTCTAACCTTTTACTCTGTTTTAATTTTGTTTGTAATGGTTCTTTTTTGCCTAATTTTACAGAGACATGAAATACGTGATAAATTTCTTAATATTTGAAGAAAATCTGATTGCATTTTTTGTGTCCTTTTATTTTATTATTTCATATTTTATTTTTCATATGTCATATTTCATATTATATATCTTTAAAATGTGTTTTATATTTTAGTTTTTACATCATATCTTACAGCACTTTTTCATTTTGATTTTGTACTTATATTTCATCATTCACTGTAATTTGTGTTACACGGCACCATTGTAAATCAGCCAAGTAGCTGAATTTTTTTTTTTTTTACCGTGTTTACATAAATTAATCAATCATTTCAAATTAATCATACTTTTGTTCGACCCTTTTTTCTTTCCAGTGATGAGAACGTTTAAATCATTTTCATATGAAAACAATACATTACAGTTTATACCCAGGCCTAGCTTGCCTATAGATTTAATCATGCCTCTAGAAAATCTACATTCAGTTATACCTTTTTTCCAGTTGAAGTAAATTATGAAGAAAAAAAATGAAATCAAGCAGAAGAGATATTATCTTTACAAAAGGAAATTCGATTAAGAAATAGGGAGAGCTCTCAGGTTTGATACCATATCGCGTCCATGCAATAACAGCTACAAATAACTGGGATCAGGAACAAACATGAATAATATATGAAGTCCGGAACATACATGAGTACAATTAAGGGCTTACCTCAGTTTTAGGACAGGTCTCGAAGCGGAACTTTTGAAGGACCCGGACCAATGCCATCTTAGCCTCCATAAGAGCGAATCTCATCCCAATGCAGTTACGGGGACCAGTCCCAAATGGAATCCAAGCAAGCGGGTGACGCTTTTCACCATTCTCTGGGCTGAATCTGGATCCAATTCATAACGAAAACAGGTAATATCATGACTTTGAATGAGGTATATAAACTCGGTTTCCATGCGTCCCACATTACAAGTGTCAGTTCTACTTGTGATGATTAGGTATTAATTGTGTACTTCGTAAACTTGTTTGTTTGGCTTTCCTCCTCTTACTATGAGACATTCATATCTTGAGGGAGATTGCCATGAATTGGAATGTACATTGCATAAAGAAAATTAATTTAGACAAGGTAACAAATATCGTTAAAAACTATATGACGGTGATAATGACGGGTCACTGTTTGAGCTGGCTCGATTTGTTTAAGCATTCCAAACTAAAATACAAGAGCCACGTAAGTGTTTATTGAAAAATGCAAAACTCTTTAAAAAAAAAAAAATTTAATTAAAAAAAAAAAGGTGTATGTGGGTGTGCGCATGTGGAATGTGTGCGTGTGTGTGTGGGTGTGTTGAGCGTAGGAAATACATGTATATGAGAGGAAAAGTGAAATGATGAAGTATTATGAAAGATTACGAGCTAGAAGGAGAGAAATGCTAGATTTTCCACCAAAAATTCTTCATATTGCATTTTTCTTCTTTTGTTTATACATATATATAAAGTTAATTCGTTTCGAATGGGTTAAGACTTTAATTGAATCGTTGGTATCATAAATGAACTAATAAATGCAGCGACATCAGAAAAGTGAAAACTTATGCATATGCATGTTCCTATTACCAATTCCCCTTACTTTAAGTATTGGTTTTACGTTAAAAAATAGAGGGAAGAGGAGAGAATGTGAAGAGGAGGGGAGAGAGAGAGAAGGAAAATATTCAGATTTGGTATTTATCTACATTGGTTCTGGCTTTCAGGATGCAGTTGATTCGAATAGAATTTTATTCTTATTTGTTTACCTCCCCCCCCCCCCCCTTCTCTCCTCTTTTTATTGATCAATGCAACATAATAATAGCTTAACATTTCAAATATTAAGTGCATGAAAGTCAATGTACGTTTTCTTTTTTCTTTTTTTTTTCTTTTTCTTTACATGCAGTACAAATCATTACAGAAATATTGATTGTCATGTACTCTGCGGGCTCTTGTGAAAATGATTAATGCATAAGCTCTTAAGTTAAAACAAAAACAAAAACAGAATGGGCGCATAACCCTTTTTAGTTTTCTTTCCTTTTAAACGAAGAACGAAATAACGAAGCTTGGGCGTTGATTTTATGCCATTTTGGCTAATACTGTTGAGAGAGCCTGCAAGTACTGTCAGTTAACATGTTTATACTGTACCGTTAAAATCTCTATGTATAAATTGTTGCTATTGCACATAAATGTACTTTATCGTTTGAGAAGTTATCCAGTTTGCATGAGGTTTGAATCCTTCTCTCTTTTGATAAAGAGGGGTGTTGGTCAATGAAACAATTATTTAGAATAGCTACATTCTGAATCAAATTAGGTTTCTGGTTCAAAAATGATTAAGACAATGTACAGTCAAAATCAAGTTCTTGCATAACTTTTTTTTTTGGGGGGGGTGTGCAACATGTTCAAGAATTCCGTGATTTCTTTTTATCTTTCAGTTTTTGTATTTATTCTATGATGGTGGTTTTATTATGATATCCACATGATTTGGGCCTTTTGTTTGGTAGCAATGCTGTCAAACGGTTACATGCACAGATTCTTTACTTTTTTACTAGTGGAAGGGCTTTGGATTGACCTGTTGCTATGCAGTATAAACGCAACTGAACCTTGGAAATCCATTTCCCACCTATTGTTGAGGTGATAGTGTAGCAATGCGGGTGGAATCGTAGTAGATTCTATTATCATTCCTTGAACGAACCAGTGTATTTTAATTAGTTTTCATGAAGACTGATATAGAAACTGATTGGATGCGCAACGTTCCTCTACAGGCACACATTTACAGAGTCTGAAACAATCCCGTGGATACTGCAGTGATTGTTGTCTTACCGAGTGCTATTGTATGGTTTTTTGTTTGTTTGTTTTTTTAAGTTGATACCTTAACATCTGACTGGAAATACATAGCTTCTGCTGGTAAATAGCACGAGTAGTGTGCATTTAATTTGAGTAGTTAATCAAGTGAGATCATGATTCTTAGGCATTTCAGTATGCCATTTGAAATGTTAATAAAATGTGACCACAATAGGCTATATTATGCAACTATTTTGCAGCAATGCAGTCGGTTTGAATATCAGTCTTTTTGTTGTTATTTTTTCTTTCATATTATGACAAAACAGGAAAATGGCATTTGAGTAAGATGTGAGATCATGAACCCCAAATTTTATGCAAAGATAAATCAGTTGAGTTGTGTAGCAGAAGAAAAATTGTGAAGAATTTCCTTGTTTATTATTAAGTAGCCTATTGAACTTGCAGATGATGTTATTTCACACGGAGTTCAAACACTTTGCTATGCGATAGTTATTTTTATAGGTCAGACTTATATGCGTTTATTTGAATAACATTGGTTGCATATGCATGTTGCTGAAAGAAACTGATCTTTGAAATTTGATTGGCTTATCTGAGCAGCCAGGGCTGTTGCTATGTCACCCCAAAAATGTGTCAAAATGCGAATTTGTAATGCGAAGGATTGTGTTGTAGTTGTGCAACAAAACCGATAAGCCGCGTGGCACGTGTCGATGTCGACGGACTTTAATGCTTTGATTTGGGGTGGTTCTACCCGTGGGCCACGGGCGCGTCGTTGCCACACCCATTTATAATGTATAATCTGTGGTGGCGGCGTGATCGCACCCTTGCATGGAATTGCCCGTAGACTGACAGACCTCCAGGATATTATTATTCACTGGTGAATGTTTGATTTTTTTTCTTTCTTTCTTTTCTTTTCTCCTCACTTTTTCATATGGTGGGAAAGGCATTTAAAGGATTATTTTCAATACTACTCAGGAAAAAAATGCCATGGAATAAGTACATTGCTTTATGTTTGTTGTATTATCATTGCTGCTTATATTTATATAATATAATTAATAGATATTTCAGTATGAGTCATCTGATACCTTAATATTGATTGTTGTGCAAATCGATGTGTATTCAAAGAATATTTAGTCTGTCTTTTCCCCCCAATATTATGCCATAAAGGGGAAATGGCATCTGAGTGAGATGTGAGATCATGAACCCCAAATTTTATGCAGAGATAAATCAGTTGAGAAGTGAAGAAAAAAAAAATGCGAAGAATTTCCTTGTTTATCATTTAATTAGTATTGAACTTTTAAACGATATCAATTCATATTTGCCACGATTGGGTGATGAATTAAGAGCTTTTGTTATGGGCCACCTATTTTATGATAGTCATTGTTATAGGTCAAACTCGTGAAAGTTCATTTGAATAACATTGGTAGTTGCATATGCGTGCTGCTAAAGAAACTGATCCTTGAAATTTGATTGGCTTATGTGAGCAGCCAGGGGTGGTATTCTGAGATTTGTTTTGTCTTGATTTTGGTGAAATGATTTTGATTGTGATAACAAAATGTACGCTTATGGCGCATCATTGTTTAATGACTGCGCAAAAGCGGCTACGTACGCGGAATTCATCTGCGCAAACACCAATGAAATGTTGCAATTAAAATTTGTTATGACAATTGGAGTCTTTTCGCTGAGATCAAGATGGGGTAAATCTCAGAATACCACCCCATGGCTGTAGCTATGCCCCCCCCCCCTCCCCCCCCCCCAAAAAAAAAAATGCGCCAAAACGTAAATTTATAATGCGTAGGATTGCGTAGGATCGCGTTGTAGTTGGCAACAACACCGATCAGCCGCGTGTCGCTGTCGACGAACCTTAATGCTTTGATTTTTTTATTTTTTTTTTTTATTTATTTATTGATTTTTTTTTTTTTTGGGGGGGGGGGGTTCTGCCCAGGGCCACACCCATTATAATGTTTGGTGGCGGCGTGACCGCGCCTTGCATCGAATAGGCCGGTTTACTAACATATTCAAATTTTATGCATGCTTTTTAAACAAAGGTTGTTCTTAACAACCTGAAAGCTTGCCCGATGCTTGCCCGACATAGCCCGACATAGCAAAAGTCTATTCAGTCATGGAACCAATCATAGTAAAGGGGTCTGTGTATTGATTAAATCGAAGTTGCATTTTAAGGTATTAAAAACTAAATTAGATTTGGAAGGGCGATATATATATATTAATTGATGGTGAAGTTCAGGGGATCCGTATTGTGTTAGGAAATGTTTACTTTCAAAACAGGGATAAAGAAAATCTCCAATTAGCTTTTTTTCGCATTTTAGAGAGAAGTCTTGAAGAATTTAATAATGAAGGGAATCCTATGATTCTTGGAGGGGACTTTAACATGATTCGAGATTTCAATTTAGATTGTTCGAACAAAGGAAGAAGAATAGGACAGGCTTTTAATTCAGAATTTGATAATTTTCAGGGGAAATTTGATTTAATTGATATTTGGAGAAAGAAGAATTTGGAGAAAAAAAAACAATATACTTATAGACAGAAAAATCCTTTAATTCAAAGTAGGTTAGACTATTGGATAATAACTAGTGGATTAGAAGAGCGAGTGAACGGTTGTAAAATCTCTGCTTCTGTAGCCCCTGATCATTCGGCTATTGAGTTAGAACTAAAACTTGCACATGAAATATTTAAGCGAGGACAATCCTATTGGAAGTTTAACAATAGTCTTTGTTTAGATTCAGAATATACAAACGGCATGAAAAACGAAATAATTTTGCTTGATAGAAGTGTTAAGAAAAGAAATTGTAGATAATAGGATTTTATGGGCCTTTGTTAAAATGAAAGTACGAGATTATACCATAAAATATTCTAAAATTAAGGCACGAAAAAGAAAGTTACTTATGAGTAAATTGCAGGATGAAGTGCAAAGGTTGGAGGAAAATTTGGTTTTAGATGGCGATAGAAATACACTAGAAGAGTTAGAATTAAAAAGAGCAGAGTTAAATGGGGTATACGGACATGCTTTAAGTGGTTTGAAAGTTAGATCTCGGGCTAATTGGTTTGAAGAAAGTGAAATTAATGAAGAGTACTTTGAACAATATTGTTAAAAGTAAATAGTAATAAAACTTTTATAGGAAAAATAAAATCTAATGGTGAAATGGTAACATGTCAACAACAGATTTTAAAAGAAATAAGGAAATTTTAATCAAGTTTGTATTTAGAAACTAATCAGAAAGATGGATATGAATCTGGACAAGAATATTTTTTCAGTGATATTCCGACGATAAAGGAAAGTAACAATGAATTATGCGATGAAAAAATAAGTATGGGGGAATGTTTCTCCATTTTAAATGAGATGCAATTAAATAAAAACCCCGGTAATGACGGTTTGACTGTAGAATTCTATCGAACATTCTGGCCAGTGATAGGAAAATTAGTCATAGATTCCTTTAATACTTCCTTTCAAAAAGGGGAAAATGTCTTCGTCACATAAACAGGGGGTTATAACTTCAACTGAAAAAGAAGGTAAAGACCCCCTTTTGATAGAAAACTATAGGCCCATTTCATTATTGAATATAGATTATAAAATTTTGTCCAAAATACTAGCAAGCAGGATTAAAAAGGTTTTAGATGAGGTGATTCATACAGATCAAGTAGGCTATATGAAAGGAAGGAATATAGGAGAAGCAGTAAGATTAATAGACGATATTATATTCCATTCGTCTACATTTAATATAAACGGTTTCTTGTTGGCTATCTACTTTGAAAAAGCGTTCGATTCCGTTTTGCATTCATTTTTGAAGAAGATATTAAGTTTGTATGGTTTGGGCCCTTATTTTCGTAAGTGGGTTGATATTTTATACTATAAAGCAGTTAGTTGTGTTATGAATGGTGGACACTCCACTGGTTACTTTGATGTGGGGAGAGGAGTACGTCAGGGGGATCCATTGTCTCCGTATTTGTTTCTTTTAGTTATAGAACTGTTAGCACTTGCAATTCGTAAAGCAAGTAATATAAACGGGATACAAATAGGACATATTAAAGTGAAGTTTACTATGTACGCAGATGATGTTTTTGAAAGATTTAGAATCAATACAAAATCTATAAAAGGTGTTAAATACGTTTTGGAGATTATCCGGATTAAAAGTGAACAAAAATAAAACAAAGATATTAATGTTAGGTCCTCGTAAAAATATAAGAAATACGTTTTCACTGGGAAAGCAGGTAGCAGTTGTTAAAATAATTGGGATATATTTTTCCTTAGACGTAAATATAAAGGAGGAGATGAATTATAAAGAAATATTAAGTAAAATCAAAAGATTATTAGGCTGGTGTAAACAGCGCGATTTGACCCTTACTGGTAAAATACAATTGTTGAAAGTATTTGCTTTATCTAAACTTATATATGTCTCTTCTGTATTATTGGTACCAACTTGGGTGTACAAAGAAGTTGAAAAAAAAATTGTTTTGATTTCATATGGAGAGGTCATGATAAGATTAAAAGAAATATCCTTTATTTGACATATAATCATGGAGGTTTGAAAATGATGAATTTTAGAGATATGATTAAGGCACAAAGAATAACGTGGGTTAAGAGACTGATCTATGAAGACAGTAATATGAAATGGAAAAAATATTTTGACTATATATTCCAGTCAATTGGAGGAAGATTTGTATTTTTATGTGATTATGATATGAAAAATATTCATATTCAGGCGCCTCCATTGTACTTAGAATATTTGAATATTTGGCATGACTTAATAGGGAACAGAATTATTACTAGTAACTTAGGAAATCAAATGATTTTTTAATAATACTTTAATCCGTTGTGGCCAGAAAACACTATTTAACAGAAAACTATTTGAGGCTAATATATATCAAATTAAGCATGTTGTAGATAAAGAAGGCCATTTAAGGCCAGTTAGCTATTTTCTACAAAAAGGTCTTGATGCCAGCGATTTATTCTATATTAGCAGCATTTATTCAGCATTGCCGAAGAATTTGAAAGAGAAAAGGAAAAAAGACGAAGAGATAAATAGCACGATCGATTACTCGGAATTAATGTATAAAGTAGGTGATAGAATAATATCATATGAAGGACTGACTTCTAAATTATGTTATAAAATCTTTATAGCTAATATAAAGGAAACCTTTACGTTTAGACACGCGGAAATAGCACATTTAAATACTCCATCTGGAATTGCGACTTCCTTTTTGACCCCAAGATTATGTACTTTAGAAGGTAAATTACGTGAATTTCAGTTTAGATTATTACAAAGTATCCTATATTGTAATGATAAACTGTATAAATTTGGCTTTATATCATCTGACTTATGTTCTTTCTGTTGAAAGGATATTGAGTTATATAGTCACTTATTTATGAAGTGTCAATTTGTTTAAAAAATTGTGGCAAGAAATAGGGGAACAAATGAAAGTGATGCACTTAGATACTTTAAAATGGGAGGAGATTTTGGTTGGGTTAGATGGAATATCAGAAAAGCATATGTACATTAACCATTTAATCATACTCATAAAATATATGATATACAATGCGAGATCAAAAGGAACGCCCCCAACAAAGAAAGAAATCTATAATGCACTTTTAGAAAGTAAAAATAACGAACATAAAAGGGCAATAGCTCGAAATAAGTTAAGTCTAAATCTAAAGAAATGGTATTATTTTGAATGTTGGACGGAAGGTGGACATACACCATAATATCACAAACAGTTTTAAATATATATATATATATATATATATATATACAGTGAAACCTGTCTATAAAGACCACTCAAGGGAGACAAGAAAAGTGGTCTTTATGAGCAATTGGTCTTTATGGACAGGTTCCTATAATACATGTTTCAATGAAAAACACTTTTCAAGGGAAACAAAAATTGTGGTCTTTATAGACAGGTGGTCTTTCTATACAGGTGGTCACTAAAGCAGGTTTGACTGTATATATATATATATATATATATATATATATATACATATATTCATTATTACAATTGCCCTGTATACTTTGAATTTGCACCTATCAGGTTTTAATATATACCTTGTTCAGTTAAATTGTACTATCGTTGTTTATTTATAGCTGGCATGTTATGGAAATATATAATTTGTATTGTGTTTATGCCACGTTGAATTATATTGTGTAATTAATGCTTAATTTGTAATATTCATTTTGGAAAAACTGAATCAAGGAATAAAAAATCATGAAAAGACAACAAAAAAAAGTATGTGTGAGTGTGTCGTGTGTGTGGGTGTGGGTGTGTGTGTGTGTGTGTGTGTGTACAAATATGCAAGGAATACACTACTCTGGGAGACAGCTGTTATAGAAGACACTGGATGTACTCCATAATGTACACAAATTTCACTTACTGCATAATACATTCAAAGAATAGATTACCTGTCTGGATCAAACATGTCTGGTTCAGGCCAAATGTTCGGATCATGATGGATACCGTAGATGTTGATAAAGACATTCAAACCGCTTGGTATAGAGATATTCTTGTATTGGTAAGTCTGCTTGCACACGCGATCTGCCCTGGAAGCAGGAGTTAAGATATTACGGAAATGATAAATAACGATTTTTAGTATATCCACACGTTGTGTCCGGACAGGTTGGTTATCCGGTCAGTTGATTTTAAACGGTAATTAAAACAAGTTTGCAGGCAATATTTCATAGATCTTTTAACATTTGTTCGACAATATGGGGGTTAGGGCTATTGGATGAATATTTTTAGTGAAATCCAACGGCAAACGTGACAGCTTTATTTTTGTTAAGTGTCCATACACACAATCTCCAATCCTATGATTAATTTGAAGAAAAAATTAAAAAATAAAAATAACGGGCATTTGTCAAGGAATTACCCACTGATATGTAAATTGTGTTTGGTTAAAATGTGTCATGTTATACAAGTATAAACGGACATCGACAAAGCATGTAAGGACTACCAGCAGATAATTTTGTAATAATTTTTTTTTTTTTTTTTGGTAAACGGCATACAATTTAGCAGCAAAAATTAGAATAGAACAAACTTACAGTGAAGCTGGTGGATAGATGCGTAGGCTTTCGCAGAGCACCTTTTCAAGATAAGGCATCTTAGACACAGAGCCGTAACTGACAGAGTCACTTGTTTGAGCAAGAGTATCGATCTCGGTTAGTAGTGTCTCTTGCACCTCTTGATTCATAGCCAGAAGATAAGAACATAAACTGAGAAGAGTGTTGGTCGTTTCATATCCAGCCAGAAAGAATAGCAGGCCCTGGAGGCAAAAGATTAGGGTCAGATGAGCCGAAATTATTTCAGTGTATATTTGTAAGGTGATGACATTATCAACACTGTTTTGTTAGGATATAATCTTTGTACAATAAAAATACTTTTAAGAAAGCAGTGTCTACCACAGGCATAACCAAGTGGCCTGGAGACAGCCCCCCCCCCCCCACACACATACACATTCTCTCACCATCGTTCTGGTGCACCCTTGGATACCCCCCCCCCCCCCTCCTCCTGTTTTATGGACTAGAAAGTTTCAATATTTCAAAATAGTTTTTTTTTCGGTCGTTCGCTACACTACCTAATAATATAAATATATGATATATAATATATAATATATAATATATAATATATAATATATAATGTATAATATATTTAACATAATCACTAGCGACTATCCTCTCCCACTGAACGCCACTAATCGGCAGGCTGACATGTGTAATAGTATGAATTAATATCTAAACACGCAGCACTCATGATGTTGTAATAGATGGGTTCCATCTTGTGACAATTCTGGAACCACTGTGGCAAAGTCATAACTTCTTCGTCATGGGACGGTTAGGTTTTTTTAAAATAATTTATTCTTTATTTTTTTCTCAAAAGATAGATGTGCGGGCCACTTAGCCCCAACCCCCAGAGAGAAAGAGATAAAGGGAATGTACGGGCATTCTTTTCAGAACATACATGTTATCATTTCTGTTTAGTCATTTTCTGCCTCAAAAACGGGATACCACGGCCCCTTCGGCCTATCCTCAGATCCGTCTCTTCTACCCACATCTCTGTATATAAAAGAAAATGATTATATTTTCATAAGACGATGAGAGCATTCCTAGATTGAATTCATTTAATAAGTATGTTAACCTGTGCCATCATCTCGTCATCGGTTAGTTGGACATTTTTCTTGTTGTTGCGACGATGAAACTCGACATCATCGCTCTGAGATACGATGTCACCTTGGATGTCACCCTCGCCTTCATTTAGTGCTTCGGTATCTTCGCCGCTGTCTTGAGCATCTGCTATCATTTGCAGGAAATCGACTTTCTGCAAAGAATTGAAAGAAATATAGACATTTGAAGGAACTAGATATACTTTGCCGTGTCTTTCCAAACTTCATCCGATTACTTGTGTTATTTAATCATGAAGACGACGTCAACCATTTTTGCCATACAAGTTGCATTTTATAATTTCCTCCTTAATTTAAGAATTGTATTATCTTTGTTCATTCGTCTTTATACACAGGCAGAATCTGATACCTTATAATCCTATATTATTAATACCTCAAGTATGACTGAGCGGGGGGGGGGGGGGGGGGAATAGCCCCCTCCGCCATTCCTCCACCAGCCCCAGGAGTGCCTCAATCAATCATTATTTCTTTTACTGTATACTAACCGTTATGTCGGTTCCTCGCTTATTTTCCTTGCGCAGACGTGCCGCTTTCGCTGTCACTTCGGCAAAGAACTGGATACACTTCTGGTCAACGAGGCTGGCCAGGTTCAAGTACTGAATGATTGGTGCCAGCGTAGGGAAAATGGCTATAAAATTAAACATTGCGAAATTTAACATTTCAATAACCCATCTCACAAATCATTGGATGGTCGCCAAAAAAGGTTTTGAATTGTTCGTTGGTGTGTCCAACGAAACTTGACAATAAAATTCAAATTCAAAATCAAATGCAAAGCTTTTAAATATATGTTTGTCCACTCCACGCCCCCCCCCCCCTTCTACAGCATTCCATTATGGGACCGAACCCAATTTTAAAATCCCTCATATCGCGTCGGGGGGGGGGGGGATGTGTCTTTTACAAGGTTTTGTGGGGAAAGAGATAACTCTAGTCCTTGGAATATATATATATATATATATATGTATAAATTTTTTCCCCCTAAAAAATAATTTCAAATTTCTTCAGTGCCACTAAATTGGGAAGGGCAATCATGTATCTGTCCAGACCTTCTGGCGGTTTGCGTTCCACAGCACACGGGGCTCTCTCCCCCTAAATCAATTTCTGGATATTCCACTATACACTGCCCTCGAAAAGTTTGGGCATACTTGTATTCAGAACTGATATTTCATAATCATCCACATTTCATTTATCATCAGATATGTGGCACTGTAAAAATTTGGTATCACACTGTAGGGTAGACATCAGCCTTCAAATTGACACCGGTTTAACATATGAAAAGCATTTCAGGAGGCAGTCATGCGTTAAAAGGGCAACCTACCCCCCCCCCCCCCCAAATATCATTTCTAGTGGAAAATATGAGGTCATTGGTTTGGTCAGTTGTGCAAGTATTTTTGCCTTTTCAGCATTCTAAAAAATCTGACCCCCCCCCCCCTTTTGAACTGATGAATATTACATCTTTATTGACTAATACACATTGACCAATCCTTTACTCATGCAGAAAGCTAATATTTTCATCTAAGAAACACATCAATATTTTGGGATCACCACAATGCTTTTTGTTTTTCTTTTTTTCTCATGGGAAATCATATTTTATGGTATATTATTAGTATTTATGTTACTTCTTCAAGGAAAATAATGCCTAAATGAATAATACTCTGTCATGAGATGCGCATTTTTTTATTTTTGAAAGTTTTATTTAATCACGTTTCAAATAATATGAAGACTTCTCATTAGAGAACCCGACCCTGGTAGCGACCAAAGCAGGGCACATCCTGGCATCCAGCTGGTCAAATTTTTAAAGTAGCTGTGAAGGAAGTCACTGAAGATATCTTTCCATGCCTTCATAAGAATTTCCAACAGATGAGGCTCCCTTGTTTGGCATTTTTCTCGGACCTTCCTGTCCAGCTCCTACCATAGCATGATTTTCAGGACCCATTTCTCTTCTGTTTTCTAAAGGTAGTTTTTACATTGCATGTAGGAATGTTTGGGGTCATTTTTCTGCTGGAAGACAAACTAGTGGAGGTAGTTTTCGATGTAGTCACCGGAAATGTATTTCAATGCCCTCAGAAGATGATGCTCACTTGTTGGGCATTTTTATCAGACCCTCCTGTCCAGTTCTTCCCATATCAGCTCTATCAGATTCAGATCCGAGGACTGGGGCGACCAATCCGTGATTTTCAGAAACCCTTTCTCTTCTAATTTCTCCAGGTAGTTTTAGCACAGCCTTAAGGACTGATTGGGGTCATTTTCCTGCTGGAAGACAATACTTTTTCATCTTCAGAAGGATTAGAAAGACATTTCCAGTTCTTAGATTAGAAGTCCCTATGATCCGAAACATGATAAAATAAAACTTTGAAAAATAAATGAATGAGCATCTCATGACATACCATTATTCATTTAGTCATTATTTTTCCTTGTTATGGGTTACACAAATGCAAAAAATATGAGTTCCCATGAAAAAGGGAAGCCAAAAAGCATTGTGGTGTTCCCAAAATGTAGTTGTGTTTTTTAGATTAAAATGCTAGTTTTTTGCATGAATATAGGAATGTTTATTGTATATCAGTCAACATTTTTTTAATATTCATTGGTGCAAAACAAGGGTCAGATTTTGCAGAATGTCGAAAGGGCAAAAATGTTGGCACAACTGACCAAACCACTGACCTTCTTATTGCGCTGGAAATGACATTTTGTGGGTTAGGTTGCCTTTTTAACGCATGACTGCCCCCTGAAACGCTTTATACATGTGTTAAACTGGTGTCTACTTGAAGGGTGATGTCTGTTCTTCACTTTGATTCGAAATTGTAGTAGTGCAACATATCTGATGATAAATGAACTGTGGGTGATTGTGAGAAATCAGTTCTTATTACAGGTGTACCCAGACTTTTGGAGGGCAGTGTATATAGTCTTCATTGTGGTACGACTTTATTATTAAATCTTGTTCGAATATCTTTTTTAAATGCTTGAAAATAAGGAATAGAGAATGAGATATTTAAACAGCACTTACACGAAATAACGACGAATGGGTTTTTAAGGTTGAACTTAAAGCCTTTCTTGGCATTGCGTACGAAAGGATCATCAGGGTTTTCTTGTGAGTTTACTTCAAGACCAAAGGCACAGGTAGCTACTGTGTCCATCACAAAGGAGCCGTACAACCTGGACATATTGAAAACGGGCATATGAACTAAAACGAACATTCAATCTGGGCATGATAGACATAAAAATATAATTCGGACATGTATAGTAAATGAAGACATACCATCTGCAATAATAGACAGAAAATGATTATCGGCAGATATGAAACATTATAGTTTATATGCTGGACATATAAACAAGTAAACAAGGTTTGCACGTTAGAAAATAAAACACTCAGAACGTGTCTGGATAAATGAAATATCATACGAAACACAAAATCTACACACATAAACCATACATTTGCCCAATCGAAAAGTGCTTCTATTTTAGCATAATTCATGGAAATAGTTACAAGACAAAATAGCTAGCATGTACATTTAACGTCAGTTACAAATAGGTAAATTTGATCTCCAAATCAAACTAACAAAATCATTAACCCTGTGAATGAATTACATCGGTGTCAGACAAAATCCTAAGAATATACATTGATACTATGCATCTGAACATTATATTTCTGACAAGAGAAAACTTCATTTCTATGTCAACATTTTCAGTATTAACGAGTACTCACTCAGTGCATTCTATGCAACCATTCTGTTCCTGTTTTTCACCGATGTAACGGACCAATTTGTCAGCGCTCTCATTAATCAAGGACGTCATCTGGGCAAAGAAAGAAAAGTAATGAAGACATTAATGTAATCAAACTATACAGTAGAACGGATGAAGTGCTAGAAGTGGGCGAATCCCCAATCATCCCCCACCCCCAGAAACCGTCTAGTAGGGCTTTAAAATTGCTATATTCCGGGAGGATCCTAAAAACTTATTTCTGGAAAAAATGCCTCACACCACCCCCACCCCCCCCCCCCCTTAATAAATACTTTCAGTTTTATTTGAAAATTTTATTTGATGACAAATCCATGAATCTACTTTTACAACTTAATAAACAATGTTCATTTCACATTAAACTTTCCAAAACATTTCTTTACAAGCAGTTTAAGATGGATTCTTACAGTTTAATTAATTATCAATTAATTTTTGTAGTGTAAGAAAAAGTTAAATAATAGGTTTCGAACTCATACATCATGTGTTTATGCAATAGGAGTTGCACAATAGTTATACGTAAATTTACGATGGTGGGTCATTAGGTGTGTGTGTGTGTGTGTGTGTGTGTGCGTGTGTGTGTGTGTGTGTGTGTAGGAGGTGTTAGTAGGTGAGGTGTGTAGATGTGTGATAGCCCCGTTAGAAGTCATATTACCTTCAGCAACTTTTTAACTTGCTGGATTTTTTTTTTTTTGTTGTTGACATGTCGGCAAATGTGAACATTTGGTTACAATTTTTTACCTTCACTGGCAAATTGGAATATCTGACAGACATTTTTGCTTCTTGTTTTGTTTTGTTTTTTTCGTTCCGGGAATTTTCAGTTGAATTTAAGATGGTCTAATGTAGCGGCACCATTGTCCTGTGGATCTATGGGGGCGTCACTAAGGGGGTCCGCCGTTGAAAGTATTCAAAGCTTTCGGAACATTACACAAGAGATTTTGATAACGATGTCCGATGTCACTCACAAATTTCAACTTGGCAGCACTGAATGCTGGTGTCATGACATTCCTTACGTCTTTCCATCTCTCGTCGGTGAGGGCGGTCAGAGCTTTGTCCAACGGGGGTGACATTAGTGGAAATCTCTGTAAATATTAACCATAATATTATGAAAAACAATTAACAATGCTGACAAAGGGTGTTCCATCTCACAAGTGTACAGAAATGAATATCAAATGAAGTTAGTGTTGTCCATAGTACTTACCCTTATTATGATTTTTTTTTTTTCTTTCTTTTATTATTATTATTTTTATTTTTTTTATAATTTTTATTGTTTTTAGTAGTCGGTAAAGCCTACATCCTGAGAGAATTTTGGGTGACTTAACGTGTTTCGGATTCATCAAGATAAAACGAAACCGCTTACTCCATTTTGCTACAAGAGTTATGTTTCATATGGGAAAAGTAACGTATGAGAAAAAAATAATAACTAAGACATTGTGTTATCGTTTAAATAAGACAGTAGAAGGAGATGTATATAAAACTGTGGGCAATATCTCGAATGCCCTAAACGGAGTTATCTGTACCTATAGACAAGAACCCCTGGCTTTTACGTGTATCCTCTTTTACTATCCCAGGACCGCTGCAGCTTCCCCATAGCATTACTCCTTCGAAAATTACCCTCTAGCAGCTTCCATTAGTGGTAATAGTCTTATGGGCAAATTTAGCCTAGAGTTCATCTTCCTGGAGGTAAATGTCTTGGGTGGTACTTCAGGGCGGAAGGGGTATTAGTCTTAAGAGCATGGGTGTCGATCCCGGGAGATGGGGGTATATATATAATACATATATATATATCTAACCTCCCTACTCCTGTCCTTCACTGCAAAAGCAGTGAATTCGGGAACCGAGAAGGAACCAGGTTTTGGTCTGCTAGCGAAGGTTCCAACTCGGGTGGGGGTTAGTCACAAGACCAATAAAATAAACAAATTCCAAATAAAAGATAAGGAAAATTAATAAACAAAAGCGCTGGGACACAATGTACATTAAAGTGTCATAAAATATTTTATTCAAATATCCATTAACAAATAACAACTAGAATCAATTTACAGATATCATTAATAAAACTCTTAATCGATTTCACTCTATTAAATGCCCATGTTTAGAACCTATATCATGTATATAAACAATATTTAAAATAACTTAAACTATCACAGTCATTAAGGGGAATACTATAAGGGATGGGAAGAGGTTAGTCAGGGAGGGATCGTTAGTACAGTGGCCACTTACATGCAACGCGGATGTCTAAATATGCGATATCGCGACTTGTACTGGTGCACTGCCTTAGCTGCTGCGGACGACGCGGACGATGATGACAACAATGCAGGAATAGAAAGGACGACGACATCGAATACTGGAAGAAATAGCTCAGGAACATGATGAGTAGAAATGACACTCGGTACCAGGATACTGGATACATACAGCATGCACACGAGTGACAGGAACATGTTGATCATACACTGGATCACTAAGATTGCAAAGGGTCAGTGGTACCCAAATGCAGATTTTATATTAGTTCTCGTTGACTTGGAGTTTAGATGATGACTTTGTTCAAACTAGGATGGTCAAACTTCAGACGACTTCGATATTGGTTAGGGTCAGTTAGTGGGGAGGGGTAGTAGGGGATAAGTTGGGGGAGCCAAGTTGGGGGAGCCAAGATGGGGGAGCCAAGTGACTAAAACATACATGGGATCTTCTTTTATACCTAATTAATCATTCATACTGGTTGACCACTCCTATAGCAACAGCAGTTTCCTAACAAACATATTTAAACAATGGAACACTAAACTTATTCAATCATCAAAGCAGCTTTTTCAAGGAGGCATGATCAAAACACATCAAAGCTGCCATAATATCCCACTTAACATGCTTAAAACAATGGTGGACTTCAGACATGAATAGAGGGGTGGCTATTAAGGTGTAGGATACAGTGACATAAAAGAAGGATTAAGCTAATGAAATGGAATCAAAGAGAATAGGGCTTAAATCTTATGGAATAAACTTGAATACAAACAGCCAGCACATGTTATAATTCTGTGTGCAATATAAAAAAGATCAAAATAGCAGGACAGGATAGAGGCTAAAAGCTTATGAATAATCTAAATAATATTTACAATAGAGGGTGCATTTTCATGCATGCTACATATATATATATATATATATATCCATCCATTAAAGTAGCTTGTCAGAATCTGACGTTGCTTATCAAAAAAGAGTGGTCTCTTTGCTGGCATCGGCGTATAATGTCAAGAGGCCTTATGCCAGTGGCATCACTGAGCCAAGTGAGGTAAGTCCAACGCTGTCTCCCACGTGCCCTTCTTCCTTCAACAGCACCAGTAAGGGCAAGAGACTCTAGAGAATTCTTGCGCAGGATATGGCCCAAGAAGCGTAGTTGTCGGGTTACAATGGTTTTAAGTAGAGTACGGGATAATCTGGCTCTTTCCAGGACATCTATGTTGGTAACATGATAAGTCCATGATATTCTCATCATCCTACGCAAAAACCACATCTCAACAGCTTCCAGGCGCTGTTGCATAGCTTTGTTTATAGTCCAGCATTCAGATCCATACAAGAGCATGGACCATACATAACAGCGCATCAACCTAAGTCTCGTGGAAAGGTTAATAGTCTTGGTTGTCAGCACTCTCTCCATCTTCTTGAATGTAGATTTTGCAATTCCAATTCGTCGCTTGATCTCTTTTTCACACCTACCATCAGATGTAACTGTACTACCCAGGTAAGTAAACTCTGCTACTTGTTCAAGCATTTCTCCATTCACCTGCACATTGCACTGTGGTACTGGTAATGTTTTTGAGAAGACGAGACAAAAAGACTTTTTGCGATTTATCAGCAAGCCTTTCTTCTCGCTTTCCGCGACTACAACGTTCATGAGGTTCTGTAGTTTTTCCTCGGAATCACCGATCACTACAGTATCATCTGCATATCTCACATTTGTGATGTTGACTCCTCCAATCTTGAATCCACCCATTTCTTGAACTGACTGCATAATGACTTCTGTGTATAGTGAAAACAAGTCTGGCGAGAGGATACAGCCTTGTCTAACCCCACGTTCTATGTTAAGCCAGTTACTCATCTTCCCATCTATTTTTACAGCTGCCAATTGATTCCAGTATAGGTTTTTGATTAGTTCAATTTCTTTTCCATCGATGTCCAGCATGTCTAGCACCTTCATAAGGGCCTGATGTTGCACCTTGTCAAATGCTTTGACATAGTCAATGAAACAGACATACAAATCTTTCTGCATCTGGATAGCCCTCTCTGCTAACATTCTCATTATGAACAGGGCATTTCTTGTACCCTTGTCTGGCCTGAACCCATACTGTTCTTCTGATATTTCACCCTTGGTTCTGCCGCGTATTCGATTAAGTAAGACACGTAGAATCAGCTTTGTCAGGTGACTCATCAAACTTATTGTCCGGAACTGTTCACATTTGGTTGCTCCTGGCTTCTTTGGTATTACTATGAAAACCGATTTGACCATCTCTATTGGAAAGTGTCCTTCATCGTAGATTCTATTTGCAAGATGCGTTATTTGTTTAACACCGAATTCTCCCAAAGCAGTGAACATCTCTGCTGTAAGGCCATCTGGTCCAGCTGTTTTACCCGTTGACATACATCTGAGTGCATGCGATACTTCTTCTTCCAGTATTAGGTTACCACCAATTTTGACTCTGTCTGGTTTCTGCCCTCTATTATCCTTAAATAGTTCTCTAATGTATTCTTCCCAGCGGTGTAGTATCTCCTGGTTTTCCATTATAATGTTTCCTTCCTTGTCTTCAATGCAACTAGAACGATATGCACACTTTCTACGGCCAGTGACTTGTCGTATTTTATTATGCATAAGCTGGGGATTTTTCTTCTCAAGCCTTTCCAATTCCTCACATTGTTTTACGTAGTATTTCTCCTTTTCAATTCGACATCTATTTCTGATATATCTATGAAGTTCTCTATATCTATCATTGTCACCTTTTCCTTTCTCCGCATTTCCATTAAATCCAAAATGTCAGTTGTCATCCATTCTTGTTTCTTGCATGGGATTACATAAGGTACAGACTTATCTGTAGCATTAGATAATGCTCTTTGAAAACTATTGAAAAACTTGTCAATGTCATCCATCTGTTGTTCTTCTTTCAGTTCTGTTTCAACAGCTTCTCTGAAGTGACGAGCTATTCCACTGTTTCTTAGCTGGAAAAAATCAAATCTTCGTGATGATTTCTTATTTGTAAGCTTCTTAAATTTGGTTCGAATAGAGCACACAACCACAATATGGTCAGAGTTGCAATCAGCACCAGGGTATCCCTTGGTTTGCGTAACAGAATTCTGGAACCTCCTGTTGATGGTAATAAAGTCAATCTGGTTTCTTGTGTTTTGGTCTGGACTTTTCCATGTCCATCTTCTCCGGGGATATATATAATATATATATAATATATATATATATATATATATATATATATATATGTGTGTGTGTGTGTGTGTGTGTGTGTGTGTGTGTGCGGGTGTGTGCGTGTGTGTGTGTGTGTGTGTGTGTGAAGAGAGAATGATGGAACAGAATGAAGCAGGTCACTCGGTGTATTTACAAGCTTTCGGATACTGGCCTTCTTCAAGTTTATTTGCTAAATCAAACAGAATGAAACAAATAATAATAATAAGCCACTTAACAAAACGAGACTACATATACATTTGTTTTGACATTAAAAGTCAGGTAATTGTTTACTTTGCTTACTTTTGTTTTTATTGAGTTCCATTTCCGTTATTTCACTTACTCCTGCCGAGTAACATCTTTTCAATTTCACTTACTCCTGTTGATTTATGTTGCCATGCCAGCTTTACAACAATTCTGTTCTGTTGTCTTTAGTTTTGTTTTGGCGAGTAACGTCTTTTCAATTTCACTTACTCCTGTTGATTTATGTTGCCAGCTTTATGATAATTCTGTTCTGTTGTATTTAGTTTTGTTAAGTTGTTTATTATTATTATTTGTTTCATTCTGTTTGATTTAGCAAATAAACTTGAAGAAGGTCAGTAGCCGAAAGCTTGTAAATACACCGAGTGACCTGCTTCATTCTCTTCCATCATTTTCTCTTCACATATCTAAATTTAACATGGTTCAACCGAACGGTACACACATCCACACCTCTCTCGCTATATATATATATATATATATATATATATATATATATATATATATATATATAAAGGATGACTCGAATGCATTGAATGCCAATTCCAAGTATTTTTATTCTCCAAATTTTCGGGGGTCCTCCCCCTACGTTTTCCCTGACGAAGGGGGAGGACCCCCGAAAATTTGGAGAATAAAAATACTTGGAATTGGCATTCAATGCATTCGAGTCATCCTTTATTATTTCTCATCATATGCCAATACGTGGAACATCATGAATTTATATATATATATATACAATTATTCTAATTTATTATATGTATTATATATATATGTATATATATATATATATATATATATATATATATAATATATATAATGAATTAGAATTATGATACATTAACTTAAAACTAATAATTATCCAAACTCATTATGTTTGATCTTGAAATACCATCACATTTTTTAATGATTAGAAGTAAGGAAATAAGAAATGCCATAATTTCAATGCGAAAATATCGAAGAAAATTCGTTCGCTCGCTTTGTTATTCTCAATTAAGGGGTTCCGTCCATTGGCGTAGATCCTTCTTTTCATTAAAAACCACTTTGGGATGCACTAAAATGCAAGTTTTATAGTTAGATTTTTGAAAAAGTTCCTGGTATGGGAGGAGGATACCCCCTCGCCGGTCATCCCCCAATCATGAACACAGATCGATACCCCTGCAGCTTAGAAGCAGAGTTAACTGGTTCTCGAACATAGATCTACATCTTGATACATAAACTTGAATAACTCATTAGCAGAGTGAATCTAACTTACCCTCCTGTTATAAAAGTTTGAGAAATCTTTGACCATGATGGCTCTCAGGAGATCTAGATCACTCACAACCAAGACTGGTCGACAGAAATCGTAGAATCTGGTAAACCAATCATAATCATGATTTATTTGTTTACATCTGTAAAAAGAAATCACACTATAAAGAATGAAAGGTATTTTCCCCGAGAATGAGTGGGTCAACTCTTTCTTTTTAGTAAATTATTTCAAACAGATGCATGCTCTCTTGCTTTGCTGACTCGAAAGCAACTCCCAAAAGCAACTCTCAAAAGCTTAGAGGCTTGAAAGTGTATAAAATTACAATTAGGCAAAATTATGCCCGTGTACATGGTGTATCTAAATTTCAACATTCAACTACTTACACCACTGCTGCTGCTAATACTACTGCTGCTATACTATTACCACTACTACTACTACTACTACTACTACTACTACTACTACTACTACTACTCTACTACTACTACTACTACTACTACTACTACTACTACTAGTCTACTTCTACTAGTCTACTACTACTACTACTTTACTACTACTACTACCACTACTAGTCTACTACTACTACAACTACTACTACCACTACTAGTCTACTACTACAACTACTACTACTACTACTACTACTACTACTACTACTACTACTACTACTTCTTCTTCTTCTACTACTACTACTACTACCACTATTACTACTACTAATCTACTACTACTACTACTACTACTACTACTACTACTACTACTACTACTATACTACTACTACTACTACTACTACTACCACCACTACTAGTCTACTACTACTACAACTACTACTACTACTACTACTACTACTACTACTACTACTACTAGTAGTAGTCTTCTACTACTACTACTACTACTACTAGTAGTAGTCTTCTACTACTACTACTACTACTACTACTACTACTACTACTACTTCTTCTTCTTCTTCTTCTTCTTCTTCGTCTACTACTACTACTACCATTATTACTACTACTAATCTTCTACTACTACTACTACTTCTACTACTACTACTACTACTACTACTACTACTACTACTACTACTACTACTACTACTACTACTACTACTACTTCTAGTGCTGCGACTACTACTACTGCTACTACTACTACTACTACTACTACCAGAGGCGTCGATCCGTCTTTCGGATGGGGGGGGGGGGGGGGGGGAAGACAGCCTAATAGTACCCTTCATGATTTTCTTAACGCCTCAGAATTACCAGCTACTCCACGGTTATTGAAGCAGGGAAAATTGAACTCTGATCGTGTAATACCTTTTATAATTCATTGTTGGGAAGGTTTCATTTCCCGAGTTTTGCATCATTTTTCCTTGTTTTATTTTACACTTCCGGATTTATTGGTGGGGCAAAACGATATGTTTGCCCTCCCAATATTTTCATTGCAAATCCCCCCCCCCCCCCGCCACCCCATAATCCATGCCCCTGACTACTACCACTACTACTACTACTACGACTGTTATTACTACTAGTAATACTACTACGTTTAATATAGGTGTTTCAGGCCAATTTCGCACTTTTGTCAGTCAGTCTGATAAACCGTCCATTCAATTTAGTAAAAGTATTGTTTATCGCGTCTTCTGTCATTTAAAAGTGTATTTAATTCATTTAATTTAGCGTTTCGAGCAAGAAATTTGCTTTTGTATCATTCAATTTCATTTCCGTCCATTCACATTAGCACGTATGTAAGAATCATTCAAATTAATTGGCAACTGTTGAAAGGACACTTCGGGCATTCAAATTTGCAAATGTGCAGTCAGAATCGGAACATATTCATTAGAATTAACATGCAAGATATCAAGTCACCTGTTTTGTTTATAATTCCCCTGAAATGAGGCTGATTTCGAGTGTCATTCCCTTTTTTAATACATAATATAATAGACCTTATTGTCATGTAGGCTACTTGAAGATTTTAACTTTAGGATCTAATTCTATAGTTTTCCCAAAGCCACCCAAATTGGAAAAATACACCTGACAGGTTATTTGAAAATATAAGCCTATTTTGAAAGAGCAAATTTATGCACCTAAGCATGGGCGACAATCTCCCCCGAGGAAGGGTTGGACAACACAATGTCACCTTACCTTATGTTTTTTTTTTGGGGGGGGGGGTTAGGGTTAGGGTTATTATGTAATCATAAACAATATTTATCTTCTAAAATTTAATGTGTCCTCCCTTACAAATAAATTAAATATAAGTTCTTTCTCGCGACCTGCATTTGATTCACGTCTTATCAAACTAGGCGACAAAAAGTAAATAGACCTCGCCCAAATGATGAGATCTTTAAATACGCCGTTACCAAAAACATGTAGGCCCTATCTTGAGTGGCAAAAATGTCACGCACGCAATACAAGGCAATACAATGATATCACAAATCATGTGAGGAAAATTGTTGAATTGAATGCACAACTCACTAAATTGAATGCTCCAAAATTGAATTCGAATGCAGAAACGGATTTGTTGCATGCAGGGGCGTCGCTAGCGGGGGATGTGGGAGGTGTCACACCCCCACTCAAAATTGTTGTCGGCAAAAAAAAGGAGGGGAAAAAGAGAGAGGGGGAAGAGGAAACAGAAAGGAAAAAGAGAGAGGGGGAAGAGGAAACAGAAAGGAAAAAGAAGGAAATGAAAAGGGAAGGAAAGAAAAAGAACGAAAAACTGAAAAAATTGCTCGCTCGCTCGCAAAAGCACTGGAATGTAAATATTCGAGCAAAAGGGGGTCCCCTTTGGCAATGGGCTGCAGACCCCCCCCCCCCCCAGGATTTTCAAAGTTCCGACAATCATATTCGGGCGGCGAGGTGCTAGAATATCCACATATTTAGGAAGAAAGGTTCCAAGATAATTATGTAACTTGTGTATGTAACTTCTGTACATTTTCACTACGAAAAGTTTTAAAAAGTTTATCGCTCGCTTCGCTCCCTCGCAAAAATTTATAAATTGAAAAGTTGATATTCGGGCTAAAGGAGTCACCCCCCTCTTTGCGAAAATGGGCCCTATGATCAAGATCTCTACGTCTGCGATTTTCTTTTATTATTATTTGTGGGGGGATTATGGTGCAGTATTTTGGGGGAAAATTTGGGTATCATACCCCCCCCCCCCCCCAATTAGAAATTGAAAAGTTGATATTCGGGCAAAAGGCATCCTACTTCGGTAATGCGTTTGCAGCCCCCCCCCCCCCCCCCCGAGGATTTTCAAAGTTCCGATATTCGGGCAACCACCACTTCATATTCGGGCAGCGAGCTCGAGGTGCCATTATTACTACTACTACTACTACCACTACTGCGACCACTTCTACTACTACCACTTCTATAACTACTACTGCTACTGCTACTGCTACTCCTACTACTACTATTACTACTATTACTACTACTACTACTACTACTACTACTACTACTACTACTACTACTACTACTTCTAGTTCTTCTTCTATTACTACTAGTCACTGGCGTACAGGTGCGGGGGCTTGGGGCTGCAGCCCCCCCCCCCCCCATAAAAATGTTCACAGCGAAGAGAAAGGGGGAAGAGGCGGGAAATTAAATTCCATACCGGATATAGGTCTAGATCAATGGAAAACTTATATTTTCATTAAAAAGTCGATTTGTTTGCTCGCTCGCAAGTATTTAGTAAATGTGCTCCCTATTCTTATGTTCAGCCCCTCAAAATTTTTGGCTCATTGCACTACTACTACTACTACTACTACTACTACTACTACTACTACTACTACTACTACTACTACTACTACTACTACTACTACTTCTAGTTCTTCTTCTATTACTACTAGTCACTGGCGTACAGGTGCGGGGGCTTTATTTTTTTCTCTCTCTCTCCAACTTCCCTTTATGTCTATAAATCCAGTTATCCCTTCTGATGTACTTTAAAAGAAACCTGGTGTCTCTTGATTTGTGTATGCCTCTACGGTATGTTTTATGTGTTACTTTGACCCGAGTATAGTGTACTCTTATCAATATGTTATACCTCCTGCATGATATGTTCTCATAATCCAACTCTCTCAAATGGTGCAAGAGTGTTTCTTAGTACTATCCATCCATGACTAAATGAAATCAAGCAGGATTACTCACCCGAAAACATTTCCACAGCGTGCTCGATTCTTTGACAGGAAATCGTGGATGCCCTGCACGAGAGGAGCAGTGATTGCATTACATAATTTACTTTTGATCAGAAATAATTTATTTTGTTTGCTTCACCTTAGTTTTATTGATTGTTGTCTTCATATTTACCTCTTCTGGGGACCACATTGTATTCCCATGTTTTTTTTTTTTTTTTTTTTACTATCAATCTTCTTTTCGTTCTCCCCAATCCCTGTCTTGTCATAATTTCGTTAAAGAATGTACTTACTTTGTACGAAGTAAAGAGGTTAAAACCCGGGGCACAATATAAATTTATCCACTTTTTGTGAATACGATGCATCTTATCGATTAAACTATTAACTATCGCCGACATATGCATGTAAACTGGAAGTAAAGGCCTATAGTTTGATCAGGTCCAAGAGTGTCACTAGAGCCCCCCCCCCCCCCTTTTAAAAAAAATTGTTTGCAAATTTTGATATTTTCACAGGCTGTGGGCAAATATGGAATAAAAATGATGAACTTTCTTTCATCGCCTGTAAAATAAAGTTCAGCTAACTTGTCGGCAGATTTGGTCCGAAGTCCCCCCCCCCCCCCCCCCCCACTGAAAATGGTTTAGAGACACCCCTTTCAAAAGTCTCACCTTTCTAACTTCGAAGTTGTTTCCAAATACAGTTACACTTGGCGGGGAAGGAATGCCATTTCTTGCCCAAAATGTTCGACACCAGTAATCGTGTCTATGAAATATGAATCATCAAATTAAAAAAAATATAGGATTATAACATATAGCAACAGAATAAGTAGGAAGTTTACGGTTCTCGTAAATTCGAGAATGACACATGAAATCTACAAATATTACTATATCTTTCAGGGTGTTGTATTTTGTTGTTGTTGTTGCTTATTGTTTGTTTGTTAAAGAATTTTATGGTGACGTATTTTTATGTCAGAATGGGATAAGGAGAGAATGATTTATATAGGCATGATATTTGACGATTTTAAACACACCACCCTGCTGGTAGCAGACAGTTCTGTACAAAGATAAGCGACGTATTTTTTATACAAACAGTAGTAAATACGTACTAACGGATCAGATATGGTAGCGAGTTTATACACATATATAGAAATGAATATTACTTACAGAAAGAATAACAGCACAGCTATAACGACAAGCAACCAAGTAAAAGATATAGTTATACCCAGAACTTCAATCTCCGCCATGATACTAGTTCGTCAAGTGAGTGGCAGTAAGCACACGTGAGAGAATCAAAATTACAGGCACATTAATTCTTGTTCCTGTATGTGAACGCCTGTGGGATCTGGCATTCAGAATGTGTTTTGTCCTACCTTTCGATCATTTAGAACATTACATCTCTACTTGCCTGTAGCGGATACAAAATACAATGACTTGTCGCTCAGCGTGTTCATTCACGTGAAGTAAAGAATGACCTCCAGGTCATTCATACACTACTAATAATAATGATGGCACAATGGAGTGTTCTGAAAAGTAAAGTGAGGGCCAAATCGATTTTTTTTTTTCAAAATCACCATAATAATGTAACACTTTACAAATTCACGCTGAAACACCCTACAATCAGTCATAAAGAATCAAACTCAGTCAAAAATAATCAGCTATAGCGAGAGCACCAAATTAATATCAGAAGAGTAGTAAAACAGAAGTACTCAAAATAAAGTTGTCGACAAGAAGTGCTCTGATTTATTGGCCTAGCTGCACAGCAGACCTCCCTTTCCATGCTTTTACATAATACATTCAAACACATGCAAATGAAATATTAAGTAACCAATAAAAGTAGAAATCTAGAAATTAGAAGAACCAAGGTGAAAGGCGAACCAACGAGGATGACATGGGGTAAATATGAGCAGGGGTGAATGTTCTGAATAATAGTGAAGGGTGAACAAAAGAGTCTGGGTGGAGATGGTGAACAGAAAATGGAAATGAGCTAGAGTATGGAGCAGCTGTATGTGAGAGAAAACAATTTAAGAAGTGTGAACATCAAATTTAACCTATTACAATAAGAAGTAGGAGATTTCTTGGATTCAAAGAGATAATTTATTACAGCCATAATTACAATCATATTAATGATTGTTTGTTAGCATGATAATTATCTTATGAGATATCACTAAAATCAGATTTATTTCGAACGTCGGAGGCATGGATGGCAATTGGAACAATACTGACGAAACTGAGCGAAATATTGTCTCTTATCTTATAGTGTTTCTTCAGTTTCACCGTGATAATTAACGGGGTATACAGGGGCCTACTACCGCTCCGATTACTGTGAGAATAAACGGGTTAGGAGGGGGCTACTACTCATCACTGTGAGAATAAAGGGGATAGAAGGGGGCTACTACCATCATGAGAATTAAAGGGGTAGAAGGGGGCTAATACCAATCACTATGAGAATTAAAGGGGTAGAAGGGGGCTACTACCATCACTATAAGAATTAAAGGGGTAGAAGGGGGCTACTACCAATCACTATGAGAATTAAAGGGGTAGAAGGGGGCTACTACCAATCACTATGAGAATTAAAGGGGTAGAAGGGGGCTACTACCATCACTGTGAGAATAAAAGGGGTAGAAGGGGCTTCTACCATCACTATGAGAATTAAAGGGGTAGAAGGGGCTACTACCAATCACTGTGAGAATTAAATGGATAGAAGGGGGTTACTACCCATCACTATGTAGTAGTAGTAGTAGTAGTTGAAGTAGTAGTAGTAGTAGTAGTAGTAGTAGTAGTAGTCATGGGCGTCAATCCTGGGGGGGACGGGGGGACACGTCCCCCCCACGAATTTTCAGGTGGTGAAATGTCCCCCCCACGATTTGGGGTTAAAATCTTTTCTTTTTTTCTTTCTCTCTTTCTCTCTGTGTTGACTTTTTTTTTTTTTTACTTTCCAAAAGTTGCCAGCTGAACTAAAGTGTTCCCACTGTTTATACGTTATTTTGGACCATTCATCTTTTCATTAGACCCTATTCCCCCTTTTCCCCCGGATTTGCTCAATGAAATCTACGGTAGATGTGTAACGCGAGTATACGTACGCTACGATCGGCCAGCCACGGTCCAGCATTCAGTGCCCGTACCCGTACATACAGTACGCATCCGCCGCGCCCTATACGCATGCTGCGCCGGCCGGCCGGCCATGTGCACGCATTACAACTTTTGAACTTTGAGAACATCAAGATGGCAAGAACATCGAGGGCAAAAAAGGTAATTATTAAGCTTAGACCCTAACTAAAATTCCAAATTTCCTCTTGCTCTCTAGCTGTCATCTTAGTCTGATTGTGAGAGTCTAAGGGGGTGTTGCAAGAAACTTATACATGGCCGTCGCCATGGGGGGTGCGGAGGGTGCGAATGCACCCCCCTCCACACCAAAAAAAAAAAAAAAGATTTTTTTTTTTTTTTTTTTGGGGGGGGGGGGCGTCGCCGGGTGGGGGGGTGTCTTTTGAAAAGGGCGACATGTTCTTATTGTGTAGTGTCGAACAGCTCATATCTGCGCCACCAGCACCACTGCCTGACATTGGAGTTGGTAAGTTTTGTCTTTTTTTCCCAAAAGGCACCCCCCCCCCCCCTGGTGCCGGCACTGTTATATGCAATTGATAGCAATTTTCAGTTGCAAATTTACAAGTCAATGGATAGATCAATTTCAACTATGAACATACAGCAAATCACTTTATACTTCCTATTGCAGGAAGCAGACAAGCACTCAATTGCAAATTTTCGATAAATTACAAGACTTATGATTGATTCTTGGATCTAAAATTGACTTGCAATTGATTGCAAGTTTTTTTGTTTTTTTGTTTTTTTTCAATTCAATTTCAATTTATTAAAAAAAAACCCAGACATAGCAATCATGACGCACAAACATGATGCAAATTGGGACCCCAAAAAGCTATGCTTGTGAGTGGGGCCCCTGAGAAGGATGGACCTCTCGATTTGCAACGCCCCCTTATTTAGACTCAGTCTGAGACTGAGTAAGCCCTGTTCCAGCTTTTTGCCCTGGCCTATAGCCTTGGCTTGACGTTAGGGCTAAAGTTAACTGTTAACTTAACTGTAGTGTAGGTCTGTTATTAAGTTTAGGCCTTGCCAAGAAGCCCAAATTGTCACTCTTGAGTATTAAGTAGGCCCTACCATAGTAACTTTTACTAGTAGATTCTCTAACTTAATAATAAGTTAAGCTAGTACTAGTAGTAGGTGGCCATATTTTCATTCAAAAAATTGTTTCAACTTTCAAAATAGGATCAGATTTTCTATTTTGTATCATGTCCACAGTCCAAATTAAATGTAACACTACAGTTACATATGTGTCCACCATAGGCGCCGGAAGTGGGGGGGGGGGGGGGCAAAATGCATTTTCGCCCCCCCAAAAAAAGCCCCCCCCCATAAAAAAAAAAAAAATCAGTAGTAAAGGAGTAAAAATCGTGTGTATATTAAAAGCTTGATTGCTTTATTACGTAATTGTAAGCCTTTGTATTAATTTTTCGTATGCATGGAGATCACTGAAGACAGATAAAGCATTCAAACTTTAAACTTTAACGTAGTGGAGGTTTTGTATTAGACGCAAGGTTGCCAGAGTTGGCAGAATTCTGCTTTCTGGCAGAATTTTGACCGCTTTAGCATAATTTGACAAAATTTAGCAGAATTTTAGCATAATTCTGGTGTTTTTTGTTTTTTTTTGCTTGTCAGAGAATTTTCCAGTAAAAATACACCCTAAAAATGCTGATAACCTTTTTTTTTTTTTTTTTTTTTTTGCTTGTCAGAGAATTTTCGAGTAAAAATACACCCCCAAAAATGCTTGTCAGAGAATTTTTGAGTAAAATTTTGATTTAGTAGTCGGATCTGTATTGTTGTGAGAGGGTGGGAAAGCGTGTGTGTTTTTTTAGGGGTGAGAAGACATGAGCCCTTGAAAGGTGAGCCCCCTTGAATCTTTGCCCCCCCCCCCCCCCCCCCCCATCCCAAACTGCTTCCGGCGCGCCTGGTGTCCACAAGGAAAGAAGAGAAAATAGAAAAAAAATAGCTAAAAAATGTTAGAGGAAGAGAGAGAGAGAGAGGGGGAAAAAGGTGAGAGCAAGAAAGAGGAATAGAGAGATAGAGGGAGAGAGAGAGGGGGGGGGGGCAGAATTGAATTCATACATAGATGCATTTTATTTGATGGCTACTCAAGTTTAGTAGACTCTAGTTTGAAATAAAAACAAAAATAATACAATTGACGAAAAATGCGCAACTGATCCAAGAGAGAAGTTTAATGACTGAATTAGAGTATTGATCCCCTAATGTCACGCAAAGAAAGAATTCCAGCTAGATACACTGAGGGATCGCAGCAATATGTTTCAGAATCTCTAGAAGAAAAGTGTCGTGTAGAGTTCTTCAAGCTAATAGACAGTGCCCTTTCATATTTCAGGATCTACTTCACCTCATCATACATAGAAGAACAGAAAAGACTGGCATCGATTCTACTATGTGGATCAATAGATGATGATCTCATTGACAAGTTTGAATTGGGGGATGGTCTTAGGTGTGAATTGGTCTTCTTCCGACATCAGTTCAAATATTCTTCTGTGGAAGAATGCAGGAAGGCATTTCAGGGCATGATTCCGGAAGTTAGGGGGATGTTCCCAAATGTTGAGCAACTTCTGAGACTCCTTCTTGTTTCACCAGCAAGTTCTTGCCAAGCAGAGAGATCTTTCAGTGCCCTATAAGACGTGTAAAAACATGGCTCAGAAATACCATGAAGCAGGAGAGATTGAACCATGTCATGTTGTGCCATGTCCATAGGGAGCAACTTGCACATGTCAAAGCCAGGGACATAGCTGCTGCATTTGTTCAAAACTCAGAAAACAGAGAACGAATATTTGGAAGAATAAAATGAAACTTTCACCACATTTTCCATGCAAAAAAGGAAATGTAATTATACATGCTTAGAAAGGATTATATCAACGCCAAATTTGTAGGGAACTATGTTTATTGTATTAGAAATCACATGTAAGATATGTAACATTGACTACCTTGTGTGGGACTTTTGTGTCTTTCTGAGTATCATATTCTGCTTTATTAAAATATAAAAATAATTAAAATGCATTGTTTTGTTTTGAGGGTGATATTAATTCATTTTTGATGATTCATCATAGAATGTAATAATATAACTGTTGACTAGTTCAATCATAAAATTTGAATGGAACAGCATATATGGTGTAATGTTGTTGTTATTTATTTATTTTTTGCAAAAAAATATGATCAGTGATCAATCATGTCAAATGCTTGGGCGAAGTATAGAAATATACCAAGTGTCGTCACTTGCCTATCATAAACACTATCAAAGTCACGAATGAGTGTTTTTTTTTTTTTAGCCTTTTCTGAATCCTTACAGGTGCATGTTCAAAGAGATTAAGAGAACATTATTTTTCTGAGTTTCTCTGAATTAAGATAATCCGTGCCGTCAAACCCCCTTTTGGCAGAATAATGTTATAAACGATGTACGAGAGGGATAGATGAAGAGATAGAAAGAGAGATATAGAGAGAGAGATAGAGAGAGAAAGAGAGAGTTTATAGAGAAATAGGGAGAGATATAGAGAGAGAGATAGAGAGAGAAAGAGATAGTTTATAGAGAAATAGGGAGAGAGATAGAGGGAGAGATAGAGATAGAGGGGAGATAAAGAGAGGGTGAGAGATAGAGAGAGAGATAAAGATATAGAGAGACGGAGAGATAGATGGATAAAATACAGAGAAAGAGAGATATAGAGGGGAGACGTCCACTCCGTTCGCGTTCACCACAGTTGTAACCCGTTTGGTATCATTTTTTTCAGAATGTAGTGATGAGAACGACTGAACGAGTCTGGTGTAATGGGGGGCTTTATGAAACCAAGATGAGCGCGCCATTGCGGTCCTTGCTTTAATATGCCCCTCACTTTTCCCCTATAGATCTAAGGGTTTCTAAATTATTGAGAAATTCTGTTAAAGTAAGTTATATATTATGGAACATTTTCACTTTTTAGGGAAAAAATGCAAACATTAAACCTTTCGTATATTATTTTGTTTTATTCAGTCTATATATTTCACTGTTTCTGATACTAAATTTATACTGGGAGGGGGGGGGGGTGTTAACCCTTATGCCACACCATGCCCTGCAAACACCGCATTCTATGTCCTCCGACCCCATTCCCCCCCCCCCAATCCTCACTGAACTTGTGTCCCCCCCACGATCTAATTCGGATTGACGCCCATGGTAGTAGTAGTAGTAGTAGTAGTAGTAGTAGTAGTAGTAGTAGTGGTAGTAGTAGTAGTAGTAGTAGTAGTAGTAGTAGTAGTAGTAGTAGTAGTAGTAGTAGTAGTAGTAGTAGAAGTAGTAGTATTTATTTCCGTATAAAAAGCATAATGATATAATGTGGATTGTACACATTCAGCTTAACCGACATAGGAAAGCTGGTCTTTCGTGAGGTCCGGAACAATTACATAAACAAAAACAAAACATGTTCAAACATCTGAATAAAACAATAGATAAACTATCTTGGGGCACATCGCACTCAATAACTGATTCGAAAGAGAGTTCTGAATTATTAAGTGTCCTACAAACTCTGTTTGACATGTAGCATTTAAGCCATGAACATGGAATGCCAGAATCCCCTATGCTATTAAGTTTCTTGATAAGAATATCACACTTCACGGTGTCGAAGGCTTTTCTTAAATCGACAAATACCGTCCCCTATATTCTTTCTTATCAGTTGCCTGAAGCCAGTCATCGGTTGCTTTTAGGAGAGTGGTAATAGTTGAGTTAAACCAGATTGGGCGGATGACAAAATATTGTTTTTATGTAGATATCCCAGAACTTGCTTTTGGATAACTTGTTCCAATATTTTCTATACACAGGGCAAAATAGAGATGGGCCGATAATTTGAAAGAGAGCTCTTATCACCACCTCTGTGAATCCAGGATAATCTTGGACCTTTTCCATTGTTGCGGAAATTTACCACTCAACAAAGAGAGGTTAATCAAGTTGGTAATACTCTGTGATATCTCGGTAGCACATGCTTTTAAAATAAAAACCGATATCTTATCTACACTAACAGACTTATTATTTCTCAATTTGTTTATAATGCCCAACTCATCGTTTTCGGTTACAGGGGTAAATTCAAAAGTCTTATTTAAGGGTATACTATTATTGCATTCTATAGGGAAAGGCGTGTCAGGAATTTCTTTGGCTAAATTGCTTCCTATTTCAGCAAAGAAGGTATTGAATAGATTAGTAGTATCGACATTATTTTCTGAATTAAGTGCAACTAGAGACGTTTCACGCTTCTTATTTGGAACGATAGATTTTAATGTTTTCCAAGTCTGTTTTGGATTAGCGCTAGAATGTGAAAATTTATCAGAACAGTATTTTTTCTTTGCTTTCCTTACTTCAGTAGTAACTTTATCACGTAGCACTCGTTATTCACCCATGAGTTTTTCATCTTTAAGTTTACAAGCATTCCTGTTAAGGTTTTAAAGCTTTTTCATGAGTTTGTAAATACCTGCTTTCATCCACGGAGAGCCCTTTGTACTTATTCTTCTTGTACGATATGGCATGTGTTTGTCAACAACTTGTAGTAATAGATTTTGCCATAATTCAACCGCTTCATCAAGTGAGTTGCAGTGATTTATATGCTCCCATTTCTGATTGCGAATATCATTTCTAAAAATATTACCATGAAAATTGCTGCAACTTCTAAAGTTAATAAATCTAGGGTATGATGAAACATTGGAATTCCAAATTAAAAACCTAACAGAATGGTCACTCATTCCATTACGAAGTACTCCATGACTCTTGAAGTTTTGGGAATTATTAGTTAAGAGATGATAGATTAACGTAGCAGAAGCATTTGTAATTCTGGTTGCTTCATTGATGTTAACTTGAAATAGAGAATATATCATTGATTTCCATATATTTCTTACTCATACTCGATAGTGGTTTTGCCAGTAGGTCAGCTAACACCACCGACTAAAATTGTGTCACTGACAGTTCATTATGTCGATAAAGCTAAGAAAATGGTCGTAATTCGTATGAATTAAACATTCCAACATCTGAAGAGGGCGGTCTATACCAAGTTACAATAACGAAGGGTTTTGCAAGCTTAAGATACACCTTCAATATTATTGCTTCTAAATCATCTAAGGTTTCATGGGATATATTTTTTTTTCCAAAATGTAGAGATTTGTGAAGATGTATGGCGACTCCGCCTCCTTGTCGGCCTCTAGCTGTCTTTACGAAACAAGTTAAAGTTGTCAATCATGATACATCATCATAAATAGATGCATCTATTTTGGTTTCATTTACAGCAAACACCTGAATATTATTTGAGTTTACAAATGCCCTCACTTCTTCTGTATGTTTTAGAAGACTATTAACATTTAATTAATAGATGATTAATAGAAGACTATGAGAATTAAAGGGGTAGGAGAGGGCTACTACCCATCGCTGTGACAATTAACGGGATAGAAGGGAGCTACCACCATCACTGTAAGAATTAAAGGGGTAGGAGAGGGCTACTACCCATCGCCGTGAGAATTAACGGGATAGAAGGGGGCTACATCACTGTAAGAATTGGGCTACTACCCATCGCCGTGAGAAATTAACGGGATAGAAGGGGGCTACATCACTGTAAGAATTAAAGGGGTAGGAGAGGGCTACTACCCATCACTGTGAGAAATAAAAAGGGTAGAAGGGGGCTACTACCCATCACTATGAGAATTAATGGAAATTAACTATCCCTAAGACCACTATCCCTCAAACATATATCCCTTGGACAACTATCCCTCAAACATACATCATAACCCTTGGACAACTAGCCCTCGAACATCTATCCCTTGTACAACTATCAGACAACTATCCCTTGGACAACTATTTCTCTGACAATTATCCCTTAGACTACTACAGCTCGGACAAATACCTCCTTGATAACTATCCCTCAGACAATTATCCGCTGGACAACTACCCTTCGGACTACTACCTCCTAGACAACTATCCCTTGGACAATTAACCCTTGGACAACCATCTCTCAGAAAACTATATCTCAGACAACTGTTCGGACAACTATTCCTTGGAAAACTATCTCTCACACAACTATCTCTCAGACAACTATCACTTGAACATCTTTCCCTAGGACAACTATCTCTCAGAGACCTATTCCTTGGACAACTACTTCCCAGACAGAAACCTCCCGGACAAATGCTCCAGGAAAACCAAACCCATAGGACATCATATCCAATATTAAAATCATGCCCTATACATGTATATATAAAGTCATTATTACTATCTAGCTGACTATCCCTTAGAAAACTTCCCTTAGACATTAACAAGGGAGAGAGTAATTTCCCCAGGAGGTAGAGGTGCAGAAGGAACATGACTAGGATCCTGAAACTACATTCACAGTCTTCTATAGCATAATGAATAATAAACATATGTATATATGTACATATGTGATAAGGGATTTTTTTTTCTTCATAAATCTGAATATATTACAACAAAATTATGATTCAATCAGTCAGAAAGAATTAAAATGATGTACAACAATGCACACTTCATTTTCAATTTCCATCACTTTGATATATTTATATAAATGCAATAAGTAATCAATGATGGCATTGTACTTATGGGTACTTGAAACATGTTCATGACTCAATTATTAAAGAAAGCATCTTTAAAAACAATGAAAATAATCATAATATAAACAGTATACTTCCTTATACATCCTACGATATGGAAACAACTTAAAACTTTGCATAATAATATGTCATTCAACAAGATGAATGCGACTGCGTCTCCTATATGCCTCTGCCTAAATTCAGTTGATGGCTCAAAGTGTTCTTGAAATCTTGTGATAACCGGAATAAAAAGCCTCTAATTACATGTTTAGTGACCTCTTTGACATTTGACCTTACACCTTATAACCCAAAAGTCTGATCACTTTATCTCCTCCTAGTCATGAATACAAAATAGTTGAGATATGGTGATAACAAAAATTAAAAAAACCCATTAATTTCACATACACCTGTATAATGATCTCTATGACCTGTCACCTTTTACCTACATGAACAAAACTCTAATCAGTTCGTCTCATTATGGTGATGCATAGTAGTTCCAAGTTTAAAGTTAATGGATCAAATGGTTCTTGAGATATCACGTTAAGGCTAAAACCTGCAATTTCAGAATTGACCTCTATGACCTTTGAACTTTGACCTACGTATCTAAAAATCTAACCAAATCGTCTTTCTATGCTGATACATACTTGCACCAAGTTTGAAGTTCATACCTCAAATGGTTCTTGAGTTATCACGAGAACGAGGCTAACACCTGAAATTTCAGAAATTGGCCTCTGTGACCTTGACCTTTAACCTACGTACCCCAAAATCTAATCAGATCATCTCCCTATGGTGATACATACTAGCACTAAGTTTGATGTTCATACCTCAAATGATTCTTGAGTTATCACTGGAAAGAAGCTAACACCTGAATTTTCTGAAATTGGCCTGTGTGACCTTGACCTTTGAACTATGTACCCCAAAATCTAATCAGATCGTCTTCCTATGGTGATACATACTAATAGCAAGTTTAAAGTTCATACCTCATGTGGTTCTTGAGTTATCGGTCGAACAAGAAAGCAGGACGGACGGACGGACGGACAGACAGACAACCCGAAAACATAATGCCTCCGGCACCACCTTTGGTGGGCGGAGGCATGAAAATTGAGTCTAACGTAATGACAATAATCAATATAAAAAGAATATCATTACCTCCACAATATGACTCTGCATGTGATAGCTGACATCATAACCTTTAAACTCTGCTAAAGTTCATGACAAAAATCATTTAAGTAGGCCTATATACTCCAATACATTGAATTATATTACAATTGTTAACAAAACATTATCTGCTCAAAGACAGAAGGGCTTTAATTATAAAGAATTAACCCCCTTCTGGATCTCCACAGACACTATCAATGTACATGTTGTAGTCCTGTAGAAGGAACTTCTTTGACATTACTTTTCACCCTGAACTGTAATCAAATCATATTTTTATGAGATTAGTACAAATATCATATAAAAATTTGTGCAAATAGTTCTATAGATATTGCAATAACAGAAAGAACATATTTATTCATCCATGATGACCTACAGTGTATACTGAATGGCACATCTTTGACCCCACAATTCATTTAAATCATATTTTTCTTTTTGATAATAGTCTAAAAATCTAACAATCTACATTGAAATATTGGACAAACGATTTTGTACATACAAGTATAAAATCTTCCTTCAAATTTCTCTCATGTATTGTGATGATTGACCCAAAATACTATACTTTCAATGACTTTTAACCTTTGATATTTTTTATTACTTCAGTCATCTACCAATATAAACTTGTGCTTAGTTTGATGTTTATACCACAGCTCTTTAGGAATTAGGACAAGTTAAAGTAAATCAAACGTACAAACAATATTGACAAAACAAAAATTAGCAATTTAGGCCTCAAACAGCACATCTGAAGGCAGAGGCATAGTATGACCTAAATAATACATATCATGCTAAGAATAGACAGTTCAAGGACACAGCAGTTTTACTGCATAATGACTGCAATAAACATGTCATGTAAATACTCAATAGAAGATACACTGAATTCTGTTGACTTTTTTAAATGTCAAAATAAACTTTTAAAACAAATACTTAACCTCATTTCATTGATATCTTATCTGCTGATATATGCAGAAGAGCATTACATCTCCTTTAAACCAATGAACTTGAATATTTCTTCTAAAATGGGAAATATGTATTCATTATCATATACACTAAATATGATCATATGTTCAGTACTATACTCAGTTCAAGAAAACTTAGATATTAAGATCAGAAACTAAAACCATGATTTAAACACTCAAGTAAAAAAAAAAAAAATGGAAATCTCCAATCTTGTTGAATTATAGATGTGGGAGGTTCCTATTTTATATAACTCTGGGAAAATTGTTTATATGAAATGCAAAAAAAAAAAAATCCTGTAGTATGTCATGTTTTGATAGTTTCTCCTCTAAGACTCCATTTCTTTCTCTCTTTTTCTATACCCTAAACCTCCTTAGCTCTTTAGCAATATTTAGATATGGAACATGTATGCATAGAAAAAAAGGAAGATCATTCTGGAACCCTTTTAGATGTCTACTTACATATAAAAGATATTTTAAGTACATTATTTGACAGAATACATGTAAATTTTTTTTTAAATCTGTTTTGTTTGAGCTACTGCATTGCATATTAATGTGGTTCCTATTTCATAACACTGTGGGATGATTGTTGGTATGAGATAAACTAGAAAATGCAATTATGTCTACTTCATTGCTACATCCACCCTCAACAGAGCTCACTAAAAACTACACATCCAGAGTACACATAAATATGTCATCAGTACATTTCCTGTTCAAATTAATATTCCAAGTACAATACTGGACATCCTATACCTTTTGCACTGTTACATTAGAGATTAGTGTGGTTCCTATGTCATAAAACTGTGGGATGTCTGTTGGTACGAAATAAAGTAGAAAACTGCAATTATGTCTACTTCCTTGATATATCTACCCTCAACTGAGCTCACTAAAAAACTATACATCCAGAGTACACATAAATATGTCATCAGTACATTTCATGTTCAAATTAATATTCCAAGTACAATACTGGACATCCTATACCTTTCAAACTGTTACATTGAAGACTTGAGGGGCTCCTATTTCATAAATCTGTGGGATGTTTGTTGGTATGAAATGAAGCAAAGAAAAACTGCATAGTTCATAACTTACTACCATGATTTTACACACTCATGTTATATACATTGCAGATTTGAACTGTTCCTATTTCATTAAACTCTGGGATGATTGTTGGGATGAAATGAAGCAAGACCTGCAATTAACTTCTACTTATGTAACTGAAGTATCCGTTCTAACCTGAATTCATCACCAAGCAATTCTAATCTGATCAAATGTATTCAGTCTTTATGATAAAGATGAGAACCCTAAGATTATAATTGACAACTATGATTTAAACTCTCATGTACAAAAAATGGAAATTTGAATCCTCTTGAATCACTTAAGTACACTGTATATTCAAGAGGATCCTATTTCATAAAACTGTGGGATGAATGTTGGTATGAAATGCAGCACAAAATGCAAATGCTTTCTTGCATTGTATTTTAGTATTCACTGTCAAAGTGATGGAGATACTCTATGTCATATCTCAATTTGAAAATAATAGCTCCACCAGAACCTCTAGTGTCAGCCATATAATTAAGGCCTACATACATGTACCATGAAATGCATGATAAACTAAAAGGTATGGAAGCAAACTCTTGAGTAAAATAATATATATTATATGTAAATGATACTGAAGAGAATTAGGAATCAGAGCATATGTGACCCTCCACTACAAAATGACCAATAAGTCAGAAATTAGTTGTTTTTTTTAATTTCAGCATAGTCTGAAAGCTTAGATTCTAAGTGTTAAAATGATATATACATGTAAATGGTTTTCCATGGACTAAGCAAACCCTTGTATATTACAATGGGCATGTCAACGTTGAAACTTTCCATACTTTTATCTTAGATTACTGGTTTCTTTAGATTTTGAATATCAGAAAATGCATAGTTTTTGAGCTATACCAGAAAAGTGATGTGAAGTACGATCCCAGCAAGCTGGCACACAAAGTTTGAATGTCCAGAAAAAATTGTCATTTTGAATGAGTAAAAACATATTTCAACACGGTATTTTAGTCTGAAATTTTGTCAGATAGTAGATTAATAAATGAACTTTCAGAAAATATAAAAAACTTAAAATAAAAATTTACAACCAACCACCTTTTTTCAGCTGCTTACTCTAAAACTCCCATTGTAAATTATTGGTCGTTTTGTGGTGGAGGGTCACATATTTTGTTGTGCCTGCATTGTTATACGCATAGCAGACAAGTTGAAAGTCATTTTCCTGTGTGGGCAATTTGTATTACTGTGATGTTTTATGTGCTAAAACAATGCAGATTGAACCAACACATACTTTCAAACCAGAAACCTTTGTGACATGAAACAATTTCTAAAACGACAGCCATTTTCACAGTAAGAAACTTTAAATTTGCTAATTGCAAAAATTCAGTGTTGTGTCTGTATTAGTTCACAGCATGAAATTAGCAGACATTAAATGGACATGAAACTTGCTGGTTCTACAGTATTACTTTGTTACACACTCATGACCTTGACAGCTAGCAGTATACTGCACACTCATGACATTGACAGCTAGCAGTACACTGCAAAGTCAACAGAGTAAGCTGGTAACATTTTTATTTTTTCACAAATACTTGTGAAATGCTAAATCATCATAATACTTCACAGGTTGTAGATATTTATCAACCAGAATGCTGATGCCTTGCCAACACTGAGCACTGTTAAAGCTAATATCAGATATTTGCAATGATTTCTTTCTCTGCCACATTTTAGTACATGACAGGTATTCTGCAATCATTAGTAAAAATGTCAACAGAAAAAGAACCACATGCAAGGCTCTGATGTGCTGACATGTAAGCCTTAAAATGTCCACTAGCTCTACAGAATTAATTTCTTAAAGAAATTTTTGCTCTGACATTAATTTCAGGCAAAGTTTGCATCCCTTAATAATTGGTGCTGCACTTTCATTGTCCATGTTAAAGGGGGTACCCAATGCTGAAACAATGTTAGTTCATTTAAAAGATCATGATTTTATTAGAAGAAAATCATCTGCCTTAAATTTTTTTTTAATTCGTGTTGCCAGAAAATCCCCGAAATATGGTAAGATTTCAGGATATTTTGGCCCCTCAGCTGTGTCCCAATTCCAGCTAGGTAACCACAATGACGTCAAAGTGGTTACCTTGTCGCGCAATTATAGCAAAAGGCGCGCAAGGTGTAATGCATTTTGTACAGTCTAGCGCGCAACACATCTGCAATACGCGAACCTGGGTAACCACTTTGACGTCATTGTGGTTACCTAGCTGAAATTGGGACACAGCTGAGGGGCCAAAATATCCTGAAGTCTTACCATATTTCGGGGATTTTTCTGGCAACACGAATTTTAAAAAAACTTAAGGCAGATGATTTTCTGCTAATAAAATCATGATCTTTTAAATGAACTAACATTGTTTCAGCATTGGGTACCCCCTTTAAGAGTTGCAGGTATCTGACTGTTCCACTTGTATTCTTTCAAGGAATGTAACACTAATATATTCATGATTGATATATATCTTTCAAGATCACTTACAAGATGGATATCCAAGTTCTAACCTTGTGGATTATTTTAACAATCTTTATAAATCTGTCCATGCTTAGCCTGCTAACATGAACTGAGCTATTCTGGATCCTTTAAACCCTATTTAACTCTCAATACCAATTTAAAAAGGATGCCTGGAACAGCACATCGACAGTTTTCATCAAAACACAAGCAGTAATGTAGACTACAAATAAAATAGTTATAAAAAGCTTCCCTTTTTTTTTTAAAGTACAAAATGTCTTAAGGCTACAAACTATTGCACTTACATAATTTAGTACAATATACATTTCTCTACTAGTTCATTCATGACATGAGTTTCTACTGCTACACGTACGTCTTGAAGGAGAATTCATCTTTCATTGAAAGTTGGCATGAGATGGAGCAGAAACATCAGTCTAGGAGTAAGAACATTATGATTTTTAAAAGTCATGTTCAATATGACATAGAAAATCACTTGTTGGCACTGCGGTCATGTACACATGAAGTCCTACAGGGAGAATATGTAACCGTTTAACTCAAAGATTCCTTTTCTCGATTCTTCTGATGAAACAGACTACCCCCCCCCCCTTTTTTTTTGTGGGAGGTTATGTGAATTCATGTTACAATGTATCATGCAAAAATAATGTCTGTTTTGTCATGTAAAGGAAAAGAGGGGGGGGGGGATTTTCCCCCTCTCTTTCATGGGAAAGTTCTGCATGTATGACATCAAACATGAACAAATAGCCAATGGGATATTCACAATATAATTAGTGATATCAAGTTTGCTGACTTTTCTCCAACTTTCACTTCAATCTATTTCTCTGATGTTTCCACCCAGGCCAGCTTTCTATGAAGGGTCAATACTCCTTCAATATATTCATTAAACACTTTTTGTTACTGTTTTTGATACATTATCAATCAATTTAATGCAGAATTTTTTAAAATCTGATCAGTATTTCAGTCTTTTTCCTACTCCCACTTTTGAGTTTACATATTGTCAACATCTAACTTGAATAATCTAATCAGATTTTTCTACAAAAAGGCTATCCGATATATACATGTACAGGTACAGACTGCCTATGGCAGCTAAATTATTTAAGAAAAAATGACAAGATCATAGTAATACATCAATTACCTGTATATATCATGAATTGGTATTGTATAACAAATTATCTTGTATTGTTTTTGTTTTTCTTGTAAACCCATTCTATTTTGTTGAGAGAATATGCCATAGCAATATTTTCTCCAAAAGGCCATATTTGTCAATTTGTTTACATGTTTATTAGCATATATCAAACACAAGAGAATGTAATCTAACTCATACCAGATTTAATCAAACTGAAAATAATTGGTCATCAATACTAATCATTTACAAAGAATGAAAATAAAGAATGAAGAGTTGTATAAATACTCCTAAAATGTAGAGGAATATACATGTACATGTACTACAAATTGTTCAAGTTCAATAACTAATCCTACATATTCTGTAAAAATTAATCAAAGAAATTGGAGGTACATGTACATGTACTGTGCACATAAAGAAACTGAAGGGTTCTCTGTTTAGAATATGAATTCAAAAAACTAAAGTCATTCAAAATTCTACTTTGGCATACAACATTATGTATACTAATTACAGTACAAACAATAATCCATTGGAGAGGGGAAAAAATAGATCCAGCAACATATCATTTGCACTATTAATAGCTAGCTAATGTCCTCAAAAGAGAATTTGCATAAACATGTCCATCTTTACAAACACAGGTATTTAGACAATATCGGTAAGTGTACAGCTCTATGAGTTGCATATTCACTTAAAAGACAGACATCACTCTTTAGAGATCATCAATACTCTTATCAAATAGTATTCTTATCCTTTATTTCCTTCAAAGTTTGCTCCACCTTCGATCCAGTGCTGAAATACATGTAGGAGAAGTCATTAAATCAGAATCATGCTAATAAAAAGTCCCAGTCTCCTCTACAGGCAGGTCACAATATAATACAACTATGGCCTGTTTTACGTTTCTTAGATCTTGAGTCCACAGGCTGTCTCCTACATACAGAATGAAGGAAGGAAGAAAGAAAGAAATTATACTTGACATACATGCACATGTACATGTACATGCTAATTCACATCAATCTCAAAATATACTGAAGCTATTCTTGAGTTCTGCTAATGGAAATACATTTCAAGAGAAACTGTCTTGAAGTGCATGTTCATTACCAGAACTCAACATTAACTTAAGCTGTTAAGATCAGCAAAAATTAGACAAAGAAACAAATAATTGCTGACCATTGGCTTCATTAACACACGGACGGGACAACTGGTTTGAGTTTCCCTTTTTTTTCTTTGCTAACTACTCTGCCATTATGCACTTTCCATAGTTTTCATTTGCAGATGTATATGATTGATTTGCAGTCTTTAACATTCAGCGTCAAATTTGGTATCAATTTGTGATATTGTATTTTCCGTTATTATCAGAACTCAAAATTAACTCTAATGAAATTTCTCGACATGTGCATCATTTGTTCAAAATTTGCTTGGAAAAAAATGGAATAAGTCCTAAGCAAAAACATAACTGTTTATTTTTTACAAGAGAAATTTCCCAATTTTCAACTCTTTGTGTTGCGAGTACATTTCATCAATGTATTTGGGGTACAAATGCTGAAATTACTTTGAAATCTTATTCTTTGATAAAAATGTTGTACTCAGTGCAGGGAAAAAAATACTTTTTTTTCTTGCGGGTGCTATTTTTCTAATTGGTCACAAATTCATGAGAGCCATTTTTATAATTAAAAAAAGAAAAGAAAATATCACTTGTATGTTGACATATGCATGTTGATTGTTAATTATTGTTTGTTAATTTGTTTTTAGGCTGCTAAACTTCCATCGGTACTAATACTAAGTAATTAGGCATACAAGTATTTCTTTTTTTTTCCTTTGTCAATAAAATAATAATAATAATAATGGTGAAAGCTTATAGAGCGCACACACCGTCCAAGGACACACATGGCCCTAGCCCAGCAACAGTTTTTTCTCTTTAATCCACGTATACTAAAAATTTATGTTATAATTGGATTTTTAGTACTAAAAACTTTAAACAAAATCACATTTGCATCACCCACTGCGACTCTCAGCTCAACCTGGTGAGGCCCGGTGCCCTCTTGCTGCTCCGTTCACTGACAATTTAAGGGACAAGCCCAGTCAGCACACAACTCACAGGAGCTCTAGCACCTAAAAGGATGTACATGTAGATCTACTTAGAAATATATTGCTTGAAGCACACATTTCAAATTGTAATATGGTTTGTCATTTCATATCCAAGTTATCCCTTTTTTGTTAGTTTGCATTTGTTTTCTAGTTTCCAAATCAAATCATCTACATAGTACATGTAATTCTGTAATCCATGAGTTAGCCTAAAATTATTCAACTGTTGTTTTGTCATTTGTCTTCATTGTCATGTGAAAGTGTGATCAAGTATTTTGATGTGACTGTGAGAGTGATCCTGATTAACAGAGATTATGACAGATATAACTAGGCCCGTTTTGAAAGCCCATTTTCGGTAGTTGTTTACACGGACATTTTTTCGGACGAGTACATGTAGTCGACTACTCAATATGACGATTTTGCCAATAAGACAGGCCGACCACTCCGGCCCCGCAGCCCGCCAACTGGCTATGGTAAAGACTCTAGACCAGATCCGGAGCGCCAGTGTATCGTAAAAAGCCATGAAACCAGTTCCAAACAGCCTGTGCGACAAATGTATTTCCGTATAAAAATATTAAAATTAAACAAGTTTAAAACGAAAAGATCAGTGTTGCTTCTAAAATTCAGAGCAATGCAAATTATCTCCTCCTACCTATTTGTCATGAAGACTAAAAAAAATTCAAGGTAAAATAAAGCGCAATAGACTGTCATATTCTTCCCCTTTTCAGTTGTAATCATGATATTGCAGTTGTTCGCCAGTTGCCGAGAGGTGGCGCTCGTACCCGGAAGTACAGTTTGCTTCATAGCGTTTTAGTACATGAAATCCCATTCACCTTGCTCAGATAAATGTATCAGGCAAGCAGTATACGGTTTGAATTTCCGCGCAAAAAAATTTGACCCGCTGACCTGAGCTGCCATAGCAACAAGACCATTTTGACCTGTTGAGCGATTTGAGACATAAAAAATGCCCAGAGTGTGTATGCAATCAAACCGTTCTTCAAGAACCGTTCCTCTAGACAGGTCTGAGAATGGTCTAACAGGGAGTGTGAATGGGGTCAATAACTGACAAAATTACCATAAAGCTATACTTTATTTGGCAAATAAAAAATAATAATTAAAAAAACTGTGTTGTATACAGGGGAAACTCGACATAATGAGGTCGGCTATACCGAGGTAACGGCTATAACAAGAATATTGTCACGGTCCCAAATTTACTTGCGTGTATTCTATGGCGGCACGAATCTTTATAACGAGATTTCGGCTATGATACATGTAAGCTAAAGCTTGTGCCTCTAAAACAAAGAAAAAGACTGATAATCATTCCCATTATAATGAGCAAGCAAATTTCACTGAGCCTCAAATGGACAAAAATCATTCAGCTGGAGAATCTGCACACACACGAGCATATAGTAAGAGATATTGAGGCATTTGGGCAGCCGCAGTCGATGCGATGCGAAGTGGGGTGCATCTTTTTATTTGTATCACACACACGGTGCAGGGAGCGTCTTTTTATTCATATGACAGCACAGGGAGACCGGCCCCCGAAGTATGAACGAGATTTTTTTTATAGCATGAGTATGCGCTTTGCTGACAGTACAGGCGCAGTCCTGATATTCAATGCGGAAGTGTGATGGACTTAACTCTTGGTCGGTAACTTAGCGTCTGAAAATAATGCTTTTAACGCATTTTCAGACATGATGCAATATTTTATTAGCTAATTCAGTCATACATGTAGCTTTCAAATGGGTATATAAGCGGCGGGAGAAGAACTCTAGGTACATTCATTATTAGTTTACATGTAGAATCTAGTCCCATATGAGCATTTTTATGTATGTTCTGATATAACAAGATCACGGCTAAATCGAGGAAATTACTTACAGCCTTGTTATATCGAGTTTCCCCTGTAATATCTTAGAAGTGAAATGTCACAGAGTAATTACAACATCTTAAGATTCAAAGCATCATTCTTTACCATGCAGCCACTACGTGATAGTGTTTCTGCTTTCACTTGCATACCCTAATGGCCTACAAGGAGTCAGTAAATGATTGCCTCTAAAAGCAGTGTTCGCAGATCAGTTGTACATGTACTAGGTGTTAAAAAAAACAGTGGACACTTTTGATCGTTGGTAACTAAAAAATTATACCTCATATAAGACTGAGGATTTTACACTGCAGAGTTGAAGGCTGTAAAATTTCAATATTGGGAACAAGTTACAAGACATTACTCTGAATACTTTTCTTTAAATATTGCTCTGATTATTTAATAAGATTTTTCACTTTTTAAAAAATCAAGGGCACAAAATCGTGCATATCAGTAATTAACTCAGAACACAACAATTGCCATTGTGTGTTGCAGCTGTCATTTCTGCCAACCTTTTGCTGCCAAGTGTCATTCATTTTTCAAGACTCTGGATTAATAAGTTCGTCGTGTGCCCGGCAGAAGGGCGCGAACGCAAAAATTGACAAAATTTTCGATTTTCAGTTTTTGGTAACATAAGATAGAGAATTAAAAGGCCTTTCGACTGATATGCTTCTCAACTCATAAAATGCCTGAATTGTTACGTAATACAAGAAAATGAAAATGGCGCGGGCAGCCAAATACAAAAATCCTTCCCGGCAGAAGGGCGCGAACGCCTGTGCGCACGGAAAACACAGTTTCGAGAAAAACGCGATTGACGATTATGCTTTAATTTGCAGCCGCATTCAGAACTAATTAATAATCCAAACATCTTCTAAATTTCACCAAATGATAAAATGACACTTCAAGAATCATCAGTGTAAATATTATTACCAATGGTGCTAAACTATTAAAGATATGAATACATTTTCCGTTCACAACCTTCTGCTGGGAACAAATTACGCGAAATCAGTGTTTTTCTTCCCGGCAAAAAGGGCGCGAACAACGGAGCATTGTTCGCGCCCTTTTGCAGGGAAGAAAATCCGCGCGACGTAGGCCCGGAAGACGGGCATGAAGCCTCCTGCGCATAGCCGTGTATGTGACGCGAACGTTGTTCGCGCCCTTTTGCCAGGAAGAAAAACACTGATTTCGCGTAATTTCTTCCCAGCAGAAGGTCGTGAACGGAAAATGTGTTCATATCTTTGAAAGTTTAGCACTACTGGTAATAAAATTTACAATGATGATTCTTGAAGTGTTATTTTGTCATTTGGTGAAATTTAGAAGATGTTTGGATTATTAATTACTTCAGAATGCGGCTGCAAAATGAAGTATAATCTTTAATCGCGTTTTTCTCGAAACTGTGTTTTCCGTGTGCGCAGGCGTTCGCACCCTTCTGCCGGGCACACGACGAGTTGTTCTGGAATTTCAGCTGCAAAACACAATGGCAATTGTTGTGGTCTGAATTAATTACTGATACACACAGATTTTGTGGCCTTGATGTTTAAAGAAGTGAAAAATCTTCTTATATATTGAGAGCAATATTTAAAGAAAAGTATTCAGAGAAATGTCAAAAATTTTACATCCTTCAACTTTACAATGTAAACCTCAGTCTGATACGAGGTATAATTTTTAGTTATCAACAATCAAAAGTGTTCATGGTTTTTTTATAACACCAAGTACAATGGGGTTAGTAAAGAATTATCACTTCTTTCCTATACAGACTGTGGCTAGCTTGTTTCAAACTCAAATGTAACTTGGTATTCAAATTTAACTCAAATACCTTTTTTGGTCCTATTATATTCGAACAGGTAACATGACAGTCGTATGAAACCTACCTGATAACTCTCACTACCTCATGAAAGGCTGCATCAATGTTCTTAGGAGGATCTTTTGCACTTGTTTCAATGTAAGGAATATGCTGCAAGCAATCAAAAGAAACAAAAAATAATGTTCCAAACAGGACAGAGCTACACACATGAAATCAACTATAATCATGTGTACATTAAATAGACTGGTTTCACATCTACATTGTGGTGTAATGTGGTGTTAAGTTGCAATTGTACAGAAATATATAAATACAAATAACACACATCAGTTAGTATGGATTATCAACAGAAGGTAACTTTGGAACAGTCTGATCAAGGGCGGATCCAGGTTTTAAAAAAAGGGGGGGTCCAAAGGGTGAGAAGTTATCATTCTGGCAAACGCAAGCGCCGAAGGCGCTAAGCGCCTCTATAGACATATATATATATATATATATATATATATATATATTGCCTGTTTGACTATTTTAATGTTGAAATATAGTTGGGCGCGCGGAGCGCGCCACAAAAATTTGATAATACGAGCCTGAAAATGTCTTAGTTTGTACTGAAATTACATTTAATCTATTAATATTACATGGAATTATTGTTTATTTGAGATGGAAAATACATATATAATGATTGCAAATTACCATCTTTTATCAAAAAGTGCGGGTATATTTGTACAGGCCACCCCCCCCCCCCCCCCGTACATCAGAACTGGGAGGGGGGTTAATGCATACCCCCATCCCCTCCGGGATTTGCGCCATTGGACTGTATTAATATATATATGTATATATATATTTTTTTAAAGTTTTCCCAGATTTTCCAGTCTGCATTGCTGTGCAGGACCTCAGATGGCATGTGGCATCAACACAAACAGTCCAGTGAGACAAATAAGAATAAAATCTGGAGATTTATTACTTGAGATTGGTTCTTCAATGTTGAAGTACTATCTTGATAACCTAGGAATTGGGTGTGTGCATGCTGTACAAACACACTTAGTAAATTTTAGTGATACATGTACACATTTTACAGCAATGAAGAATTATTCACTAAATATCATCTATATTATCTCCTCCCATCCCTGAGATAACAATTCGCAAGTGTTTACATCATCACGAGTTATAAATCACAAATCACAAAAGAACACAAAAAAGGGAAAGTTCCTTAGATTCAGGAGTTCACAATCAAGGCCGATCAACAACAGTACCGATACCAGTTTTGCTGGAAATTCACAGGATTTAACAATCAACCACAGCATCTACTCATTAGGCAAAATAAATAAGTTTTGTATCACAAAACTAGTCATGGTGCAATGTATCAGATTCAAGCGTTCCCAATCAACAACAAGAAAAAATATATCAAAAGTCCTCGGAGAAAACAAACCTCCTCCCCCCCCCCCCAAGCACCTGTCATTACCTTTGAATTTCGTGACTTTGACCTTTTTGTTGACTCTGACAGACCTTTGACCTTTTGTGTGACTTTAAGTCTTGACCTTCACAACTTTAACCTTTATATGGACACATGAAGTTCACTTCTTGCGATGTACAACCATAGGGTAGGTGTAGGGAATACCAGACCCTTAAGCACGTTTGCATAATTTGCATAAACATGAACACAGACACACACTAGTAAGGTTTACCAATGCTTTCAGCAACTCTTTTTATTTCTCAGGGTACCGAAATAATGACAAAAATTTGTTTACCTAATGAAATAATCTCCTTAATGACGTCATAGGTAAATAGTCCATTATTCCCTACCCATGAAAGTAATACGAGACCGCTACATTTTCAACCGAAATCTCAAATATTTGTTGAGGAAAATGATATTTCGTTGGAAATGTAAATACCAATAAAGAATTGTTTTTTGGAGAGTATGTTTTGGTTTCATCAAAATCTGTCGCAATTTTAACCAAAAATTTTATAGCATTTATCATCGGATAAATTTAATTACCATTTAAACGGCATTCAACATGTTCAATGTGCCGTTACTTATGCCTCCGGCAACTTTACGTTTTGTTGTTGATGATTTTAAGTACATCAATACTGAACAATTGACAATGATAATTTTAAAGATTACAGAGAGTTGTAAAATGACATTGAAATACGCCTTTAAAAGAAAGTAAAGTAAAGTAAAATGACGTTAAAACAACTTAACACATCCAACCAAACTCTAGTAATCTCGCGGCCGAACGGAGCGAACGGGCCCGCCCGGCCCGTGCCCCGGCCACGGCGGGGATGCATGTCCCCACTAACAGTGGCGGCACCAGGATTTTTAAAGTGGGGGGGGGGGCAAATGGGGGGCAAAAGAAAATGTTGGGGGGGCAAGGGCGGACAAAAAAAAAAATTGACACTTTTTGTAGTGAAAATGTACAGAATATTCGGCTATAAACCTACCCAGATATGAGGACATTTTGAGCATCTAGCTGAACTGCCCGATTATAAAGAGGTGTTAGTTATATACTGCGAGTGAGCGAAGCGAGCGAGCAAAAATTTTGACATTTTTCGTAGTAAAAATGTACAAAAAATTACATATTCGGCTATAAAACTACCCCAATATGAGGAAATTTGATCATCTCACGGCCTGATTATGTGGTGGGAGTTATAGGCCTGTATTGCGAGCGAGCGAAGCGAGCGAGCAAAAATTTTGACACTATTATAGTGGAAATGTACAGAAATTATTCAGCTATAAAACTACCCAAATATGAGGATATTTACACGAGCTGAGCGAACAAATTTGCCACATGCCCCCCCCCCCCCCACCTTGATGCCGCCACTGCTTTCCAAGTTTCCGTTTTCTTTCTTTTTCCTTCTTTTCTCCATTCCTTTTTCACTTTTTTCTTTCCTTTTCTTTTCTTTTTCATTTTCCACCCTTTTATTTTTTTTCACTCCGAAAATTATTGGGGCGGCAACTGGGGGGGCAAAGCTTCTGACTGGGGGGGGGGGGCAAATGCCCCCCCCCATGCCCCCCCCCCCTTGGTGCCGCCACTGCCCACTACTTAATCAACTGCACTAGCGCCGAAAGTTTTTATCAATTAACCTGCAGCAGAGCTGCATTTATATATTTGGGCCAAGCAAAAATTATTTACCTATATGGATACTTGTGCTTTGGTATTGTCTAGAATGACGAGTTGCCTCGAATGAGTGACTTGAAGTTGAATGATGCCACGTGCAGCGTGCCTCCTCGAGGGTTGCAAGCATAGTTGCAAGACAGCGTACGTACGATCAAAAGTCGCATGCATAAACCTATGCGTGCCGCGCCGCATATCTGATCTGGAATGGCAGTACAGTACTTAGGCCTACTTTGCGACGGAGAATGAAACAATGGGTAATGAATAGGGCCTACGCAGTATCTTGCATGATCAGGTCGGCAGAATTTCTTGGGGGGAAAAAAAAAAAAAAAAAAAAACGCCAAGAAAGACGGCGCCAAGTAAAAAAAAAAAAAAAAAAAAAAAAAAACCGCGCCAAAAAGGGGGGGTCCGGACCCCCGCGACCCCCCCCCTGGATCCGCCTATGCTGATACACTTCAGGTGATTTGCAGAGGGTGTCTGGACTGTTTAGAAGTTACCAAGGCTGGATAATTATACTTATGCTGAACATGATGATGTGTATTATTTGTTTTATAAAATGTTGAGGTGGATCCTCGTCATTTGATAAATCACCCTCATCTCTAATAGAATCATAGCCATTTGAGTTCTGTACAAACGAAAAATGTACTTAATTAAGCAATGGTAAGTCAGAGTGAATGCATTGAAAATCCTAGGTCCTAGGAAGCAAAAATTGTGCGGTGATGTAAGTTTGTAATGCGCCTGGTATTGCATGAAGTGACTTATGACCGGTCATTATACTCTCCTAATGACCGCTCAGCAGCACAATTATGTGCTGGGCAAAATAAATGCCTGGTCACGTGTACACTCTCAACCAATCATTTGATAAGGATCTTCTTCACCATTTTATAAAAATACAATATGACAAGTTCGTACATACTGTATAAGCCATAAATTTCGCGGCCATAAATTTTTGCGGCCATAAATTTTCGCGAATAGGACTAACCAGACTATTTCGCAAGTGGTTGAATTCGTGGTCGGAAAATTCTCAAATCTACAAACAGCGGTGATGATGTACTTTTGCAAAGCGAAGTGGTGAATTTCTGACCAGGAGACAACAAATTCAACCGGCTTCTTATGTTGGCAATATTTTGGCGTGTTGTTAAATTCGCGACCCACTTGCGATTCGCGAAATTCGCGACCCACTTGTGATTCGCGAAAATAAACCCCCCGCGAAACATATGGCGTATACAATATAAGTTCTCTGAATATTGTTACACTGGGTGATTTCACGCTTGGTGTTGGTGTTTGGTGTTGGTGTTTAGAGCAAAGATTCTCCTAAAATCGAGCTCCAACACCACTGTTCAGAATTTAAAAGCCGATACCGATATCCCAACAAAGCGCATCGATAGCTTAACACTGGTAATGGCGTCAGCACCATTCTCAACGAAGAAGAAAAAATTGTTTTTAACTACTGAATTATTAGTCTAAAATATCGTAAAATTGCCCGAGTAGTCCGGTGCTTCTAAAAGCAATCCTTATTTGATCTAGAGACCGGTAAGAAACTTCACAGAAATGGATAGTATTCACAGGAACAGTAAGTTTAGATTTAATTTCTCTCAAATTTGTCACTTGCAGCAGAAAATGCTGCGGTAGCTAATGCAGCTAGACGCCGGATCGGACGGCCTAGCGCATACATGGCAAACGGCCAAATTTCGGGGCATTGGCTCAGATTAGCCGTGAAGTTTCATTACTTTTGTATTGTGATTGTTGATTTAGAACTCATCCTAGTTAATAATGTGGATTCTCTGGGTCTTTTACTACGGAATATCGAACATCATATTTATCAAATCTATCTGGAAAAAAAACTAGGTAGGATTTTTTATTCACTCCTTCCGCCCCTTTAAAAAGCAAAGGTACATGTAGTTCCTTTCCGTGTGCTCTAGATCGAACGTTGGACTAAATGTTGGCCTACAACTGTAGATTTAATTTCAGACCTATATGAACATACTACCTCATAACACCTGTAAAATTACACTTCGAATGATACCTACTGACTTTATTTCTCACGGCTAATCCCCCAAATTTCCCATATCTAGCATACAAGTAGCAACACCAGCACCAACACCGAACGTGAAATGAAAATTTCTTAATCCCTAGGGTATAGTGTTAGTGAACGGAATTTTGTACATGAAATTAAACACCGGCTGCCGAGCTCGGTTCAGCAGACAACATCTGACAAAAATTAAACACCGGCAACCGGAACTACGTCAGAAAATCAGAGGTCAACACCTAACACCGACTGATTTTTTTCTCATTTCATAGTCGGTGTTAGATCATGATTTCGCGGCAAAATAAACACTAACCACAAACACCATACACCGAGCGTGAAATCACCCACTGTATATGATTATATATATGTACAGACTGAGAAAAATGTTTCCTATTGTATCCAGGGTGTGATATACACACCCTACAACCTGACTATGACTACATTTAGAAATAAACTGCAATGGAATTGAACAAGAAATTTTCAAGGTGCAAGTTCTTCATGATTGAGTTCCAGAGTAGTCTGAACAAAATTTTGGGGTAAATCTGGCCAGGAAAAGGGTAGAATTGTCAATAAATCATAGAGACATAGTTCTCTAATGCCAGCTTCTCTCCTCCCCAACCCCTCCCCCACTACCAATAACATACATGCAGGACTATTCACTTACCCCTAGTTCAGCAGCTACATTCTTGCCTTCTTCTTCTGTAACTTTCCTCTGATGTACCAGGTCAACTTTGTTAGCAACCAGGATCATGGGATACGAGTCTCTGCAAAATAAAACATGATATGATTTAATCGGAGAGGCTCTAGAATGCAATCATGTCTAGTACTGTCCATAACTAGGATCATAGGATACGAGTCTCTGTAAAACAATACAAGTATACAATATGATATCATTTAATCAGAAAGGCTCTAGAATGCAACCATGTCCTGTACTGTCAGGAACCAGGATCACAGGATACAAGTCTCTTGTAAAACAATAGAACATGATATCATTTCATCAGAGATGCTCTAGAGTGTAATCAAGTCTTGTACTGTCAGCAACTAGGATCATAGGATACAAGTCTCTGTAAAACAATACAGCATGATATCATTTCATCAGAGAGGCTCTAGAATGCAATCATGTCTGGTACTGTAATCAACTAGGATCATAGGATATGAGTCTCTGTAAAACAATACAACATGATCAGATAAGCTCTACTGAAGTAATCATGTCTTGTAGTGTCAGCAACAAGGATCATAGGATACAAGTCTCTGTAAAACAATACAACTTGATATCATTTAATCAGAGAGGCTCTTGAATGCGATGATGCATTGTACTGTAAGCAACTAGGATCATAGGATATGAGTCTATGTAAAACAATATAACATGATATCATTTCATCAGAGAGGCTCTAGAATGCAATCATGTCTGGTACTGTAATCAACTAGGACCATAGCATGAGTCTCTGTAAAACAATACAACATAAGCAGATAAGCTCTAGAAGTAATCATGTCTTGTAGTGTCAGCAACAAGGATCATAGGATACAAGTCTCCGTAAAACACTACAACATGATATCATTTAATCAGAGAGGCTCTTGAATACGATGATGCATTGTACTGTAAGCAACTAGGATCATAGGATATGAGTCTATGTAAAACAATATAACATGATATCATTTCATCAGAGAGGCTCTAGAATGCAATCATGTCTGGTACTGTAATCAACTAGGACCATAGCATGAGTCTCTGTAAAACAATACAACATAAGCAGATAAGCTCTAGAAGTAAACATGTCTTGTAGTGTCAGCAACAAGGATCATAGGATACAAGTCTCCGTAAAACACTACAACATGATATCATTTAATCAGAGAGGCTCTTGAATGCAACCATGTCTTGTACTGTAAGCAATCAGGATCATAGGCAATGAGTCTCTGTAAAACAACAGAACATTATATCATTCAATCAAAGATGTATACCCAGAAAACAAAATTTGTGTAAAAGAAGGGCATCAAAAGTGATAGAGTTACTGTATATCTTTGACTCTCCAGTAAGAAAGGATCTTACATGTATGTTCTTATTGAATGTAGCTTTATTTGTGACCAAAAGATGACCTCTGGACGATGTCTAAAGATTACCCAGAAAGATATGGATGTCAAAGAGGCTGCGCTGCACAATGGCATTTTGACAGGAGATCCAGACTGCAATTGTAAGGGCTGAAGTACAAAGGACCCCTGACAACATTTTGACATTTCGAGAGTCCACAGTCAATTTTTTAGGGCCCATGTACATCGGTCCCCTGTGAGGGTTGAGCCCTGGAAAGAGATACATGTACTTACTTGTCTTTGACTCTGAGTATTTGAGTATGAAAAGATTTCATGTTCTCATAGCTGGCTCTATCTGTGACTGAATATACCAATAGGAAGCCATCTCCTGTCCTCATGTATTGCTCTCTCATTGCTGAAAACTCTTCTTGACCGGCAGTATCCAACACTAAGAAGAAACACAGCATAATACAGATTTAGTAACAATCAACCTATAGTATTAATTCAAGTGAAAAAGAAACACAACATAATACAGATTTAGTCTACCTGTAGTATTAATTCAAGTTAAAAAGAAATACAATGTACATGTAATAAGTTGCTTTGAATGAAAACAGAAAAACCAGAAGATATAAGGAAATGTTGATTTAAATACTTATCAAATTTCAAAGACTATGTTCCATGGCATATTGATGTAATTTTTTTGTACATTATCTTTGGTGCTAGTATTGCCCTAGCTCTTTAATAAGTGCACGGACAATTGCTTTGTAAAGTACTTACAAGGACAATAACATATCATGGGGGCAACAAGAGTAGTTTTAGGTCCAGTATCAATGTGTCATATCATTTTTAATATAGTGTAAAAATCCAATGAAAGTTAGTAATCTGCAAGTCAAGAATATATTACCATCAGGATAAATACAAAACAAAATATTCAAGGCCTACTTCTAAGCTAAACTGGACTCTATCATAGCCTATCCTACAGTTTTTGGACTGTTTTGAAGGCTCTCAGAAGTATAACTTGTCATGCAAAAGGGGCAAATGGATACATGCAAAATGGGTGTGCATTTCAATAGAAAAAAAAAATTGTAATATACTGACGGTTCTTTGATAGTATCTACACAATAAATTTCAGTCTGTACATGTACATCATCCAAACTCATTATCAAATGTAAACAGTTGAGAAATTTGACATACAATGTAAATCTGTATTTGGTCCTTCACATTTGATTTCTATTGTACACAATACCTACCATCTAGAATGCACCAGTCACCATCAATCTCAGTATGTTGTATGTAGGAGTCCTCAATGGTTGGGTCATAGTCTGCTACAAAGAGTTTTTGGAAGAACTGAATTGTGATGGCGCTTTTGCCAACACCTCCATCCCCAACCACAACCAGCTTGTAAGTGGTCAGATTCTCACGTGAAATGTCCGACAATGTCGTCATTTTGACCTCCTCTTCCCCTTCTTAGTTCATAAGTATTCCGCCTTCCTTAACCACAGTCACTTCCCAATGGACTTTCCTACTCTGTCTGTCCAAATGGTTGCATCACTCCAGCCCTTTAGAGGAGGGGCTTGCTATTAAAAAATGAGGCTCGGCACTGCCCCTACTTGTGGTGAATGAAGTCTGTACTAGACTCTCAACTAAACTCTCACTTCACCATCTTATATGTAAATCCAGTCCTACAGATTAACATCTGATGCATGTTTTGACTGATCAGCTGAACATCTATAGGATTGTTGAAAAACTCCTTGAGGAGTACGGTACACAGAGAGAGAGAGGGAGGAACTCTATGTCATCTTAGATATCACCGACTTTGGTTGTGTTTTCTGTGATCCTTCACATCAGTAACTGTAGTCAGGAGATAAAAAGAACATTTGTGTGCATTATAGTTACAGCAAAAAAAAAAAATTCTTTAGAGTCGTTTTAATGATGTTTACAGGCTCTAGGAGAGAGAGCTTCCACAAAGACTACATAGAAAAGATCATGAACATGTATGTACTATACAAGTTGATAGACATCCTGTGGTCTGTATAAATGGATCTTCACTTCCTGTGTATTACACTTGTAATGCGTTTGTCTTGGCAGTCACAGAAATATCAAATTTTTTACAAGGTTGGGCACAGACTACATAACATGTACAGTATGCCTACATGTAAAGTGTTTTAGTTCATGTACTTCCAGGAGTAATTTGCAATCACTGGGCTTGTTTGCCAAAGTTTATGTATTATAAAATCATGGAGTAATCTCCATGAAATTAAGTGTTTTGACAATGGCATAATCACACAATCAAATCAACACCAATGTTCAGAACTACAAAAATGTTCTTCCACACAAATTGGATAGAAAAAGTTGACAGTTATAAATTAGAATCATTTAGTGTGATGCAAATGTACTTATGCATTGTGCTTCATGATCAATGAATGTGACTATTCGTTGTTGATCAAAACAACCCATTCTACTCCACTGAAATGTCTTAATGTCTTTTTTCATTGTTTTATGTTTGTAAATTTGCATGTACCGACCTATTGAAAAACAGCTTATGCTGAATAGGTATTACCACGTTGAAATAAATGAATAAAATTAAATGAAAAAATAATAATTAAGATTTAAGTAACCCACTGGACAACAAGCCTGAAATGAAACCCATGGAGAATATGAAAATTTGGTGAAAACCTTATCTACATGTAACAGCACAGGTAAGGCCACTTTCAAAGGCAATACTGGAACTGAAGTTTACTATGGCTAGTGAGATACAGAGGGTGTATTTTGGAATCATCACTTTAACCCAAACAAAGGATAAAACTTTTGCAAGCAAGACCATTATATTGCAAGTGATCTACTTTTGTAAAAGTTTCCTGGTACCAATAAATGAATCAAAAGAAGTTACAACACTGATGTTTTGCAATTTGTGTAAGTTTCTGCTTTACAGTAGGCTTCTTCATACACAGAACATGAATAGTAAAAGAATCTCATATACATGTACAGTAGATGATAGATGATACATGTATGTGTAATGTACATGTACATGCATTACCGATGACTCATCATCACCACTAGCACCATGCAGCAGTCATTACCATACCATCTCATAGAGAAACCTCGTAGAGAAACCTCATACTAGAGAAACCACATAGAGTAACCTTAGACAGAAATCTCATAGAGAAATCTCATAGTGAAATCTCATAGAGAAATCTCAAAGAGAAATCTCATAGAGAAATCTCACAGAGAAACCATCAAAGAGTAACCTCATAGAGAAATCTCATAGAGTAACCTCATCGAGAAACCTCAGAGAAACCTCATAGAGAAATCTCATAGGGAAATCTCAAAGAGAAATCTCATAGAGAAACCTCATAAAGAAATCTTATAGAGAAATCTCATAGAGAAATCTCATAGAGAAATGGAAATCTCACAGAGAAACCTCATAGAGAAATCTCACAGAGAAATCTCACAGAGAAACCTCATAGAGAAACCTCATAGAGAAACCTCATATATAAAAACCTCTTCGAAAAAACCTTATAAAGAAACCTCATACAGAAATCTCATAGAGAAATCTCATAGAGAAATCTCATAGAGAAATCTCATAGAGAAATCTCATAGAGTAACCTCATAGAGAAACCTCATACTTGTAGAGTAACCTTATACAGAAACCTCGAGAAACCTCATCGAGAAACCTCATATATAAAAACCTCTTTGAGAAATCTCAGAAATCTCATGCAGAAATCTCAGAGGAACCTCATAGAGAAACCTCAAACCATATACCAGACAATCTTATTACAGTAATGTTGTTTCTGCCCTGGAAGCGTTACTCTAAACACTAAACTGCCATGTTCACATCACACAAAAACAAAGTTATAGCTTCTTCGTTTTAAGTACACACACATGTATAAAGCTTCCATCGATATAACAGGAATATTTTTAAAATACAAACGTTTTTCAAACTTTCGACTCTTCCTATGTAGCTACAGGCTAGTTGAAAAATACCATGTAGATGGAAGCTGCAGAAAATTTCTCACATAATTTAAAATCTAAAAAGCAATTACACCACTCCATAAATTAAGATTTGGGGGTTACATGTATGCCATCTAAGCTTGTTCAAAATATTTCCGTCGACATGCATTAAGTCATTAAACATTATACCTTCACCACACACACATACATGTACATGTATGTTTATAGTGGATTGCAATTAGCCGTCATACACATACTGCATGTGCATTTCTTTTTTTTTTTTATGAGTTCTAGGATGTGGAACATGTATAGAATACATTTATATCCCTCATTGAAAATTTTTGTTCTTGGATTGGTCAAGAGCATTTCAGTTCATATGTATTTATAAAATTTGGTAATTATCTAGCCTCCATACAATATTTTGCCTCCTCTGTGTATCCCTATCATTCCCCATATTTTTTTCAATCTATTGCAATTAAATTTCAAATCAAAATGTATACTTGCATTGCAATTTTTAATATCAAAGTATATTAGGATTTTTAATGTTACATGCAAGATGTTTTCTGATAAGATTTAACCTTTTGAACTTGAATTATAAGTCAGATTTCATTTCATTTTGTTTTCTTCATTTCTTAAATAGTGGATTAATGCATTATTCTTTTCTTTATTTCAAGGCCTCAATCAAACAGATATTTTCACACATTAATCAATATTGATGACAGGCAGTTTTATCCGGATCCGATGTAATTTACATTTGGCAAATTTCAATGCTTCACTGTAATTTTCTGGACAATCGTTTGTTTTTTCTTTTGTATAATTACATGTATATGTATATTGTGCAATATCTATTATATTTCTCGGAATGGCATGTGCAAGTTCACATGCCTACGGGCAACAGGGAAGAATTTCTCTTTTGTGAACCCTGACCCACATGCCATTCCGTCTTATCTTGTTCTATATATATTTTATCTATTACTCTGTATGCATATCTTGTATTCGTTTTTATGGTTGAATAAATAATGATAATGATTAATCATAATTCTACTAGAAAGAGGAATTCCTCCGGGAGAAAATAGATTCTGTAACGTCAAACAGATTAAGATAAGTTTTTTTCACTATCTTGCCTCCGCTTGCTCCCCAGAATCATTTCTTCTGATGCATACACATGTTCATGTACGGTGAGCAGCCAGTAGTCTCCCTCGGGTAACTCCCACGAGGGGACGGTGCGGGCACCAGTGAAATTAGGCCAAGTCTGAGAATATTCATGAACCCATATAAAGAAAAGTGGTGGTGGGGGGGGGGGGGGTTTGTGTGTCCAGACACTGAACAAAAATTAGCCGCCAATTTTGCAAAATATGCATCATGTAACACTAAAGCTAGTGAATATTTGCAATCATAATTCCGTCAACCTATCTTGTCAAAGATTCTTGACAATTTGCATGAAAACATGTTCGGTTTACTGTTTAAAAGTGACCTGTCTGGATAACCAACCTGTCCGGACACACAACGTGTTGGTTAAGTAAATGTAACTGGATGTAGGTCAGTCGATCAGCTGTTTCTAATGCACACGTAATCGTGCTAGCTAAAAATGCATGTCATATCCACACGTCATCGGTCGAAATCAAAACATGGCGACCTATGGCTACATGTATGTCTACATGTATGTCTAACGTTAGTCTACATGTAACTAGTTAGTGTCCGTTGGAAGGATGATTTGATTTTAATTGACGAGGACCAAAAACAAAACTGGAAACAAATTAAGTATATTCAGTTATCACGTAAAATTTATCTATTAACGTGAAAGGTCGTCGATAAACCCTTTCTAGATCTACAATAAATAACATTAAAATTACTAGCAGGCCCTAGCCTAAGGCTAAAGATTAATTTGTAAGAGTTGATATGTAACTATTAGAACTAAAGTTCAAATCTACTTTGCCTACATTAGAACTGGTATCGGTAAAAAAATCTCTGTCGACATGTCACAACAAAAATATTAATGATGTCAACATTATATCGACATAAGTCAAACACACACAGTGCCAGTTGACCCCCGTTGACCTCGCCAATTCTTGCATTTTCACACAATCTACGTAAAGTTGTTTACAAAAGCAATCTGAAAAATTTAACACCACTATTTATAAATATAAAGTTCGAAAAATGATTGAATACGGATGTATCTTTCACAGCAATACTGCAAAATCAAAGTATGACAACCAGAAAATAGGAAATTTTAGCGATATTTCTTTGGTTACAAACAGAAAATTTTACCTGCTAAACTTTCCCTAAAATTCCTCATTTTGGTTGGATTCGCAAGAAAATCACTGTGATGAATCCGTAAATTGTTCATTTTTCTACAACCATACGGTATTTACTTGAGCTGAATTTTCTGCTTAGAGTTGTGTCAGGAAAAAGGATCTCGGTGTCAAATCGCCAAGACTGATATCACAGAAAAATATTACAACTGTGTCCCATGCCTTGAAATCTGTGTACGGCTGAGGAAGCTCTGTGCGCGAGTTGTCCATATGCACATGAGCAGTCCATGAATGAGCTGACTAGACTACCCATGCATCTAGCACTGCAGAGCCCTCATCTTGAGAGCCCTAAATATGTAGCACTGCATGCCGCGATCGATTGTCGTTGAATTTGCGCTGATAAATTGCCTTCTAATCACTTTTATTTTTGTTGATGATTGTATCTGTAACTTTTCAGGTAAGCTTCACTTTTCTAGAATAAGACCCATTTTACATGTATGTCGACATCAGAGCATGCGTGTCGACATGTCGGCAACGTTAAAAACCCTTCGTATGTCGACAGCAGTGTCGACATCAAGCATGTCGACATCAAGCATGTCGATATCAGCACTAGCCTACATTATGTTGCAGTTCATATTAAAGCCATAATTTTGACTTTCTCTCTCTCTCTCGGACTGTCACCAATTAATGTAAAAAGTTAGATCTAATGAGTAATGTGTTAGAAATCTAAGTTGTATGATGGGGGGTTGTGTGTCCGCCCGCTTAAAACATTAACTTATCAATTTTGCCGTCAGAATTTAGCAAAAATCTGTAAATATTTAGAATTCATATACAACTGTCAACCTATCTTGTGAAAGATTTGTCACACTTTGCATGAAAAGCTGTTTGATTTACTGTTTGAAAGTGACCTGTCCAGATAACAAACCTGTCCAGACACACAACGTGTGGGTACTGTAGCGTTCACTGACACTGTTAAAGGAAACCAAAACCCAAGGAGAGAATCAATGTTATTGGAAAGTGAGAATTCAGAGAAGCACTTTAAAAAAAGTTTCATTAAAATTGGTTACAAAATGAGAGAGTTATGGAAGTTTGAAAAAGTCTCGTTTTACTTTCTATGGGGATCCTCAAATTGGCAAAATTGCTTCAAAATGGCTGATTTTGTGAACAACTCTCCATTTGTTTTGTACACAGATTTTCAGATTTTCCCCATTATCTTTCAAGGTGCAGTTAATCTCCTTCTGAGCTCAACATATATAATGGGAAAATGTATTTTACACCACATATGTTGAGTTCAGGAGGAGACAAGGAGCACCCTGAGAGATAACGGGGAAAATCTGAAAATCTTTGTACAAAACAAATGGAGAGTTGTTCACAAAATCAGCCATTTTGAAGCAATTTTGCCAATTTGAGGATCCCCATAGAAAGTAAAACGAAACTTTTCAAACTTCCGCAACTCTCTCATTTTTTAACCAATTTTAATGAAACTTTTTGTAAAGTGCTTCTCGTAATTTTCACTTTCCAATAACATTGATTCTCTCCTTGGGTTTTGGTTTCCTTTAAATCTACAATGTAGTCTAACTTATGCCCCCCTTCCACAGACCAATGGATGCTCATCTGATGCCCAAAAATGTGAAAATTTTAGCGTTCCGATGAATTTTGATGAAATCTGAGCCAACAAGCGTATTTTAGGGGCCCTGTTTTCTGGCTATGGGGTCTAAAGGGCCTCTAATTCGGAATTCTACTTTTATATGGGGTTCGGTCTCGGCAACTATCAATCGTCTATCTAAGTTGTAGCGTTCACTGTGTTTCTAGATTTATAAACGTTAGAGGTCTAACGATGTCCAACATTAGATTTAGACTATCTATGATCTAACATTAACCTGTCATACCTAGATAAAAGTAAGATCCAGATCTCTTTAGTTTAAGATGAGGGATATAAAACAAATATACAGGCCTTTATTTGGAAGTCTAGTGTGATGATGTGATCTACAGGGTTGGTCTCAGGGACTACAGTCATCGACTATTACCCTCGAGGCTCTCGCCCCTCAGGGAAATAGACAACTGTAGCCACTTCTATTGACCGCATAGATCGCACTAGATTTCCTCAAGTATTCAGCTTTTTGAAGACAGAGAAGGAAAAGCATTTCAGGCTAATGTATTTCAAAGAACTAGCTGTTTTGTTTATGTTTTTTGGTGTTTTTGTTTTGTTTTGTTTTTGTTTTATTTTTGGTTATTTTCATAAAGGCCTGCTACATATTGGCCCTAATACAGTATAATGCCAAAGCTACAGGTCGAGAAAGATCAGCACACACACTGTATGTACATGTACAGTATGTAAATAAAGCAGAATTGAGCATTATAACGGCTCATTACAGTTCCTGGCTGCAAATTTTTTTTTGCAATCTACATATCTTCTGAGTCATTACCATAATAGGCCTGCGGCAATCATTGAAACAACCTACATGCCCAATTACATGTACATGAAGGCAATTAATTTTGAACAGGACACAAAAGAAAATTGAGAAAAGAATCACATCCTGTTTGAGCAGGCTTTAGAATCAACATTCTGTCCCTGATTCCAACAACAAATAAGCTTGTATTTTAGGCAGTGTATTAAGAATTACAATTAAAAAAACAATAACATATATTTCCTCATGCCCTTACAAAGAATATGAATTGCAGTCAGTGGAAGCACATAAAAATATGATGAAATTACAGGCAGTGAATTTCAATGGGGGTTGGAGGTTGGGGGAGGGGGAAGGGAGAGATCATACTTCAAAGTGGATGCTCACAAGTCTGAAAGGCATGTTATCCTCGTAGCAAATATTGTACAAACATGTATCTTAGCAGTGATGAAAACAATCAGAGGCTGATTAAAGGCTACTTTTAGAATATAAGAGCCCCCTCAAATAGAAAAGGAGACCTGTAACAGAAATTCATGGCAATGGTTCATTTCATATATCCCTAACAGTAAGGGCCTACATGTGTATGCTTGTTGATGGTGCATGCCCAATGGCCTAAGGAAAGTAACACTTCCCAGACAGACCTTGAATAGAGGGGATTAAAAAGGAAACATGGGAGAATGAAGCTTTTAAAGCATGAGTCAACTCTGGGACAAAAAGAGAGAGCAAAATCAATAGAGGTTACAAACAATGAACCGGAAAGCCGGTTCTATACATGTATACTGGACTCAAAGTCAGTTATCCATAAATGAGAACGATCTATACAAGGTCTATGTAGAAACCACCCACTCACAAAAATCAATTATGGATTCACACTGTGAAGTACTCTACTACATGTACATGTACACATAAGCCAACACGTATTTAACAGTGTTCTTATATTAGTCTGGTGGTAAATTCATAAACTACATTTCATAAAATTAATTACGGATGTAAGCACACTCAACTGGTAATGAAGCTGAACGTATTGGCCTACTGAACTATACATGAATACTGGTCTGTAAAACAAAACTTTGTCGTAAACTCTGGTGAATTTCACGAGTGGCCAAGATTGGCAAAAGTTTCATCATCATGCCATGACATAAATCAAATGATCAACTTCAAAATTTTTGCAATCCCAAAATTTGAGGGCAGCAAAGTTTTCTGGGTTTGTATGTACCTGTACATGTACATGTGCATGTAGCAGTGTTGTAGTCAAGGCCCAAACCCTCAAGGCCAAGGCATTAACTAGCAAGGCCAAGGCTTTGACCCTCAAGGCCAAGGCTAAGGCCAAGGCATGAAACCTCAAGGCCAAGGCCAAGACCAAGGCATTAATAAAGAAAGGAGGGGAAAATGAAACATACAAAGACGGAGGTTCACACACACAAAAAAAGAAAGTAGGCACTCCCTTCAAGAATCAAATGACAGCTGGGATGGCTGAACATTTTCAAGGGTTGGGGGGGGGGGGGGGGTAATTGCTGGAAAAGGCACCTTTATGGAAAAGTGGGCACTACAAAGACCTGGTGGAGAAAAATATAATTTTCATAATCCCCCTTTTCATGACCTACTGTTTGTATATGTATTGCTATCTTCCTTGACATAAATAGCTGGTAATTAATTAGTTATTTATTTTGTGAGCAAGCGGAGTGAGCTAACTAATAAAGAGGGACTTCATTTTTTTTTTATAGTGCTCTTGCCTCAAATATTAGGACTTTTTCTTTAACAAAGCTTGATTGCGAGCTTGCATTTGGCTAATAAGTCATGCAAGGCACTGAACTTTATTATAATAACAGGAGATATATGCCACTGCTCTCAAACACACAATGCCCCTTTTCTCCAGTTGATTTTCCTGTTACTAAACATGTTCGGCCCAATTCACAATTTTATGCCTCTTGCCAAGACAGTGAATGTAAGGTCTCATTCAAGGCTGCATACACTGTAGCAACTATAGTACTCTAGTGGTGTATCTTGGGATTATGGTGCTCAGAGCAAACAATGCAATTGACCCCCCCCCCCCCCCCCCCAAAAAAAAAAAAAAAAAAAAGATAATAATGATAATAATAATAAATAAATAAATAAATAAATTTCAAAGATAATAATAAAAATAAGTATTGACTTCACAACCGAACAGTAGATTTTTTTTTTTGCACTTTTAATCTTCAAAAATGCAATTTCTATGCACTTTACCCAAGAAAATTTGCAAAGGAGCAGTAGCTGCAATCAAGGAGTTTAGAGTTTTGAATTATGCACATTAATGGGGAGTCAAATTCATGAAAAGAGAATTCTTGTCAAGAAATTTAAGTAAGGCAAAAGTTAAGATTTCTTTCAAATGTTGAACCTTTGCAAGTGCTATTTTACCTTTATCCTATATTCGGGGTAAAATACTTAAAGGGCAATCCAACCTTGATGATAAGATGATTAGAGTGAAAGCAGAAAAATAAGAAAAACAGGATGGCGAAAGTTTGAAAGAAATCAGACAAGGACTAAGAAAGTTATGGATATTTGAAAAATGAGATCACTACATCTATGCGAATCTCAAATTGGCAATTTGGTGAGTCAATTGTGACATTTTTGTGGACAACTCTCCCATTTGTCGTACACAAAATTATCATTAATTTGCGGTTTTCTTCGAGGCACTTTTACCCTCGGGGTAGTACTTAAAATATATTGGAGATAGCATATTGTTATAGGTCCTCATGAATGAAAAGATCCTACTGAGTAATGCATTTTGGAAAAAAGTGACATTTTAGTCATTTTGTGTGTTAGAGCGAATGGGGGAGTTGTCCACAGCTACATCACAGTGACATTACCTATTCGGCCAATTTGAAATTCCCATATGCATAGTGATTACAACTTTCAAAAATTCATAACTTTCTTATTGCTTGTCCGATTTCGTTCAAACTTTCACCAATCTGCTTCTCTGATTTTTCCTCTTTCTTTCAAAGCAACTTGCTATAAAGGTTGGATTTCCCTTTAAAAAGAGGCCTCCATGTACATGTATAAGGGAGCAAAGCAATGAGAATTACATTAAAAAAAAAAAAATTGAACCCTTTAAAAAGCCATTTCTGAACTATATAATTATTTGGGAGTGAAAATTTTACGATCCTGAAGCAACATTATGTGAGGGAGCAAAGCGAACAAGCTTTACAAAATCATTCGCATTTTATACCCTAAAAGACTACATGTAATTTCTAATGCAATTTACCCTGCGTATTTGCGAGTATACCTAAAACTTAGTACCAGTTTTTTCCTTAAATTTATTATGACAATGGGATGAATGATAAAGCAGTTCAAGCCTTTGACCAAATTCACCAAAATTTGCAAATTCTTCATTCAAACTTACAAAATGTTCACAGAAAGACAAGAAATGCAAGTACATTTGTTCCAATCTGCATCTGTATTTTATACGGTATTATTGTTATCATCGTCATCATCGTCATCATCATAATAATCATATAATAATGATAACAATAACAATAATAATAATAATAATAATAATGACGATGATGACAAGAATTATCATCGTCATCATCATTCTATCATATCAGTCTAAAAATGTGTAAAACATGAATTCATTTCCCAAATCTAATATGATTACATATATAGATCTTGTATTAGACACGTTACTGCACAAAAAAACCCAAATATTTTAATATTTCACTAGCAAAAATAGCAAAGTTTAATATTTCATTCCTTTGAAAATGCCTTGAATAGACCGGTTCTGTAATGTATACAAATTTATGCACATTTCTTCTCTGAGCACCTAGTGACAAGCTATTCCATCAATCTGCTTTTTATAAATGAGCCTCAATGCTTGAAATCCAGTTTGCATGCATTACTTGTTGCTATGTCCGACAAGCCTCCAGCAAGCTTTCAGGTTGTCAAGAACAACCTTTGTTTGAAAGGTATGTATAAAATTTGCATACATTACCAAAGCGGTTTATTTATCAAGGCTTGGAACTCTCAAGGCCAAGGCCAAGGCATGCAAAAGGCCAAGGCATTCAAGTCCAAGGCCAAGGCATTGAAAAAAAACTGGCCTTAAAGGCATTGATTAACTTTGCCCAGGATTGAAAAAAAAAATCACTGTTCCAGCTAATGCTGTAATCATAAATTTGCAAACCTTTAGCTCAGACAGGAATCGCCTGAGTTTTATAAGCTGATCGGTCGTTTATATATCAAGATATTTACGATTGAACAGTGATGTCGGGATAGAGTACCACCGAACCCTAAAGAACTCTTACGGTTGGCATACCTCGCTTATCACAGAATACCGTACGGGCTGGAAACCCGCTCCGAAATCGTCAAGCGCTGGTGCTTGGTTTTTGTGACTGCAGCGCAGCGGAGAAGCCGAGCGACTTGCGCTAGCGATTGATCGCGATTTTCTCTTTTTAGGATAGTAAACGGGTTCCATTTTCTCTCATACTTTCACATATCCTTAATTATATACATGTATGTAGTTAGAGGACTGCACAAAATTCACTGACATTTGAGCTGATTTTACAATATTTCACAAAGTTAATCAATCACTTTAAGGCGCCTTTAGGCCTAGGCCAAGCATCAAGGCACTACAGCACTAGACCCCAAGTAGTTGTTCTGTGATAACTCCTTGGTCTACCTTTCATGTTTCCTAGTGATGACCTTCCCAGCCATATTGGATGGCCTTGATTGAGGTCCATACAAGGAAATACAGTAGATCACATGCATGACAAACTAAAGGGCTGGACACATTTGTCCCATGTTTGTTGTCTATGTGGAAAATGAATAGGAAATCTGTGGTACATGTACATTATAGGTCAGACTTCTCCAATATATGGTATGAGCCTCCCTCTCTGATTTTATGGACTTAGTGGATTCGATGGGCCACCAATTTTTTGAGGACAGATCTCACCAATATTTTCTGAGAGCCAATGGTTTTGGGGTGAAGTTAGTTCAGTAGAATCATGAAGTTTGTAGAGCTCTTCATGGTAGAATCATGTGAGAACAGTGGGTAGTGTCCATCGTGCTTGATTGACTGAACCCTCACTGGTTAAGGTTTTAATGGTCAAATGTGTCACCACTTTTGTAACTTGTAAGTACACATGTACGCATACATTAATATTGTTATCATCATCGGACAAATGTGACCAACCCTTTAATTAAACAACCCTCAAAGACTGAATTATCATAAATGGGTACATACATGTAAATGTACAATGTTGTACATGTATATAATCTACATGTACATGTATAATTTTAAGGGCTAGAGTAGACATGAACAGGGGACCTGGTACAAACAGACTGTCATACATGTAATTGTACATCTCATATTCACAACTCCAAGTTGGAAAGTGTATATAGAGCCTGAGATGACTTGGAGTGATTTGAGACTGTCTATTTGTAACAAGGGAAGTGCCCAGGGCAGTCTTTACTGCATTAGCAATTATTGGGGCAAAATTTTCACTTGGTGAAAAATCAAAGGTTGAGGAACTTAAGGAGTGCTGCCCCTGAGCCCCCCTCCCCCACCGTGTGCCAGGTACCCCATTTATATATCTTAAAACCCCTTTCAACTAAGATTTATTGTACGGTGAAGTTCATTTGAAATCAAAATGTGTTTTAAAGAAGCAGAATACATGTATGTGTACATGAAATAATTGCCATTGGGACACTTTTGGGGTGCTGCTCATCTATCAGACTTGAAGTCTCCTTCCCCTAAGAATGATTCCTACCTAGTTTGATTACAATCTACATGGAGCAATAGGTTTCACAGAAGAAGGAAAAATGTCAATTTGGTGTCACAGTCTCTTGGGGGGGAGGCCAAAAGTACATTGTATCTTGCCCATGTGTGCAGGAGAGGAGCAAGATCACCGACCAAAAGCAGCCTGAAAATTTCCCCGGGGGGGTCTGTCCTCATTGCAAGGGGGGTATCAGGCGTGACCAGAGACTCGCCAAAAGCACTCTAAACAAGCATTAACGTGATGCAAAAAATACACCCTAAATAAGTATCATTACGTGTAAAGGCCACCGCACACCTTACGATCGGTCTGCGATCCGATTTTAGAAGAAAATGTAATATCATTTGACAAATCATTTAAAAACGGAAAAATATTTTTGATTGAGGGTCTGAATAGTCGTACAGATATTAAAATCGATAATATGGCCTTTGCTGAGTTTTCTAGTCGGTGGAATAGCCAAATCGGCTCCAAGTCGTAGTGACGTCACAAAAATCGTACGACTGCCTACGATTTGAAACCAATTTTGCCCTTATTCCCTGTAGAAAGCTGACAGCTCACCCAAACCCTATGTTTAGTATTCATATTACTTTTCAGAATCTGAATATAAGGTAGATTTCATTTGTTAAAATGCCAATATTTAATGACATAGCGATTTATTTCACAAATCGGATCGCAGACCGATCGTAAGGTGTGCGGTGGCCTTTATTTGCTACCCTAAGTAAGTAATCATTTTTTGTAAACCCCTAAGCAAGTAATAACCAGTTTTTCCTACCCCTAAGCAAATAACAACAATTTTTTATACCCTAAGCAAGTAAAAACATTTTACTTTCCTTGCATGAGGCCCTTGATCAGGCAGTCTAAATAATTTGTAAATTCTAACCCGGAAATTCTAATCATGATTACGGAACATTCATGAAACTTCCCTTCACACCGGGACTTCACATCAATCAACATCCATTTAATAATTACTCAAAAAAGACAGTTTTTAAGTGTAATTATCTTTACTTTCGATTTAATTCCATTAAGTTAAGATATCAAATTACACACTTATTAGATTTCATGTGCAATTGTCATGGACAATTACAGTAAAGGTTTTATAATTACACAATTGAAAGGGAATTGAACAGAAAACAAAAAGTAAGTTCCCCCCTAAGCAACTCCTTAATTTCTAAACAGGAGACTTTAGAACAAATTCTCCTTTATGAGATTGTGTCTGTACTTCTTCTGTAACCTTTGTGTGAAAATTAGAGATTCCCATCAAGTCAAGTTTGAATAAGAACACATTAAAGACAAAATGAACACATTTAGGACTTCAACTAAGTGTCTACTTCTTTGATACACAGTCTAAAAAGAAACAAATATTTTTTATGAGTGTATAAAGTACAAAGCATGATATTGTTTTACTTACAGCAAAAAAAAAAATGTTTAAACTGTACAAAGTACACACATATCACATAAATAATTCAGTTGCTGAACTTATTTTGAGGGGTTTATTTTAAATAAGCAACATATATTTGCACATGTGGGACTTGTCAAAACTCTCTCGTCATGCGTACGTAGCACTGCTGAGAACGGGTTGAGAACCGGCAATTAATTCACCAATTTCATCTATGGAAGATGTCAGTGAGGCATAGGATAAGTAATAATGAAACACTTCACGAAAAAGTATACCAAGTATTTTATGTAAACTTACTACGACCACGACAAGAATTCGCTCCAAGGTCCAGGGCCCGATGTTTTTTTTTTCTTGTTTTTTTGTTGTTGTTTGTTTGACGTATGGCCTGGGGATCGGGCTAACTCGGCACTAGGGTGAACTCGGCACTGCGAGGCGACTGTGTTTCAAGAGTTAAGTCCACGCTAACACCGTCTCAACACAAGTACATTGCGATCAATTCAACTCTGTGCGCGATTTCCCCCCAAGGCCGAGTTCGCCCTAGTGCCGAGTTAGCCCGCGAATAATGATCCAGTTTATGTTGATTTATGCAAAACAGGCTATGACGTCAGCTTCAGCTAAAAATGGTGATTTTAACTTGTTTTAGTGTTGAATGACCCTAAGTACGTAAGTTGATTTTTTATGACCCTAAATGCGTAAATCATCACTTTGAAAAAGATACCCTTTTTCTTGATTTTTGGTGATTTTGAGACCTTATTCACGTTACGTACGTAACGTGCCCGATCTTGAAAAACAACCCTTTTTACGTGATTTTTTGGTCGCGCCTGATACCCCCCTTGCAATGAGGACAGACCCCCCCCCCCCCCCCCCCCCCCCGGGAAAATTTCACTTGATCAAGATGATAAAGATCCTATCGAAGGATCTGGCATGAAATTAGATATTCTATCATTCTAAAATGTACAAGGAAGTATTTTCTCAAAATTTTGCCAATTATATTGGTGTTTTTACCTCTTCAACTTAGAGGTCGTGACAGGCCAAAATTGACACTGCCCCATATAGTGATGGTCCCATGAGTGGTTTTAGCCAGTAATCTGACAGCACTCACAGCAGGTATATGTACAAAGTAAACCAAATACTAGTACAGTAGTTACAATGCTTACATGTATATGCTGCAGCTACAATACAGTGTGTACTGTGTAGATACATGATATTTTTACTGTTTAACTATAAGCCCTGAAAACCGACTAGTTTTTGTCCCCCTGAACCCCCCTGGCAAGGTGTCGTGCGATAAAATTTCCACCACTAAAAAGTCCCTGGTGACAACCCTGGTGGTGCCCCAAGTCTTTACTAGGTACCTCATCTGTATCAGTTTAGATCCTCCTTGCCTTAGGATGAAATCCACCACCATCAAAGCTTTGAAAATAAGACAAATGCATGTGTACAATACATATGCATGCACATGTAGCTCTAAACAAAACTAAAAACTAAAAACTTAAAACTGAGTTAAACTGTCAGTACATGCCAAAGATTCACAAATTATAACTTTGCTATTATTTGTTTCAAGGGAGCAAGATCGTCGGCCAAGAACAGCCTGAAATTTTCACTTGATCAAGGTGAAAAAAATCTTATTGAAGAAATTGTGATGTCATCAGACATCTTATCATCCTAAAATTGAAGTTTCAAGTGTGATTCTAATTTAGTTTATTTGTCTTTCTTTCAAAGTCAGTAACAATAACACAGACAAACTAATAAATAAAGAGAGAATAAGAGCATAATTATGTGCATGTGTTATAAAGAAAGACACAATATGGAGAAAGACAAACAATAAATAAAGAGAGAATAAGAGCATAATATAATTATGTGCATGTGTATTTAAAAAAAGGCACATATATGGAGAAAGACAAAGAAGAAGACCGTAGTGATGCACAGCTTGTGGTCCATCACTCATGAACAATGATGTACAGTATTAACAAGGATCAACTCCTGGTATTAAATGGAGAAAAACATATACAATTTAGTGGCTACATGAGGTCGAGGGAGATGTTTACATCAAAAGATGATATAAGTGAAAAAGGAGGGGGGGGGGGGTGAAAGAAAAATATGTACGAGGAGATATGAGAGAAGGAGATATGAGAGAAGAAGAGGAAGGGAAGATAAAGATATAGCAAGCAAAGGGTTACATGAACAACAAATTTAAACCACTCATAAGTTGGAAAGTGAATGTACACATACAAGTAATGACATAGCACATTGCTACACAATAATCTGTGGCAATAGCACATCAAAAATAAGAGATTGAAAGGGTAAAAAGTAGAATCTTACAAATTTACCAGCAATTTGTTTGGGAAAGTGCCTCTTTTGTGACCAGCTGAACAATAAGAAACTTCATCATTTTAATCATCAAATTCTGCCTTCATTGATATTTTTGTGGTAAGACCAAAGACAGTCAGCTCCCTACATGTGCTGCCCTCTTAGTGTGGAGAGAAGAAATTTGCATTTGTGTATTGTTGTAGACTGGCCTGCAGTACAAGTAGTACGGCACTAGGGGGGCGCAGCTATTAAGCCTATTAATATCATGTGTTTTCACCATGACTTTATTCATTGGTTTAGGAGTACTTATTAATATATAACCTTGTACATTGGATGAGTGCAAAAGACATGACATCTTCACAAGACAAGGTTGTGGCAAGAAGGAAGAAGACGGACTTTCAATTCAAGAAAAAAAATTAATAACAAAATAAAGTCTGGCATAAAGGTCTATGCATTTTTTCATGTATCATACAGGACTTTGAAAAAGAAGATGAAAAAAAAAAAAATACTAAGAGGTCTACTATCAGTCCATCATGATATCATTTTTTTTTTTAGACGGGGATGTGCCACAGCCGCCCTCGAAACGGTTGTCTAAGGAACAGAATTAAAGGGCAAAATACAGGGTCTTGGAAAAACAGAACTCAACAGCTGAGTGAAAAAATAGAGTCTTGGGAACTGTAACAGCAGCAACAAGGTCTTGGGAACTGACAACCTTTATTTTAAGTCCGTACATGTATGCGTATATTTCGAAGCACTAGGGATCCAGATTGCGAGCGAGCGAAATCTTAGGGCTACGAAACAGATCAGAGCATGTATTACAGGGCATTACGTTTCCGAGGGTCTTAAGCCGGAACGGCAGTTATAAGAAATCGGGTATCTTGAGAATGGCGATCGGCCCTTGAAAAAGGGGTCGACAAAGCAACACATACATGTACCCGTCTGTCCAATATATTGAGAGGCCTGGATATCAGCAATAATTAATCTGTCAAACTTACATAATGAATGCTCAGAGTCCTACAGAAAGAGAAGTTGATGGAATTTGAAATAGACAACGTAGATTTGATACAATATTTTCTTCCGAGCGAACCCCTTCCCAACGACACTGCGTTTTGGTCCATTGAAAAAGGTATTGTATTAATTACCAAACGTGTGAAACTTATGGGAAAAAGACACAACCTACCCCGATTTGGGGGTCAACGGGATGAAGACTGGGGGTGACGAGAGAGCAGGTTATAACTAAGACATTACTTTATGTTTTTTGCCTCATTTTATGATCTTCTACCCTGTGTTCTTTGTTTCAGTAGTGTGGAGAACACATGCGTAGTAGCACGCGTATGAAAACCCATTTTAGATGCTTAACTGTACGCGTTCGGTAATGCAATGCTGCTCAGAAATACTTCTACTTCTACGAGGGTACTCCGCAGTATAGCCGTTTTAGGCTATATAGAAACTATTTATATAGTAACTGGTGGTGCTTACCGGTTGCTGGTTCTTGAGATCCCGTAGATTTGACTTGATTATATCAGAGGTTTCAGATCCAGAATCGTTCAAGAATATCATCACAGCAAGCACACCGAACGCCTTCCGGGTCAGGTCATAAGTCACAGCCCGGCGACTCCATTATTGTTATAGGGGGAATTTGGCCCTAAGTAGGGGGAGGGACCTAACTCCCACTACACTACCCCCCTCCTTTTTTTTTTTTTTTTTTAGGAAAAGGCCCCCAGTACAAAAAACACCAAAAACCGGAAACCCAACAGGCATAGAAAAAAAAAACAATTCCAAAACAACACCAGTAGTAAAACAAAACGGGGACCTCCCCAATACTAAACTGCGAATCAAACCAGGCAAACATGCCAACACCAATTTTGGATTGCTTTTATCAGTTCTTAATTTGTTTCGGGTCAATTAATAACTCCACATTAAATTGTCTACCTCGCACCAAAAAAACAATTTTTCAACCCAATTAAAATTGTCACTTTACAGAGACCCCTGCCAGCGGGAAATTCCAAAAACAATAAATTCCAGGGCAATTTGCTTCCCAATCCACCCTTCCGCAAATCATTGATTCCAAAGGGGAAACCCAAATTTTTCCGCTGGCACCAGCCCTAGTGCAAGGTTACCCAAAATCTCCCAGAGAAACTCCCCCGGGAGTAGCTATCACCTACCCCACATCAGGGCCATATTCCTTGGTCCCTACGACATGGTTCTGTACTATCTAGGCAGAAATATTTCTCATCTGCCTCACCTTCCTCTTGGTGTCTGAGCCAATTAAACCGGCTTGGGACAAATCACAAGTGGGACCACATTATCCACCTGGGTGACAAAAGAAGCCCAATTTTGGTGAGCCTTCTTGCAGTAGTGACATCCCTGGCAAGGGAGATCCTCTGGACTAAGTCCCAAACGAAACTCTTCACAGGCAGAGTTCGACTCCGGAATTCGTGACAATGCATCAGCGTTACTATGTAGCTTCCCTGGACGGTGCCGCACATGCATATCATATTGGCTGAGCTCTTCGAGCCAACGTGCCAGCTGTCCTTGGGGATGCTTGAAGCTAAGTAACCACAGCAGGCTACTATGGTCTGTGCGAACAATGAACGGTTTGCCTAGCAAATAGTGGCGGTATTGACGGGAGAACTTAACCACAGCGAGGAGCTCTTTGCGTGTTACGCAATACCTCCGCTGCTCTGGAGATAGAGAGACACTCCCGTACGCCACTACCCGTTCCTGCCCATCTTGGACTTGAAGAAGTTCGGCCCCTACAGCCTCGTTCGATGCATCTGTGTCCAAGATAAAGGTGTCATGAGAATTTGGCATGGTTAGCACTGGTGCCGAGGTCAGCAATTCCTTGATGCGTTTGAATGCTTCCTGTTGTTCGGGGCCCCAGTGAAACATATTCTTGCCTGTGATTCTATATAGCGGGACAGCCACTGCAGCATAGTCCTTGATGAACGCTCGGTGGTAATTTACCAAACCGAGGAACTTCTCGACTTGCTTGGTCGTCTTTGGTACTGGCCAATCCCGCACTGCTTGTATATGGTCATGCTTCAGGGAAATCCTATCTTCCCCTACATTCCGGCCCAAAAACTCAACTTGGCGCCGGAACAGCTCACACTTTCTGGGTTTGAGTTTTAGTCGAAAACTCCTGAAGCGTTGGAGGACACTACGTAGGTTGTTCATGTGATCCTCAAACGAGTTTCCCAACACCACGACATCATCTAGGAAGGCCAACACCAGGTCCCAGTTTAGCCCCCTAAGAATCAAGTCCATGGCACGGGAGAACGTCGCTGGAGCATTGCACAACCCGAAGCCCATCCGTACAAACTCATACAAACCATACTTGGTCGTAAATGCAGTTTTCTTGCGGTCCTCTTCGGCAATTCGGACTTGCCAATAGGCAGAATTGGCATCCAGCTTGGAGAACCATCGAGTTCCTGAGAGAGTGTCCAAACACTCCTCAATATTAGGAAGCGGATAAACATCCTTCCTTGTGATTGCATTGAGTCCGCGGTAATCAACACACCAGCGAACCCCGCCGTCTCTTTTCCGAACTAACACCGGGGCAGACGCCCACTCTGACTGGGAAGGCTGAATAACTCCTGCCTGTTCCATACGCTGAAGATGGGCCCTTTCCTCGTCTACAAACCGAAGAGGGGTCCTCCTCATCTTCTGCTTAATAGGAGCTGCCATTCCAGTGTCAAGACGGTGTTGAATTGCTGTGAAATCCCCTAAGTCGAAGTCATTGCAGGCAAATACATCCCCATACTCTATTAGAAGTTGTTTAAGAACAGACTGCTGAGTGGAATCCAACAACTCTGCAGATCTATTGTACAAGTCCTGAAGATGTTCTGGCAACTTGGCATCCTCCTCCTCCTGGATAGTCTGAACTTTGGGCTCCTGGTCAGGAAATGAAGACTGAGGGGGTATTACTTCCTCCACTTCATATGCCTGGCCAAGGACTCTTTGGCCCTCCAGATGTACAGTCCTATCCGTGGGGTTGAGTACGTAGATTTGCACTTCAGGTCCTTCCTCATGAAGAGTTCTGGGAACTAGAGCAGGCAATTCTGGTACGGGTTCGAAAACAAACACTTTCATCCTCTGGTCGATCACTCCTGTGATCCTCTTGAGGGTATTAGGCGGAACGGTAGTCCTCCGCTGCACACAGACTCTCGCCACTCGCTCTGGGCCTGAGGCCTCACCGAGGTAAAGTGGTATCTTCTGTGGGCCGAACTTCAGCTGCATGCTGCTGAGGAGGATATCCATAGAGTGACGATGAAGTAAATCCAGTCCAAACAACATGTCATCCGTTATCGGGGCAGTGTAGATATTCTCAGAGAAACTGCCTTCCCCGAGCTTTATTTCTACAGGGCCTACTACCACTCCCTTCATTCTCATGTCTCGGCCGGCGGCACTGAGAACTACCTCACGTACCTTTGGCGGTGCAGGATCCAATAGTTGAATAACTCGATCTGAAATAATGGTGACTTGCGCTGCTGAGTCCACCACAGCTTGTAGTGACACATTGTTCACCTTGAGAGTCACCCTCAGCATCGAGGAGGATCTCAACTGGCAAACTACAACTTCCTTGCCCTGTTGATTATCACTTGAACCCGTTGTTGACTCTGATAATTCTGGTGGTGGGGAGGATATAATACGGCTTACACCTTGACTTTCCTTCCCCTCCTGAGAATCTTCATTGGCTGAAATATCTTCTTCACTTCCTACATTGTCTACATAGTCTGCAAATGCCTGTATAGTCTCAGCTGTCACAGGGTTCCCATCTCCAGGATGCCCTTCTATTCGTTTGGGGTGGCCGACAACTGTTCGGGCCAGGGAGCGGCCTCCTCCTCCTCCTCTGACCCGCTGTCGTTTAGTTCCTCCCTTAGAACAGACGCTGATCTCTCCTTAGTGGCATTCGGACAATCCTTCCTGAAATGACCACTTTGTCCACAATTATAACAGGCATTGCCTCCTGGCTTGGGTGAGACGGGCCTAACCCGGGTAACCAAATGGGTGACTAGCTGAGTTAGGTGGTCTACAGATGCTTGTAGCTTGCCCACTTTGCTGTCTAGTCCCTGCACATTACCATCAAGAGCCTGGACGTTGCTGTCTAGTCCTTTCACCTTCTGATCCAGACCCTTCACACATGTCTGAAGGTCTGAGGGAGCTCTGAGGGCTGATGGTGGTAATCGCCCTCTTTCCCCTGCCGATCTGTCTTGGCCTGAAGGTTGGTTGCCAGTTCCTGGGCGTTTGAAGGGTGTGGGTGTGTGGATATCCACTCGCCGTACATTTGCATCAGAATGGGGCGGTAGTTCAAGGTCCAACGACACCGCCTTTGCCTCCTGTCGCTTGGAACGTCCAAAAACCACCCGCCGAGAGTGCAAATACCAGGTGACGATATCCACTGCCTCTTCAACCCTCGAAGGTCTCATGTTCAGGGCGTGGAGTCCTGCTTCTCTCTCCACACAGCCCTGACAAAACTTCAACACACCTTGGCGCTGAATCTGGTGATCGGGAACTCCAGGAAACGTCCGGACTGCTAGGGTGACCACACGGTCCGCCCAATCCATAACACTCTCATCTGGGAGTTGATGGGCCCGAGCAAACTCCATCTGGGCCACTTCGGGAGGATCACTCGCCCCGAATCTCCGCTCCATCTGTTGCACCAACTCTGTATAGGGTACCTGAGGGTCCCTAGTCATTAGAGTGGAAAAGTAGTCACTCCCTAGCCCCTGCATGCTCCACCACATCTGGTACTTCCTTTGCTTCGGAGACCAGCAACTTTCATCGGCAAATGCAGTAAACTTGGCATAATAGGCATGCCAGTTCCCTTTGCCGTCAAAAGTAATAGACTTTGGAAGCATTGTCGTAGATGAGAAAGTCGGGGTAGGTGGTGGTATAGGAGATACCGTTGGTCGGCTCCGGTCTTGAGGCCCTACCGGATGCCACTGGCGATCCATAGAATGTTGTGTAGTGCGGTGCCTCTGGGGAGGTGTAGGCTCTTGAGATGTTGTATCTCGCTGAGATCCACCCCGACCACACCTTTGCCGCATAGGATTACCCTCAGGTGGGGGATACCTATCGTACTGGTAGAGAGAACTCTGCCCCCGTACGGTAGGCCCTATGGGTGTACTGCTGAAAGGTCCAGAATCCGAGCTCACTCGATAGGATGGAGTACTCGCGGACGGGGTATCAGAAACCCTGAATACTCCAGAACCTGGGAGATGCTCACCACTACCATCACTACGTGACCTAGACTGCCCACTCATGACGGTTTCCTCAACCTCAGAAACGAATGGGGCAAAGTCAAACATATCTATAAAATCGTCGTCAGATGAAACGACCGACGAAACTAGTTCAGGTGTCAGACTACCCTGGGACTGCCGCAATTCCAGGAGACGGCCCGCCTTCTCAGGACCAACGCCCGGCATTGCCGCAAGCGTATAAAAAGAACAGTGGTTAATCTCCACCCTGTCCATACCAGATAGTCAAACACAGGCTAAAATCTAGCAAAACCTTAGTAATAGCAGGCAAAATCGACTAGAAAGTCTAAAAACTAGAACTTCCTATGTCTTTGTACACAAGATAATTATATACCCTAAAATCGGGAATTCCAAATCCGGTTCTGAAGAAATCTACTACTCAGATATTCAATTCCACTCAAAACGGCTCCGAAAACCAATTTTTCGAATCCGGTTCCGAAACCGGTTTCGGCAACCGAACTCAAGGAAACCGGTTACTCGGATAACCGGTTAGGAATATCGGGATAACCGGTTCGCCAAATCGGGATAACCGGTTTACAAAAACCAGACTGAATACAGAATCCAATATGACACAATTCAATACCAGTTATTCTGGTACAGATATAAGCAGTAAAAACAGTACAAATACAAAATATATAAAATATATCAAATTATATAAAAATGCAAAGTAAAGACTAATCAGTACCAACTGTCAACCTGATTTCCTTAAAATAAATCAGTAACTACCGAAGGTAGCCTTTCTTCAAAACAATAAATTTACAGGGAGACTTATCCCTTAAATAACACTATAGGAAGACTTTTTCCTCAATAAAAATTTACAGGGAGATTTATCCCTCACTGCGTAATCCAGGGAGATTTATCCCTTACTGCACAAGCTAATTTACTTTAACCCTATCAATTATCGAGCTGCAATTAAGCCAATTAACTTATAATACTAGACTAACCTATTAGTATTAGGAGAAGGGAGTCACAGTACCCGGTCCTACCTTCCCAACGCTTTGGGCTTCCCCCGAGAACACAGAACCGGAAACTAGAAGACCCTAGCCCCTAAAATATTCTACGTAGTTGATACCAACCTACGTAGTCCTTCCCCCTGTCTCTTAAAAATAAAAGCGGGAGGATAACCACTTATGATAACTACCAAGCGATAAACTTAACAAGAACCACTTGTGAAGGACCTCCCATGCAGTCTCCTCGGTTAAAAACCCATTAACCTGTCCTGCTAAGGCCGATCCTGCACACGCAGTAATATCTTAGTCTATCTAACAAAATAGTCCTTCCTCCTTCGCCTTAAATAAAGCAGGAGGACAAACTAACTTACAATACGTACTGATTACTAACCAACCACTTGTGGAGGACCTCCCATGCAGTCTCCTCGGTTACAACCCTGTAACCTGTCCTGCTAAGGCCGATCCTACACACGCGGTAGAATCTTACTGCACTGGCCAGTCCCACTAGAAAAGAAATCTAGCTTGACTAGCTGGCCAGCACTCTACTACAATTTTTAGAATTTAAATCCTTAATTTTTATAAAACTACGAGAAAGCTTTATCTCGACCTAAATGACAGACTAAGATATTGTAGGCTACAACTACAACTAACTGCAGTGTTAAACCTAAAAACTAACTTTAATCCTCGTACAGAAAATCTACCAATAGATTTAGTAATTCGTCCAAGGTAATTGCGTCAGCGTTATACGCTTCAATTAAAAAGATCATCAGGTTCAACTCCCCCACTATCACAATCTCATAAACTTCTCCTTCCCCGGCCATACAAATCACAAACCACTAAACCACGGCAAAGGTACTGGAGAACCAATAATATATGAGAAGTGAAGTAAGGTAGCCTTACCACGACCTATTTTATTTTTATTTGTATGATTTCCCAGAAATCTATAAGAATTCTGCTCACACAAATCCCTAAGATCTTGTTTATAAGTATATAGAACAATTATCCTTAGGGTCTGGATAAAAGCCTACATTAAAGTTTAGAAACTATCAAATTTTACAAAATGATCAGACAACAACTTATTTTATTTTACCCCTTAACTTAATTTAGATCTAGAAGTATCCCGAACAGTATAGGCAAGCGAGGCCTGAGGGTTATCCTACCCTCCCCTCCTCCGCTATAATAAACCGGACGAAATACCTCCAAACCACTACTCTACAACTTAAAACTACCGGGCACTACCCGCCAACATGCGCGTGCATAAACTGCAGGCAAGCGATATCACAGACACCCCGGAACCCACCGGGGCCCGCAGCAACACACTCGCTACAGTTCACCACCGCCCAGCAAAGTCAGTGACCCCTACGCAAACTCGGGATGACCCCAAAAAGTCAGCGCATAATACGGCTCGAAAATAGCGACTACGCCAGATATAGCCGTTTTAGGCTATATAGAAACTATTTATATAGTAACTGGTGGTGCTTACCGGTTGCTGGTTCTTGAGATCCCGTAGATTTGACTTGATTATATCAGAGGTTTCAGATCCAGAATCGTTCAAGAATATCATCACAGCAAGCACACCGAACGCCTTCCGGGTCAGGTCATAAGTCACAGCCCGGCGACTCCATTATTGTTATAGGGGGAATTTGGCCCTAAGTAGGGGGAGGGACCTAACTCCCACTACAGCAGGATCCATAAGTCAGGATATAATGCAGAAATATATACAATCCATGACTATACAAGACTATACAAGACCCAGTTATCCAATAACCTCACATAAGTGTGATTGTACAAGACCTAGATTTATAGTCAAGGATTGTATTTCCGAACAGGTTGTATTACCGAACGTGTATAGTTAAGCCCTTGCCTATGTGGGACTGTGTCCAACATTCACTGTTGTAGCAGTCAAAAACAGACAACAAAATTGCTCTAAGCAAGATTTAATTTTCTTAAATTTGCTAGATTACCTGATTCATGGACTCTTCCACTCTTACTCTGCCACAAATTAGGGGATTCAGAATTGAAAGTGAAATTTTAAATAATTATTTTCCTCTCCTGTATGAATGATCTAGCCTGGAAAAGGGCCTGCTATTGAAGCCTATTCACCCATAAAAGAGCTAGTCTGAGTACAAGGTTATCTTCAGATAAGCTTGTACATGTATACGTGATTAAGCGCCTAAAATGGGTTTTCATATGCGTGGGACTACGCGTATGAAAACCAAAGTATTGAAACAAAGGTTGTGTCTTTTTTCCATAGGTTTCACACGTTCGGAAATACAGTACCTTTTTAAAACGCCGTGTCGTCGGGAAGGGGTTCACTCAGAAGGGAATATCATATTAAATCTACGTTGTCTTTTTAAAATTCCATCAACTTCTTTTTCTGTAGGACTTTGAGCATTCATTATGTAAGTTTGACAGATATTCGTTTGATATTTTATTTGCTATCGTTGATTTTCTGAAAAGTGTTCGGACACTGGATCCACCACCATATCAATTTTAAAGATTACACTGCATTACTTACTGGAATACTGGTGTTTTTATCTCTTCAACTTAGAGGTCGTGCATATAATCTCTTAATTTTCATAGTAAGTTAGATCTAGGCATTCTCTTGAAGAAGCCCCTACTCGATCATCATCATTCATTCCTCACAGCACTAGCATGCATGCAGCATTCAGCATTGTGCTCATCCAATGACTAGATGTAGCTCTTCGACTTCGATGCCTCGGCCTCGCTCGGCCAGCTAGCTAGCTCGCTCGCTTACCGAATACCGTATTTATTTGGCATTTATTAGACAAATCCCAGCACACTGAAGTTGCACTTACCGCTGTCGATCCACGCAAAGATTGGCTTACCAAAACATACCTGGAAATTTAGTCTCAAGATGACAAAGAACTGACTACATTTCATTCTATGTGACAATTTTACACTAATTCAGTCTGTGGGGGTCTTGTTATTTCCTTCCTTATCTTCAACACCCATTTACTAGATCACCGTGAAGCTAGCTAGCTGCACATATACTAGCTAATAGCTACAGTACAGCTAGCTAGCTAGGCGATCGATAAACTCGGCCTGTAATAATTCGCCCGCTCTGTAGCTCTACTGTGTGGACGAGGATCTAGGACAGACGAATTGTATGCTGACGTGACACGACTATTCTGGTTGTTTAAAACAAATAAATGAATAAAAAATAAAAAAACACTACCCGACTCCCTTCCCCCTCCAAAAAAATGAAAGCAATCAAGCAATGCAATAAAGTAGATTATCGTTTTTGCTTGCTTGATTGATTGTCTGCTAGATATATATATATATATATATATATATATATATATATATATATATATATTATATATATATATTTTTTTTTTTCCATTTTTTTCAGTTGAGCTAAGTTACAGTATCCTGTCATCAACTCTCAACCGGAGGGGGTGGGGGCACATTCTTGGAGTTATGTACTTAAAGTATATACCACTTGGGCTGCAAAAGGAAGGGCATTGCCTAGAATGCCTCCTATTATATCCTCGCCGCTGATTACCAATTTTGGGACTGACTGAGGTAGATCTACTATAATTAAGGCTCAGCTATCAACCGTTGTGTTGTTAGTATTTTTACATAAGTTTTCCGTCAATTTAAACACTTATTCATTCAATTTCATCATTTGTTCACTTAAATTTGTCTTGAAAACGACAGAGTCTACTCATTTCAAAGTTAATTTAGTCATCTGTCATTCAAGTTTGTTAATGGTTAATCAATTTCAACCCTTGTCAATTCCTTTTCGTCAGATTTCATTCCGTTCGTCTCAACTTGACTATCAGATTCAGATTTGTGTGCGAAATTGGTGATGAGCACGCGAAACGTGCTCCCCAGGGGAGTGGGTGCAGGGAGAGGGAGTCCCCCCCCCCCCTCCCGCGCGAAGCCCGAAAGCTCTGACATTTTATAGCAAATTTGAGAGAAAGATAACGGCTCGTAGCACCCTTTTTAGGCGGAAAGTTAGTTCGACGCCCGGACTGCTTTTCAATTATTTGGACGCAATACTGCTCTGTATGTAATAGGGGTGGGTGCAGGGAGGGGGGAGTTTTTCCCCTCCCGCGCAAAGCGCGAAAGCTCTGACGTTTTATAGCAAATTTGAGAGAAAGATAACGGCTCGTAGCACTCTTTTTAGGCGAAAAGTAGTAGTTCGACGCCCGGACTGCTTTTCAATTATCTGGACGCAATATACTGCACTGTATGTAACAGGGGTGGCTGCAGGGATCCTCGCGAAGCGGGAAAACTTTGACGTTTTTAACAAATTTTTGAGAGAAAGATAACAGCTCTTAGCGCCTTTTTTTCTCTCACTTCCCCCCGCTTTTTCGCTCTCGCTTTTTTTTTTTTTTTTTTTTTTGTGGCATTTTTTTTTGGGGGGGGGCGACCGCCCCCATCGCCCCCACCCCCCCCTCCCCGGCTACGCGCCTGAACGAAATTGAATGAAAAAAGTATTAAATTCAATGAGAAAAGAGTTAAAATGGACGGGAAATCATATGTTATAAAGAAAATGTAATTTATTTTTTGATTAGGCCTATATAAAAAGGCTACCGTGATGACCACTCTTGGAATAAAATTGATGGATAAGAGTGATACACTGCATATAAAATGGGTAGGCCCAAACATAGAAATTGATTACAGATTACAATGATGCGTATCGATGATGCACAAAATGCGATCAAATAAAAATTAAAGAAGATCTACAAATGTGGAAACAAATAGATTGTAACTTTTTAAAATTTAGTTTAATAATCTTTTGTTTATTGTATTATTGTTTTTGTTTATTCGTTTGTTTTAGTTTAATTAGTTTCAACACTAGCCTGCCTCAAATCTACTGTACCCCCTGTGACCACTCTACCTGTCATATAAATTCACTTACATGTATCTTTCAATACCTAACTCAAGTTCTGTAACTTCTTTTATCCTTCAATTAACTTATTCTTATGTTGATTTTTTTTTTAATGAGTAGTTCTTGGCGTTCGGAGTTTTTACATGAATAATAATTACATCCGTATTTCTGATTATTTGCTGTAGGCCTGCTCATTATGTTAAACATAATATTGGTCGTTCATTTTTTCGTCAGTTTAACTCTTGAAAGATTTTCAATAGATAAAACAATGGGGGAAATGTAGCCTACTATCAAAGGGTTTCCCCTATAAGATTTTTTTTCTTTAAATTTGAAGGGGGAAAAAACAGCTATAATAAATAAACAAACAAAAATCTTGTTAATCAGAGTAATCCAGATGCAAATAACTGAAAAAAAAGGTGTTAACACATTATTACAAATTAATTCAGTATAGGTATACTTGAAATAACGTTAGCTTTCATTGAAAAGAGGTGGCAATTTGGGGGCGAGTTTCCATAGGTTTTTTGTTCACCTTAATAAGCACGGCAAACTGAGTTTAGTTCAAAGAGAAGAAGATACAGTAGACATGGTAGATGGGGAAAATAAGGAATACTCAGGTGCCATAGCTTTTACATAGTAAACTTACCTGTACAACTCTGCTAAATAGACTAATTGACAAGCGCCTTGTATCCTATGGAAAAGGCGCATTATTATCATTATTAATTTTAAGTAGTGTGAATGAAATCTTTACATAGGCCCATATACAACCGTGTAGCTAGGATTTAGTTTTCGGGCTGGGGAGGGGGGAGTGGTTGTGAGGACGCGAAGCGTGCTCCCCAGTGGGGTGCCGGTGCAGAGAGGGAGGGGGGGGGGGGAGTTTCCCCCTCCCGCACGAAGCGCGAAAGCTCTGAAGTATGAGCAAATTTGAGAGAAAGATAACGGCTGGTAGCACCTTTCTTTAGGCGGAAAGTAAGTTCGACACCCTGACTGCTTTTCAATTATTTGGACACAATACTACACTGTATGTAACAGGGGTGGAAGCAGGGAGGGGAGTGATTCACCGGCTTCCGCGTGAAGCGCGAAATTTAGCTTTGAGGTTTCAGAAAATTTGAGAGAAAGATAACGGCTCGTAGCAACTTTTTAGGCGGAAAGTTAGTTCGACGCCCAGACTGCTTTTCAATTATTTGGACGCAATACTGCACTGTATGTAACAGCGGTGGACGCAGGGGCGGGGAGCACGAAGTGCGAAAACTTTGACTCCCGTTTTCATGAGCAAATTTTGAGAAACAGATAACGGCTCGTAGCACATTTTAAGGCTTTTTCCCCCTCTCACTTCCCCCCGCTTTTTCGCTCTGTAGGAGCAGTTATATTCAGCGATTTTATTATTTTTTTTACTTGGCTTTTTTTTTTTTTTGGGGGGGGGGGGCAACCGTCCCACCACCCCCTGGCTACGCGCCTGTATAGGCCTGTATATCTACTTGATTGGTATAGTGAACACCTTCAATTTATTCGGAATTCAGTATAATTCCAACATGGTGTTATCATAATATAGGCTTATAAAAATTATTCAATGGGGCCTATATCTATAGTTTCCATCAGGACTATACCACAGACACCTCCCTAAGATTTTTTTTTTCAATTTTATTTTCTAAACATACAGAACATGACCCCCCCCCCCCCAAAAAAAAAAAAAAAAAAAAAAAACAGTTCGGCCCTACAACAATTCGGTCGAGCTAAAAGTCGAGTTATCCGAGCCTCGTAAATGCTTGTTATGAGCGTTTCTTACTTTCTATTCTTTCTATATCATATCGAATGGGGCAGCTGAGTGTCATGCACAGTGGCGTATATTTAGGGATTATGGTACCCGGGGCAAACAATTAAATTCACCCCCCCCCCCCTTATCTACTTATCTACTTAACCGTACAAGCGGAGCGAGGGAGTAAAGTGACCAGTAAGCCATCATTCAAAAAAAAAAAAAAAAAAAAAATCAGGTTGATTTTTTTTCTTTTTTTTGTGGGCATTTTTATGCAATTTAACCAGAAAAATTTCCCAAGGGAGTACTGCACTTATAAGAGTTTCGAATTTGTACATTTATAAACCGCTTTCTATATTCACTTCTTTCTCAAATTGGGAGCAAAATTTACGAAAACGCTATACTATTTATCCTATATTCTGGGCGCAATACTTAACAATTCATAGGCTGTGATTATACTAAGGGCATTAAAGAAGCACAGCAACAAGAATTACATCTTCCAAATTCTGAATCCTTTAATGAACCTATTTATAAACCTTATCCTATGCTGGAGTGCAAAATTACCAACTAACATGACTAATGAAGCAACATAATTATGCAGGGAGCAAAGCGACTGAGCTTTAGGGAAAAAAAATCCCATTTTGACTCCTCAAAAACTCTATTTCTAATGCACTTTACCATGCGAAGTGGGGGAAGGGCGCATAAATCCTTCAAGATAATAAATTTTCTTTCTTTTCCCCCTTTCTCTTTCCATTAAAGGAGAATGAAACCCTGGGAAAAATCAATTTTAATGAAAAGAGAGGATAGAGAGAAGCAATTTTAAAAAAGTTCCATCAAAATCGGTTAAGAAATTAGAAAGTTATGAAAGTTTGAAAAGTCTCAATTTACTTTCTATGGCGATCCTCAAATTGGCAATGTTGCTTCAAAGTGACAGGTTTAGTAGTACAACTCTCCATATGTTTTGTACACAAAATTTCATATTTTCTCCATTATCTCTAAAGATGCTGCTTGTCTTATTGTGAATTCAACATATGTTGTGTCAAATACATTTTCCCATGATATATCTCGAGCTAAGGAGACAAGCTGCACCATGAGAGATAATGGGGGAAATATGAAATCTTGTGTACAAAACATATGGAGAGTTGTACTACTTAAGGCTGTCACTTTGAAGCAACATTGCCACTTTGAGGATCGCCATAGAAAGTAAATTGAGAATTTTCAAACTTTCACAACTTTCTAATTTCTTAACTGATTTTGATGGAACTTTTTTTTTTTAATTGCTTCTCTCTATCCTCTCTTTTGATTAAAATTGATCCCCCCAGGATTTCATTCTCCTAGTTTAATGACCCTATCTATAAACTATCCTATTGTAACACTTCACAAATTCACACTGAGACACCCCACAATCAATCATAAAGAATCAAACTCAGCCAAAAATAATCAGCTAGCAAGAGCACCAAATAAATATCAGAAGAACCTAAAATATGTGTAGTAAAATAGAAGTATTCAAAATAAAGATGTCGACAAGAAGAAGTCCAGAACATATATTCAAATACATGCAAATGAAATATTAAGTAACCAATAAAAGTCCAGAGAATGGAAGAATCTAGTAAGTAGAATAACCAAGGGTGAAATGTGAACCAATGAGGATGATATGAGATGAGTATGAGCAGGGGTGAATGCTCCAAATAATAATGAAGGGTGAACAAAAAAGTCATGAGTTGAGCATGGATATGATGAAAAGAAAATGGAAATGAGATAGAGTATGGAACAGCTGTATGTGAAGGAAAACAATTTAAGAAATGGGAACATCAAATTTAACTTCTTACATTATATTGAGGGGCAAAATTACAAGATCCTTAAGCAACACATGCGAGGGAGCCTACCCTGGAGGGGGCAAATCGACCGAGCTTTAGAAATTTGATTGTATTTTTAGCCTTCAAAAAAAAATCTATTTCTAATGCATTCAACCCAAGATCCTAATTTCTCTTCCTGTTTCCTTTTCTTTTCCCCCTTTCTCTTTCTCTTTTTTTTTTTTGTGCCCCCTTCAAGTGCTGCCAGGGGCACCTGCCCCCATGCCTCCCCCCATAGATACGCCACTGCTTACTCATCTGACCGTTTGATCTCAGTTCCTCAAAATTTCAACATTGTCATTATTATGTCCTCACCATAATCTTCATTACCTTCTTCATATTGTTTTCTTATTCGTCCTTCTTTTTCATCTTCTTCCTCTTGTGTATTTCTCTCATCCTTCCTCTTCTTTATAGTGCCATAATCTTCATCTGGCATTTGTAAATCAAGAACACTTGACCAAATAATCATTCATCACCACCACCACCACAATTACCATCATCATCCTCGTCATCATAATCATGATCTGCATTATCTCATCTTCATCACTGATCACCATGCATCATCATCATCACCAACATCATTGTTCTCGATTACCATCACCATCATCAGCATCAACATCATCAACATCAACACCATCATCACCATCACCATCATCATAATTATATTTGACATCATCACCATATTTGACATCATGATCATCACCATGATCATCACCATAATCATATTTGACATTATCACCATCATAATTGACGTCAGAATCATCACCATACACATCATCACCATCATATTTGACATCATAATCATCACCATAATCATCATCATCACCATTATCACCATCATCATCATCACCATCACAATCATCATCATCATCATCATCATCATCATCACAGTCACCACCATCAGCATCACCATCACCATCATCACAATCACAACCACAAATAAGCATGGTCATCTTCACACCATTTTCATCAAAACCACACCCATATAAATAACAAGCCTATTTTTATACAAACAGCAACATCCACACAGAGGATATTTCAAATGCAAATACAAACATTAATAAAATGATGTAGAATAAGGAAATATTTACTTTAATATTATACCATCAAACTATCATTTTCTGTACAAACACAATACAAAACTTACAGGAGCAGACATTCTGCATTAAAATTTTTCAAAATATTAGTAGACAACTAAACAAAAATCCTTACTGGGATTTAGTCTCTAATTTTTTAATCTTGATTATAACAACATCATATAATTTCAAAAATGAAATGAGGAAATATGTACATTGAAACAATACATCATATGATATCAAGCATTCAACATATCAGATTGAAGTTTTCTTAGCTTTAATTTGCATGTAAAATCATGTCAACATCTAATGATGTATAACCAACCCTGTGTACATATGCAAGTGGTCTTTATGAACTGGTCAATTCATACATGTATGTGAGTTCACTTCTCTGATAAGTGGCCATTATAGAGGGGTGATCTACAATTAATGTATGTCACTAAAAGTTACACTGTATACAGTCTCTATGCACTTAAATATTTTTTAAAAATCATTTTCTTGATTAAAGCAATGCATAATAATAAACTGTGCATGATTTGTGTTTCCAGCAATCAGAAGGAACTTGGAATTCAAATGTGCTATAGAGGTGCATATAATTCTTAAAACATAATTTTCTGTCTCTCTGATTTAAACTAAATCCATGTAAGACATGATCAACCTCTCAATAATGAATTTCAACATAACAATAAAAAGTATTTCACAAAATTATTACTGTCCACATGTTGATATTATGGTTTATGACATGGTAACCTACAGGTAAAAAGCATTATGTAAGGTACATGTAAAACAATTAAAACATATCTAAGCAATTTAAATTTTTAAAAAGTGCAAAATACAATTATCACTTGCTACAATTTTCATATCTTCTCCACTCATTAGTTCCAAGTATTCATTCATATTTCATCTTGGTATTAATTAATTAATTAATTAATTAATTAACAGTGACTGTTGAGAGCCAGAAGGGCATTAACTCTTAACCAGTTAATGTCTTTCTGCCACTAGACACTAGGCAGACAATGGGTTATCCCAATTCCAGATACATGTAGTATCAATCATTGAAAGATGATATACAGAGATGACTGAAAAACAGAGGTTACAACTGAACTGTCGATTTGACACAGCTGGACTCCAGTGGTAAAGTTATTTTTAACAGTTCCAAATATATTTGGAAGAGCAGGCTATTACAAGTCGATAAACAATATATCTGTGACATTACAAGTTAAAATACTTATTTCTAAAAACTAAAATGTGTTTCCACAGTATACAACATGTGTAGGCTGGTATTTGCCGAGTCACACATTTGTTGATGTCAAATACAAAATCAAGCAACTAAAAATGAGTTAAATTCTGATATTCAGATAATATTGTCAAAGATAATTACAGACAAGTTCTGCTGATTAAATAAAGTTATGGCTGTATACACGATATTCAAACAATTATCATTATTTTGATAAAGCTTGGATCAGCAAAGAAAGAAAGAATGTGTTTAATCCATCCTTTGGCTAGTGATAAAGAAGATCAATAGACTCAACATTAGCAAAGTATTGTCAGAATCTGTATTATATGATGCTCACAGTGCTCAATAGAACAAAGGTGAGAAAATCAGAATAAACTAGCAAAGAAATTAAACTTTTTAAAGAACTGACTCATCATTAATTAGGCATATAAATTATGGCATATCTCATGAACCATTTCAAAACTATATTGGCTTAGGGGTAAATATGGCCAACTTCAAGTACATTTTAAGGTGTTTCTGGTAATTTAGATACCAGGTTACTGTAAAACATTTTTTTTTGGGGGGGGGGGGCAGCAATAAACTCCAGCAAATGTGAATCCCTCCCCAAAATTTGCAAAAATAATTTCACATTATCCTGTTGCTACTCAGAGTCTTGTGTGTACCATACCTGCATACATGTACATATATGAAGGCAATCAATTATTTGATGTAAAAGTGACTACCAAGCACATTTGTTAGGGGATAAATACAGACTTTCTTTTTGATTTAATAGAGGGCAGTTTCTTACATTCAGATGTCACTTTGAAATTCAGACCCTAGTATGATACCTGCACAGCTTAAAATGTTCCCAAATCTCCAAGATTAATTTCAGATATCTAGGAATTCCTTCCAGTACCAATACATTTTAACTTGGTTTCTAAGCCTTTTTCTAAGCCTAAGCTTCAAGAACAATTCATTTTGACAGTGTACTTCATTAAACAGTTCCATGTATGTTACCTTTCTTACAAGTAACATGTATCTTTCAGGCAATTGACCAGCTAATTCAAAAAGAAACATGACAAAGTCAGTATCCTTGAAGTAACATGTAAGAAATATCAAGAGGAACACTTTCCACAGGAATATGAAATGACTTCTTGTGAACAGATGTATCATGGGAATGGCTGATTATATAACAAACTATTCTAAAAAATAACGAGAACATAAATAAGGCCTTTAATTTCTTTTTATATATCTGTGTAAGAATTATGTAATGACCTTTTGTATCAATTGCTTATTAAACCAGTAGTTATATAACAAGAGAGTTTCTACTTCACCCAATATCTTTTCTCTATTCCCACCAAATTGCACATTCCTTTTCTAAACATTAAAAAAAAAAAAAAAAAAAAAAAAGTTGAACAATGAACCTGGAATAAAGCAAAGCAAACATCAGAGAGAACATGTGTAAATCATATACCACTGTATACTTAGCAGAAGGGTACAGATGGCTTTCATATCAAGATAAATGTATTCCAAAGTTTTGACAGCACATTTCAGTATGGACATGTACATTTTTAAATTTGCAGTGGTATTACCTTTTCAGCAATAAAAAATAACAATTTAGAAATTTGATGAAATATGTGTTGAGCCCTTCTGCTAGGCACATCATGTAACTGCAATAGAGTAGTAAGTATAGGTGATTCAGGTAGACACTGAATAAATGTACATTACTGCAGTCTTAATTGCCACTATTCGATAACGTCTCATTATAATCAATCATGTGCAATGCTTTATTAGAGGTTATGTAACCCGGCCCTGATCAAACTTTAAGTTTTGAATAAGGAACCACCTTGCATATGCTATCAAACCATGTCATTAGCTTGCATATTATAAAACACCATGTCAATAGCTTCAGAATGTATAAAAATGAACTTACAGTTAAAAGGGCAAAAGGATATATAAATTTTTATCAATTACTGTTTTTCATGAAATATAAATTTAATTTTAGTTATAACTTAGACCCGTATAGCATTAGCTGCTACTTTGGTAGCAATGTCAGCTTTTACCATATATATATAACACAGATACAGGGACAAAAAACAACACCACAAATTCACATATAAATAGTTATCAGCAGTGAATTTCCATAGGTTAAAGAGCAAAATTCACTTGACCTTAGGAATTCATTCCGATATATATACAAATTTTCTCTCTGCTATTTACATGTTCATAACTTATGTCACTATGTCACTGTCACTAAATTTCAGTAGCTGACCCTACCATTATGACCCCATTGCTCTATAAGTACGATTCAATTTCAAAATATCTTGGCATTCTGGAAAGCTTGTGAGCATCATTGTTGAAATCTGTTGCTCCCAAAATGGGGGTGCTTTTTCTCCGGAGTTCTTTCTCTTTCCTCTGTTTGTCTGTTTCTGTCGGATGAAATCTGGCAATAGATGCTTGGACTGTGCTTAGGAGGTTAGGACTGCTTGTAGTGCTACGATGACGCTCGGACTCTAACCATGATTTGATGTCCTGAGGTTTGGAGGCAGATTTCAAATTCTCTTTGCCAAATGGCTTTAATCTGTCCACAGCACTCACCTTCTTAGACTCTTCGGTTGCAAGATGCTCACTGATGGCTTTCTGTAGGTCTTTACCACCTCCAACAGTATGTCTTCTACGTCTCTTCTCCCTGTTCTTCTCCTTGATAGAGGTAGAATCCTTCGTAGATCCTCTCCGGGTCTTGGAGATCTCCTGAGCGTTATTAGTGATGTTGTCACGTAGGGAGGTTGGTGTAGTTTCTCTCTTCTCCATTGTGAGGATGACTTCAATGCGACTGCACTTCTTTGGAGAATGAGATGGAGACTTGCTCACCTTGGATCTTGAAGTTTTGATGCTGTCCTTTGATCTTACAGGAGAGTTGGTGTTTGAGCTTGATCCTGAGGACACAGGAGATTCCAGTCTACGGCGAAGGGCTTCAGACCGGTCTACAGAATTACTCCTGTAATGAATACCCCTGGGTTCATCAGCATGATGATGGGTATCTTTATCGCCAATCAGACTAGTAGGACGGGAGGAATCATCTTCACTCTCATGATGCAATACTCTCTGTAATCTTTCTTCAAATGTGGCCTTCATGGACTGAACAAAGTCACTATCAAGATCTTTTTCATCAATGTGCAAGGGAGCAAATGAGTCAGTTGACTGAGGCTTTTTTGTTGATTCCTCTTTAGGTACAGTGTTTGCCACAAATGCATTGTTATTGTTAGAGGATTTTGAATGATCTCTAACTGAGGGCTTTTCCAAGGAGTGTTTCCGACTAGCTGAAGGACTCTCAACACCTTTACTTGTGTAATCCATGATCTTATTAGACACAGCTGCCAGCTCACTCAGGTAATTCCGGGACTTAAATAACTCTTCTATATTTGTATTGTCTTCTTTCTCTAAGTCTCGCAAAGCCTCAGCATGCTGGCGCTCTACTCGCTCACGCTCTTTGGAATAGTCTGACTGCACCCAGCTATCTCGCTTTGACGTTGCATTGGTCAGACACTTCAACTCCTGCTCCAAATTCAACGGAGGATTATTCTCTGAGGAGTCTGATAGTTTTCTACCCCTTGTTGAGCCAAACTGGAAATTCTGATAGTAAGATCTTTGATAGGACCTGTTACTAGAACCAAACAAAGAGCCCTGCAGAAGAGCCTCCATTTCCTTAGGGTTCTCATCACTTCCACAGCTTGACTTGGAATCAATGGAACCCTGCGAGTTCTGCCGCAGTACCACCCTGCCAGTGCTATCATCTTTTCTAAGTCCTGCAGCCTGTAAAGATCTTTCATCCCCGACATCTATTGTGATCGGTTGTTGTCCAACTGTGAGACGCAATGACTCCTGATCATGTAGTTTGATGGTGTGTAGCTGAGGTGGCTCTGGACTAGGTCTCCTATACTTCACTTCAGTGGTGTCCATCTTATCAGAAGAGAAGGGTTTGTTGGTTGACTTCAGTTTCCTCTGAGCAGCAGCATTCACAGATAGAATCAGGTCTTTAGAGCTGAACAGACTACCCACATCCATCCGGACATCTTCTGCAAAGATAAATGAGAGCAGTAAACCTTTAATAATGGCATATATAGTTAATATCTTACATGTAATTTCATTTTTATTTCCTAATAAAAATTAAAATACCAAAAACATGCATTTCAGATTTCATTTCAACTCTTCAATAGGAATACCAGTTGGTCTAATGAGCCTGAAAGAAACCCCAACATGTTTGAGTTCTATACATGCTGTACAATACAGAGCTTGGAAAGCATGATATGGGGAGGTGTGAAGGCCTGAAATCAGCCAACAGCCTGAAACTGGCATTTGTGTTTTAATAACACAATGTTATGTGATATAAGGTAAAGACTTGTGGTGTGAAATTCTCTGCAATTAGTGTGGCCCCTCTATTTATTTCTTTGGGGCACCATTTTTGTTTAGAATTGAAAAGATCCCTTGGAGATAGAGGGATGGTGTGGTCTTACCCATTGAAGATGTTTTGAGTGGTCCTGTCTTATCCATCTCATTCTCTTCCTCATCTCCTCCATCTATCTCATCTTCTCCTTTCCTCCTAGCAGTCTTCTTTTTATCCCAGCTATTCAATCTCATAGCATCACTAGGAACATCCTGCTGACTTTCTACATCATCACTGAAGAACCAATCACAATGAAGGATCAGGCTCTCTACAATCTTGCACTGATCAGACATGTCTGTTACCATGGTAACCATGCTATCGTCTCCCGAGCGCACAAGGGTGGGGCCGAAGACGATGGCCAGGTTACGGACTTCCATGCGGTTGACATCTGCGTTGGCTGCCACTCCTACGACACAAGGAAAGAGTGGATTTGATAAAAGAGACATGAACATGTACCATCAATTAAGTAATATATTGAAATTCAAATCAGAATACTCATAGAAGATACTGTTTGACAGTGATCTTGGTGTGGACAAGATGCATACTTCACCTATTGGCATAGCGACCGATGTATTTACCAAACAGACCTTGATGACCATATCTATCTGTGTCACAAAGTTCCTAAATAGTAATAGGCCATATTTTGAATTCTAAAGCTGAAATACCTTGATACATGTACTAGTATTAAATGTGATTGGACCATCTATTCCTTGTTGCATGGACAAGACACAGAGAAAAAAATCTACAAGTAGAATTGTTGAATTTTTCTAGTTCACAGACAGACATTTTTAACATTGCTTTAGGTTTCATGTGCATTATCAGTAGGTACTTCAGTTCCTGTATTCACAAACAAGGGAAACGTTCATGGCAGTCTCGTCTGCATTGTACAAATCATCAGGGCAGTATTCTGACTTCGTGAAAAATTAAGGTTGAGGCACTAAGGGGTGCTGCCCCTGAGCCCCATCTGGGAAAGGTACCCTAATGAACAGTTCTTGCCTAGTTTGGAGAAAACTTAGCCATGCATAAAGAAGTCAAACAAATCTCTTATACTATATAACCCTTGTGTACAAGTTTCAAGGAATATGAATAAATATACTTTCGAAATGAGAGTAAAAATTTTAAAACTTAAACTAATGTTAAGTTTTTACAACATAATAGCACTCAACTGACTCGGTTGACCCTTGACCTTGACTTTTTAATGTGAAATTTCTTTCATATTATTTGTGATACTCTATAACCCTTGTGTACAAGTTTCAAGGAATTTGAATAAAGGCTTTTGAAATGAGAGTGAAAATTTTAAGTTTTTGGAACATAACTGCACTCAATTGACCTCAGTAGACCTCTAACCTTGACTTTTGATGTGAAATCACTTATGTACGAGTTTCATGGAAATTGACTGCACAGTTTTGAAATAACACTATTTCGGTGTTGTCGGTGTCTGAAAAGCGGCGCCTTTGTCTCGCTTCCACTATGCAGGCGAGACAAAAAGGTTATCCTTATTTCTCCAGATATATGCTTCACATAATCAAAGTCTTTGACTGAATATGACTGTACAACATACAACCGCTCCACTACCAACCTTTTAGAGGCGTCAAATTTATCATTTCAACCCTGGATTACAACACTAACTATACATGCCTATCTATGACAGAATAAAGGCCAGAGAAAAACACCCTGAATACCATGCCTAAGGAAAAATAATATTGACTAACCTTTGAGATGGTTAGCTAGGTATTTGAATGTCTCATAGTGATGATCTTGTAGGTTATGGATCTGTCTACGAAGAGCCCACATCCTCTCTGAAGGTTCTTCCATACGGTTTGCTGCTATGAAGTCCTTGTACTGGTTGTTGGGTACCAGTGGATTGGGCAGCTTACGGAAGAACAGCTTCAATAGACTGCTGATGACATTCACATCCTGCCAGCGCTGGTATTTGGATGATAATGATTACAATAATATTTAAATTGGCAATGCAGTATTACTATTTCTGCAACAAGTATGGTACTTTGATGAAGTCCTTTTCTGAAGATCTTCTTAAGAAGCCATTGCAAGAAATATTCCTCATATTCATATCCTATTTCTTTATTGGGAAGAACTGTTGAATTTAATCATCAATCCATGAGCCAAAAAGAAGAGGACTGATATATTGTATGGAACCACGGGCCTGTAACATAAAGAGATAAATCAATCTTACGACTGATATCAATCGTAAGTCTATGGCAAACCATGTACTGAAGAACTGAAGAGTTACAATTGATTGTAAGATTGATTGCATCTCTTTATGTTACAGGCCCCTGATATGACATGGTAGTAGAATCTATGCTTAGAAAACAGTTGATCAAACTTCTAAATCCCAAACTTCCATGCTCCACAACATTTAATTCTTGTCTTTTTAATGATATGCAAATCGTAGAGTTGACCTCTAGTACTATAAGTACAGCGTAATTCTTTCATTCTTTGTACACTTTAAATTCTTACAAATATAAAGATTTGAACTTTGACCCGATGATAAATCATAGCACCTTACCTCATCAGTAAGATCTATCTCGTCAACTCCTTTTTTCAGTTCTTCCTTGAGGTATGAGATGCCTCCACTGTTTCCTGGAACCCTGTAGATACCCACTACATCCATACCCTTAGCTTCTACGATAGAGCAACATATCTCAACAACCATAGGCACCAGCTGAGGAGAGAAAATAAAATGTGCACATGTTCCTTTATACGGATGTTTGATGTAGATATGCTTATTTGTTAATATTGTATATAAAGTACGCTCCTTAACGTGAACATCTAAGTATCTTTTTCTACTATATTACCTCTTATATTGTTTCTTGCCATTCATTCTCATTAAAAGTTTTGCTAGTGTTTTTTTTTTTTTTTTTTTTAAATGCTGTTAAGGTGTAGTGGATGAACAAGGCATTATGAAATATAGATAAAGCTGCTTGACCTACAACAGCGTTATATTATTACCTCATTGGACTGTGAAGGGGTACACTCCTCTAGAGGGACTCCAAACGTAGCATTGCCAACCATAGGGTCGTCCAAGGGGTAAGCAAAGCCCCCTTTTCCTCCCCGGCCACGGATATGTCTCTTCATACGGTCAGCAAAGCTTTGGCTTGCCTTAGCCTTAGCAAGCATCTCCTCTGTAAAGAACAACCAATCAATGAATGAAAAACCAACTGAGAAATCCCATATCGTAGGTAGTAGCACAACAAAGGAATAGGATGGCATGGCTTGTTGGTTGCTGCCCCCTTGTATGCACTCATGTTTAAAAATAATAAAAACAGCTGTTGTCTGGATTACCCAACATGATGTTCTGTAAAAAAAGATTGATGGTGATAACTTTCTGAAAACCTTTATGTATTTATGTGTCCAGAGAACACATGATTCATGCATTATTTATCTATGATGAATGAAAACCATGGCCCAATATATGAATTGTTATATCAGGAGGCAACAAATGTCTTAAAATGCTTTAAAATGCAAAAATTTTTTTTTTTTTTTTGCTAGTTGAAAGGCAAAGAAGCCAAATTCTCTGAATAATTCCATTACCAGCAATTTCTTCTTCTTCTTTTTTTACACTTCCATGTGCAAAAAATAATATTTTTCAAATTTTCATATGTTACTGCTCTACAATGGTCAAGCAGTACGAACAGCAACAAAACAAGTAATTTATAAAAAAAAGAAACTAACATAATATTTCTTGAACAGCTAAAAAAATTTTTTTTAATGAAGTTAAATACAAAGGATATAATCAGCACATATTATTCCAGCTTGTTATTAGGCTACACACATTAGCTTACCTTTAGCTGTAGGTCTTGGTTTGGGTTGAGTTGCTGGTGAAGTCACAGATTTGAAGAACTTCTTCCTATATGAACTGGGAGATGGTACTTTACCTTGGTGGCTCGGTTGTGTATCACTCTTGTTAGATTTGTCTAGTAGTTGTAGTAAGTTGTTCTCTTTCTCCTATTATTCAAAGATAACAAATTAAAATAAATTTGCAAAAGGTTGACACATTCCTGTTACATTCAAACCTTTATCTGACAGTCTTTCCAATGGCAAATCTCTTCAAAAATGTTTCAAAAAGAAGACGATTCATAAAATTAACATATTATGATTCAAAGTATTCATAAATAACTTGAGAAATATGGTCACACATGTCTCTACATTACACCAACCCACATACAGTACAATGAGGTTGATATTCATAGAATATTTGACTAATAATTCAAAATCCCACATAGCAACTTATTCTAAAACTTCCAAGAAAATCACTAATACCATGTTGTCACTGTTCATTCTCTCCATATAAACACTGTTCTAAAGTTCTACTAAAAACACACTGGAAACAAAGATTCCTTCGGTTCAAGTGAAATGCAAAACACTGACAATCGGAAAATAAATCCAAGTGAGATCTTTAGAGCGGATGTTTGAAGCGAGTCACAATGATCAACAAGTAAGGATACATGTAAGTATAGCTGTAGCTAGTCTGGCCTGGCCGATGGCCATGTCATGTATTGGATTGTTCAAATAGTAAAGGGATCATATGTATCAGGTCACACACACACACACACACACACACACACACACACACACCCACACAAACACATAAGCCTCATCATGCTCATTAGTATCATGGTATGTGACATTCAAAATACAATGAGTCTGGACACATGATGACACAAGGGAGCACTTACACAGACCAATATCACTTACACCACATCTAAGGTAACATTCACCAATCTATATCATATGACTGGACACAGGACTGGCTAAATGGGGCACTTTACACCTATCCTCTAATTCTTGTGACATTTACAATACAATAAGTCTTGAGCATAAATGAAACACAAGTATATGGGGGCACTTCAGAAGCACCCCTTGTTATCATAGTAGATGTAGGTGACATTTCCCACTCCTCATTACATTGGGTCTGGATACATACATGACACAGAAGTAAGGGGCACTTTACAAGAGCCCCAATCATTAAGATCATGGTATGTGACATTTACCACACAATGAGTCTGGACACATGACTCACAAGAGAATAGGGAGGGGGGGCACTTTACCCTTTCACGGGCATCTCTGGTATGTGACAGCTATTTATCACTTTACATAACAATGAGTTTTGTCATAAACATGCAAAGGGTGGGGGGGGGGTGTCCCTAGCCCCTCATTTAGCATTTAGAGTTTGATGGAATATCCACCACATTAAAGGGTGACTAAAATAGAAAATTAATAGCCCATTTTTCGTAGGAAGGAGTCATCAGGAGCCAAAAAATATCTATCACACACTTTTTTATGCATTCAGTCGTATTTCATAATCATTTGAAAAGTACATTTTTGCTGATTTACACAGTCATAAGCCCCGCCCCTAAAAAAAACCATCGAAGCGACATCATGATCACGTGATCTGTGACGTAAGAGAAGTAAGGGAAAATATTCCACCAACCTATATACCGTGCGTGCTCGCAGGCCCCGGCAGGCCCAACCCGGTGCCGAGCATGACATTCACCACATCGACCATCGACCATTTGCATCGCATATCTTCGTGTGTTTAATTCCTCACAATAAATTTGATTTTGGGACACAATTTCATCAATAATGCCAAATCGGTGTATAGTTGCGGGCTGTAGCAAGACCCCTAAAGATGATGTAAGCCTACGTACATCATTTTCCTAAAGATGAAAATCTACGAAAATTGTGGGTCGCAAAGGTATGCTCACGCGGGCAGAGTGGCAAGGGCCAAGCGAGTGGAGTACAATTTGCAGTGATCACTTTTCTTCTCCAGCAGCTGCAGCAGCTTCACCCGCGGCCCCTTCCCCCGCGGCCCCTTCACCATGCCCTGGCGCGTCTTCTGCGAAGGGTTCAAACATATATGGTCGAATTCCCCTTGCCACTGCACTTGAGCTTCTTCTCTTTCGGGATCGATAAATCATCTGATAAATCAAAGTTCGTATCTGGCTCAAAAAAGTCCTCCAAATCGGACTCGCGATCACTATCCATCTCTCTAAGTTACTCGAAGAATTCAGCCAAAAATCTAAGTCAGTACTTGTACCGTATAGTACATGTAAAGCGAAGAAAAAAAAAGGCGAGAGTAAAAACAAACCAAAGAAAAGTGTTCACCAGTTGCTTATTACGAGGGGGAACATAGTTGCCATACTAAAGATGTGTAGTACGTTGCACAGACGCATAAAACAGCTGTGTACGCGTTTAAGACCAATGCAAAACTATCGTTCAGCAAGCTCAGATGGATGAGAACATTGTTCAAAGAAAAGTTAAAAAAACAAAACAAGAGCTGTATATTGGGGCAAAAGTGTTCACTGATCTTGTAGAAAATATATTGATAATGATTATTCACTCCTAAGACTATATTGATTAATTTCCCTTTTTCATAAATTGTCCGTTGAACAGAGGGGTCAAATATCGCATTGTGTGTACAATGTTACATTGCCGCAGCCTGCAGATCTTGTGCCTCTTACTCTTCATACGTCACTTGGGGGTGTGACGTCAATTAGCCAATCAGCTCACAAGTTTTAAGGAATGGTCCCAAAACCTCTACTTTTCCCCCTTTTTCGCCAAAACGAGACATAATTTTGACAATCAATTGCCAGATTCGTGATTTGAAAGCAAAAATACATGCAAACAGCACCTTTTTTCTCTCTAATTTAGTCACCCTTTAATACTTCAAATGAGTCTAGACAATTATGTAGGTAAATAGAGAGGGGATGCTTACATCAACCCCTTGTGCTACAAACAGGTGGTAGAAACATTGATACAGAATGCTGCTTTCACTCTGCTTTCCATTTTTATTTTCAAATGTTTGAACTCACCTAGCATTAATTTAAAAGAAAAAATATCACGTTTATCATGATGACAAAGCAGCTGGAAAAAAGGGGGTCCCTCCGTGCTACAGGATATATGATATTATTTACAATGGGAACACAAACCTCTCAGAAGTTACTAAAAAGAACAGCATAACTATTTCAGCTGCTGTACACCACAACTCTGAATACTAACGAAAACCTAAAACCAAAGTATAATGGATGTAGAAGGTGGGGTCCATATAAAATGGTAATTGAAATTATTAAGGAGAATCCGTCAAATAATTCATTCACATTGGTAAACTTTCTCCAGAGTTCCCACTTATCTGACAAAATGTATCTCTCCATCAACTCCAATGCCAAATCCATACCAATGATTACTTACTTTTATAATCTCCTGGGTATGTCCAAATGATCCCCAGTTTTGCAAAATAAATGCAGAGTGATGATTAAAACAAAGAATTTCCTATAGTTCCTTAGTCCTTATATTTCTAGGATTGATAAAACTGTCACTTTAAACACAACAAACATCAAACAACCTTTTCACATGATGCAAGGCCATAGTGTACTAACACACTGTCCAAGAACGGGGAAAGCGCCAATGTTGACAAGTATCGTAGTATGTGTAGGACAAGTAGAAAATAGAACAGTCGTTACTTCAAATCTTGAGTGCTAGTGGTCATACGTCACGTCTCATGACGTTGGCTGAAAACTGGAAATTCACTACTTCCTCATCCTCCTTCAGTCAACAGCATTTCATCACAATCTACTCCTCTGATATTACACTATAACCTACATTCTCATACCAAGAATCTTATATTCTCACAACATAATACTATAAACAAACATTCTAAATAATCTTGCTCTGTACAACTTACACCAATAATAATATAATAATAATTCATATGATTTAGAATGATTCAAATCAACTCTGTATAATGCTCTAGGCACAGAGTTGGATAAAGAAGTATGGAAAGTAGAAGGTAGAAATACAAGAGAAGAATATAATAATCAAAAGGAAGCCTTAAACAAGTAAGAATCTAAGCGACAGTAGATTTTCATTAAAAAAGAAATCACTTTAACACTTGGTGATTTTCCGGATTTTACTGTAAATCTCACTGACATTATACCCAAAATCTACTTAAGTCAACACATGTATTTAAGACTAAAAACTGATGACCTATTAAAATAATCTAGCTCTGACCACTTGCACCAAGAATCTGATTGAAAATGCATTTGAATAAAGAAGGCTATTCACAAATTACTTGTTTCCATGACAAGACATAAATTATATAAATATAATTCTCATAATTTTCATGGAAAATGAATGTTGATTTTCCCTTATCAAAAGTTGATAATTTTTCATAGCATTTTCTGGTTCTTCATACTTTCTCTCAGATAGACTGATACACAATTCAACCTTGTCAAAATGTTCAATAGTTCCTTTAAAGCATTTGTTTCACGAAGCGAAGTATTTTGGTTAGTTTAGAATAGTCAAAATCCGGATCTGTGATTTTCCCTTTTTAGACCTTGACTTAAAGGACACCATACGTGACATGCGCAATTAGTGAAAGTTTCATGATTCATCAACGTTTTCGTAATACGCCATTTAGTTAGATAGCTGATGTACACCGTCGATGCAGGTCATGGTTTTGAACGTGAAACAGGACATGGACGCTAACTCACCTGTTTCTTTATGAGACTTATTCGGATAGAAGTCTTTTATTCCCGCCACAGAAGTAAGTGATGAAAGAAAGAGAAACTTTAATTTGAACTCATAAACTGAAACTTGAGCAGACAGAAGAAGAATGCTCAAATGAATCCTGAATTAACTCAGTTGAACTCTCTTGGACTTGTTCGCATATTTGTACAATGTATGTGACTCTGCGTGCGTGTGTGTAAGGGCCACGCCCAGTCACAGTTCAAATGACATGGTGGTGTATAGAGAAATGATTACTGAAACTAAATAACAGTAAAGGTGATTAAGTGTATTTGACATTTGTTATTGACCAATAATAGTAAGGATAAAGTTGAATTTAGGCACATGAATATGCATCACTTTGACAAAATGGAAAGAGTAGAGAATCTATCTATGTCAACTATTAGTTCTGTATCTATGAATAGAGTAGCCAAATGGGAATAAACTTTGTACATGCATATTCTAGAATAATGAATGTACTTCGGAATGTGCAAAGGGTTGCTTTGGCATGCAACTAATTTTGGATTTACTGTTTTATATTTGGAAACAAATTGTTAGATTTCAAGAGAAACACTGAATTCTGGTTTTTCTAACAAATACTAGTTCATCTTGCAAAGTTTGATTTAGTTTGCAAGACACTATTTAGTGACGTGTGTACAAGTTCAATCTGGCAGCTCTGGTGAATAAATTAATGGTTTAACAAAGGCATTATATTGTTGAGTGTAGAAGTGATTGTTTACTGTAGTATAGGACCTGATATTTAACACCTAATATTTTATTTGGTATAAAGTGAGGTTTCTAAATTTTACACTGCACAAGAAGGGTGCAGATGCAGAGGTTTATTTAGACACCAATTTTATTTGAAGATAGAATTGCTGCAAAAGCCTGCAGTTGATTTAATCTTTGGATTGAGATTATAAACCAATTCAGAATAAAAACAAGCTAAATATTCAAGCTGGATTTGACAACATTTGAGATATCGTTGGATACTTGTAATATACACTGAAGATGTGCCAGTGCACTTGTGAAGGTCATTTGAAGGTCATAGAGAGTAAATGAAAGTGCCCAAATAGTTAATGAGCTGTAGAGTATTTTGCATAAATTCCATTATGCAGATATATATAGAATACAATACTCAGATTTATTTTGATTTTATGCAAATGAGAGCAACAGATTAATTCATTATGCAAAATAGCAAGTGAGAAAGTTAGTGCTTGCATCAATTTATTTGAAGTATAGTTACTAACTCAGAGTAAGCATATGAGTTTGCTTGATTAATATTTGTCATGCAATGGAATCATGACTGTTCATTGATTTATACACGTTATGCAATATGTGGTAAATAGAGATTATGCAAATTAGTATATTTGTCTATCAACAGATGTAAAGACAAGTTAAAGGAAAAGACTCAGACAACATAAGTTATTTTGACGAAGTATGCATGTCAGGAAATGTAAAAGCTTTATTAGCAATTATTCATTCTGACATTTAAAGAGTTAGTCAGGAATAAAGTACAAAAACAAATTATGTTGAAGAGGATATTCTTGAAAGTTATGGATTAGCTTAAAGGTGCATAGTCTAGTTGATACATGTATAAATTTGAAGTGTCATGTTTAAAGGTACAACATCTATTCAATAAATGAAAGTTTATAGTTCTTATTTAAAGATCTATTCAGGTACATAGCATTACATGTACATTTATGTCATGTAACTGAACAATGCACTAAAACTTTGCTTTGTTTTCACTGATTATATTCGCAGATCGAATCATAAAGCTTTACAGCTTCCTATCTCAATTTATGGCTGGACTGAAATTCCTGTATTCTCTTCTTTGACTATTCAGCATTCAAGCACTGAATGAAAAAAATGAAAGGAAATTAGCCAATTTTACATCAACAATACACATAAATCTTATTCATTTACACTACCATAAATCTTCATGTACAATACACCAAGAATCTCTTGTCAATACACTGAGAATCTCATTAAATACATTGTTCACATAGACAAAATAACCTAATATTTCTTCACAAATGGCAAAAAAGTGAAAAATTACTGTATAAAAAAGAGATCTTTTGATGCTATCATAACGATAAGACCTTCGCACTTATGAAACTAGATCAAATCATAGCTGTGAGCCAACAAACTTTCTACCCTAGAGTAAGCTGAAAACCTATCAGTTTCAATTGTAGAGGAAATGCAATTAAATTTGGAAGCTTAAAGTTCTGATATCAGACACAGAGAAAGGAAGTTAGCTATCCATATATCAGCATGAATACATCAAACTAGCAACAATAACAAAAATATAAAAGATAAAGATAGATAAAATTTTCTAGTTTAAAAACTGTTGCAAACATTTTCAAGTAGAAAATATTAATATTCCTTGAAATACTTAATATCTATGACGTTTTTTATTCTCTATCAGGACTTGCATTCATCATGATAATGATCATCATTGTGGGTGGGAGTATGAAGAAAATCAAGTGTTGCTGCTGAAGGTGACAATGATGAAATTGATAGAGATGAATATAATGACAATGGTGCAATAGGTGATGCAGATGATAAAAACTATGATAGAGTTGATTGTATACACTAGTAAACTAAGAATCATACATTTATTGTACCAATCTATTCTAAATACACAGACACAGGCTGTTGATCTGATTAACTTTAATGCTAGATCCAACACTATACCAATCAAATGGAAATTCAACTGCAGATTGTGGACGTTTTTATGCCTCGAGAGGGTACCGTGTTTGTTACCTGATGATGCTGTAGCCCTGCAGCGCACAAACTTCAGATAGAATGGTCACTGCGCAACATGCACGCTCAGCCCGAGCTCAAGCTGTTACGCGAGATTCGGTCGGCTTTGTGCAGTTCGAAATGTAATTGCATTACTCCGACGGAGGCATTCGATGCAAAAAATTTACATGTATGGGTGGATTGGGCTTACACAATTCTGACTTTCCCCATAACTGTCTGGTGATGTGTCCCTTCAATCCTTACCCTAAAACTAAGTTCCTAAATTACAATCACAACCCAAACCTTAACCCTGTATCTTTCTTTGAGCTTGGAACAAATATCATCAAATAAAATGTTGGAGCATCATCAATTTTTAATACTTACATGCAGCCTAAGGATATCAGGTTTCTTTCATTCATACTGGTAACACCATTTATAAATATGAAAGGTAATAAATCCTAGATTAATCAATCAATATTCTTTCTTCCTTTTCCTCATTGAATGTCAGATAGCTTCCATTCCAATCATGAAGAACATTATGGAATCATATCAACAAAGTAAATCAAGTATCAAGTTGTCACAGAGTGTATAGAATGGCATACATTCATTTTCTTATTAGTCTGATGAATCTACAAGAATAGAATGCTTTGTTAAAACAAAACGGGAAATCAAAACAAAAATTGTAATTGATCATAGAAGTAAGATGGTTATTAAGTGTCTTTTAAAAGATTATTGTAAATGTATACTTTATAATATCACAGATCTGAAAGAGCAAGTCAATAGGAATACAGCTTATAAAATTTTAGAATCCATGCTAACTTTCAGTTTATTTTAAGAAATACATATCTCAAACCATGACTAAAGGTAATGACTGCTGGCAGCCAAAATGGTGAATGACATAATGCTACAACTACTGTACAGTCTTTCAAGAGTCTCCTGAAAACCCATCTGTTTCAGTCACATTAATTAAACTAATTTCATAATCAAGATAATGTTGTAATAATATAGTGTATGAAGATATCAAAAGTATTTTCCTTATTGCAGAAACTTATTCTATTACAATGATATGTTCTCTTTTTTATGTAGCCTATCATACAATATTGACATAAGATACTTTTCATTTTTTACCGACTAAAATCAAATTAAAACTCGTTATATGCTTTACCTTTCTATATATTTTGTAAATTCTTATATATCCTTACTAAGATAATATTATATTTCATTAATCACTTCGCAATGTATACTATTGTAAATTTTTATGTATCCTTCCTAATTTCATTAATCACTTCGCTATGTAAATTCATTTGTATCCTTACTAAGATAATATTATATTTCATTAATCACTTCGCTATGTATGCTATTGTAAATTCTTATGTTTCCTTACTAAGATAATATTATATTTCATTAATCACTTCGCTATGTATACTATTGTAAATTCTTATGTATCCTTATTAAGATAATTTTACATTTCATTAATCACTTTGACAGGTATACTATTGTAATTTTTTAAATAGAAATTAGTTATACAATTGTAGTTGTTTTGTAAGCTTACTTATCAATCTTTTGTTATACCATGTTAAGCGCATAGAGACTTTTTATAAGTATTATGCACTACATAAGAAAGAAATATTTTACTACAAAATCAAATAAAAGTTTTAGCATGTCTTTGTTTGAAGTGAAAGGTAGAGCTACCATCCGTTTAACTTCCAACAGAATATAAAGTGTTGCGTTCATCAGGAATCTCAGTTGGTTTTACTCATTTAACCTGAATAAAAGAAGCCCATACATTTTACACATTCTGTACAAGATGAAGAGTGTATAAGCCCAATATAATTACATCCCAGAGTCTGAAAACTGAGATCCCTGATACATACTTTAGCAAAAACTACAAAATAACAAATGCAGTATCTCTGCAAAGCAATGACAACAACACAGCCCTGATGCATTGAGAACAAGATGTTAATATCAATCAAAGGGCGTCTCTACATCACACACTGTACTAGGAAGGAACTAATCACTCTAGATCCAGTAAGGCTAGCCAAATTCAAGGAAACAACAAGCTTTCTGCCAAGTGACCAACCCCTTCAAACAACTCATCATCACCTGTTTATCTCACAACACAATTTCCACAGGAATTTATCATTACAGATTATTCTACAGTATTGGGAAATGAGATTCCATGTTCCTATATCAGCTATGACCATCAATTTCTAACTGGTCACTATCTATTTAAAGCTACCATTTATCATGAGAAAATAAAATACAACACACAGGATATACCAGGTATGGTAAATTTGGGCTAGTTTTCAGAAACGATTTAATCTTTTAATATACTACAGGGTTGTATGTCATAACAAACCTAGGTTCCTGGGTCAGTACTGAATTCCAAACATGCATTAAGTGAGCATTTTACTTAGCATTTTGCTTGGCTTTAGTAAAATGGCTTAGCTAATATCGAGATCAAATCTAAGTACTTTACTTTTTTAGCAAGCCTACTTTAAGACAAAATACTTACTGATAGACAGCCAGTCCAAAATAATGTGCAATTAATGTGTCACATTTAATGCACAATAATTTGCTTGTGGAAATTAAATGAATAGATTTATTTAAAAAATAAACTGAAATCATGTGAAATGAACACTTTTAATTTGTGTTTGTGCATATGTTGTTGTAAACCCTAAGCGAATATAACCAACTTTGCACAACCATTGACGAATTATGGTAAAAATACCTCTCACTAAACAAAATATAACATATTTTTCAGAATACCACCCCTGGCCTAACTTGATTTAATTTTTGATAGGAAATGACCTGACAACAAACAAGGTCCTAGTAAATCTTTCTCTCTTCCTATAAGGGTTGTTTTTAAAGAGGTTATCACCCCAATCCCCCTACCCTCTACTCTCTCAATGAGCCCCCTACCCTCTACTCTCTCAATGAGCCTACTTCACCTGTGCAATGATTCACCATGATCCTAATAAATTGATACTAGCAATATAAAGCTTTAATCTCTGCTTTAAAAGGTAGCCTTTTTTTGAGGGGGCTATAATAAGATAAGATCTATCTGAAGTTCTAAGGATAGAAATTTGATCAAGAAAAACATTCACTACATAAAAAGTATTTCTCTATTAAATGAGATTTCTAGATTATTACAGCCATTTTTGTAAAAGCACATTTCTAAAATGGACGGAGACAACAAAGAAAAGCAGAAAAGGCAAACATTCCACACAATAAATTTTCTTATTAACATCCCTATGGGTCTGTACTATATACATTCAAAGCATAACATAGCCCTATGGGTGTGCACTATATATATAAACTGTATTCATAACCTTTTTAACCTATGAAACTGTCATTTGGTTTTGAAACTTTACAACAATTTGGTGTGTTTTTTTCTGAGCAGCTAAAAAAATTATATTTCTGTACAATGCAACCACTTCTACTTCTAAAAGAAATTACTGAAGGGTCGAATGAGCTTTAAGGTCAACGACAATGTTGTGAAGGGTCAAACAAATTACTTCTTAATGCAGCTATTTAATATTTTCAAAAAGTCTTCTCCTGTAGATGAATTGAGGATAAGTCTATATAAGTTGGGAAAGTGAAGTGGAAATTTTCAAGTGTAATTATTGATTAGTATGTTAAAAGACATATATTCTGTTTTTCTTAGGAAAAACATGAAAACATAAATAAATACCTACTGCAATTATATGATTCAATATTTTCTTTCTTACAACCTATTTGTATTGAACCCATATAGAGCTTAGCAGTACCTGTGCTTCACACATCGTAGTAGTATTTTACAATTCTTATTCTTTTTCTCTTGTTAAATTGTGTAAAATCTATTACAGCATCTTACAGATATAAAAGAAGATATTTCAGCTAATTATCATTTTCTGCTTAAAGGGTACTCTTAGAAACTGTAACTGAAATTTCTCATTTTTCTATAGCAAACACACATAGAATGGAACTGTTACAAAAATTTTCATATTTTTCTTAGTGACATCTTACTATCCTACACTCACCTTTATAATATGTACTACTGGCCGTTGGACATGACACAATGTATATTGCACGCATATAACACGCTTTTTTTTAGAGTTTCCCATTGAATTGGAAACTGGACGTGTTGTCCACAGATTGAAAGCTCATTAGTTCAACAGGAGTAGTATCTTCTAATGACAAACTTCAGTGGGAAAACTAAGAATTCATAATAAATGGTCCATTGAAATGCAAAATTACAACAACAACAAGCTCATGTCCATTCACCTTGTAATTAATACACACCAAGTCAAATGATAAAATAATTGGATGTCCATCGGCTGAAACTAAGTAGCATATTTCTTCATGAAAGAAACAAAAGACTCAAAGCCAATATGCCTTCACTTCATCATATCAGAAATGCCGTCAGAATCACACAAAGGTTACCAGAGGAAAAAACAGAAGTATGGTGTTGTTGCAAACATAAGAAGAAGTGAAATGCTTAGATCCATATACTGAACAACAGATTTGTAGCGAAAGCACTGATGAAGCATTGATGAAGGTCCACAGTAGTTGTTAATACAATGCAATTAATGAGGTACAATGAGGCGAGAACTGATCAAAACTCATCAGGTAATGAAAGGATAGTCAGGCAACCCTATATGTATCATACTACAGGTCAAATATTGAAGACCACTTTGTAATTCACTATCCCCTTCCAACGTCTATATCAAGAACAAGTGTCCACCCCCCCCTCTCTCTCTCTCTCTCTCTCTCTCTCTCTGACCTCTTTCTAAATGCATTTCCCTTCTCTCCCTCTCTCTTTTCATCTTTTGCTGCCAAGTATCATAAAAACTTGCTTCTTTCATTACCACTCCTTCTTTCTCTCTTTCCCTTCCTCTATCTTTAATAATTTATGCATAATATTATCAAGTATGTACACTACATCTTCTGAATATATCTTATCCTCCTTTCTCTCTTTCTTGCTCCTTATTCTCTCTTTCTCTCTTTCTCACTCACTAACTACTCTCTTTGTCCATATTCATATCTTTCTCTCTTTATCTCTTTCCTCTTTATTTTGTGGCTCACCTTGTTAAGTCCCGATATTTTGTTTCCAATGTTCATTCTCTCACTCTACCATATCAAATTATCTATCATTCTCTCTCTCTCTCTCTCTCTCTCTCTCTCTCTGACCTCTTTCTAAATGCGTTTCCCTTCTCTCCCTCTCTCTTTTCATCTTTTGCTGCCCAGTATCATAAAAACTTGCTTCTTTTCTCTTCTTTCTCTTTCCCTTCCTCTATCTTTAATAATTTATGCATAATATTATCAAGTATGTACACTACATCTTCTGAATATATCTTATCCTCCTTTCTCTCTTTCTTGCTCCTTATTCTCTCTTTCTCTCTTTCTCACTCACTAACTACTCTCTTTGTCCATATTCATATCTTTCTCTCTTTATCTCTTTCCTCTTTATTTTGTGGCTCACCTTGTTAAGTCCCGATATTTTGTTTCCAATGTTCATTCTCTCACTCTACCATATCAAATTATCTATCATTCTCTCTCTCTCCCTATACTCTCTCTCTCTCTCTCTCTCTCTCTCTCTCTCTCTCTGTGTCCCTGTCTCTCTTTTTGTACCCCTGTCCCTGTCTACAATATGACCCTGGTAAGAAGCCAGTGCATGCTAAGAATAGAAACTTTAAATACTTACACCCTCGCTGGGATCATTGTTTTCTTGAAGTACTTTAATCCAAGCAAGCATTGTCTCTGTGTCACTGACCTGTTTGTATGAAAATCAGAACATGACACATTAACACACAATTATGACATCACAAAAAAATCAGAACATGACACAGATCTAAATATTTCTTCTCTACAAAAATACTTCAAGTAAATCACTTCTGTGTAATAGCATGTACGTTTATCAGAAATTATCGTAAGTGAACTTTTAAGAGGCAAATTTGGTTCTGATTCTCTGTCTCATTATCAATAATGTTCAATAATTATCAATAATTTATTACATATCAACTCCCATCACAATATTATGTACTACAGGTCTCTGCTTCATGAATATTCCAGAGCCATTCTCATCCCAAGTGAGAGTAGGTCATTAATATCCTTGGACGAACTTTGCTGCCCATGCTTAAAATAGAGCTTAAAATACTGAACTTTTAGTTACATAAAGCTAAAAGTGTTTTACCAGTAGACTAGTAAACACAATTTCGGCACACAGAGAGATAACTCCCATTCAACTTTCGTGCCGGCTTCAATGTAAAATTATTATTTTACACATTATGCTCTTTAATCATAAATCCTTTGAATGTCTTTTATCAATATTTTTTCTCTGGTTATCTGTACTCTTTAACTGAAATCCTGATTTCTAATCATACCTGTAGCAAGTAGGTCATACCAGCAACGCTAGTAAGACGAATGACATTCTTTTTCTTCTTGGTATAATCATAGGCGATGTCAACACTCGATCCATTTAGGCTGATTGGCTGGTCAAGGAGGCCGAGATGCTGTTAAGAATAAAAGTTAGAAATGAAAAGTTATGCACAGATGAGAATGAATGGGCATTCATTCAAGCACCTTAAGTCCCATCTTCAGTCCTATTAACGACTAATCTTACATTATACATACAAAAAGATTGCTAACAGACTGCCTCTGATTCCCTTGAGCTAAAGCAGAAACAGAGATTTGTAAAGATCAACATGGGTACAGAAGTAGTTTCCATGTGTGATTCGTCTGTGTTTGGTGACTTTACATATCTTGAGTGAAGTTGAATCCAATTTTCAGTCTTTGAATATCATTTTATGAATTATAACATACCTCCTCAGATTGTCCTGAACAGAAGTTGAGAAATACATTCAATCATTTGTTTTCTCAAACCCATTAATGATTGCCTTTTCCAGCCACTTCAGATCCTATTTGACTTGGTCAAGAAGCCCACTTTTCTGATCTGAGATTTGTATTTGCATAAAAGTAAATTCCAGAGAGTTGTGTGCATACCCACTATAACAACATCTTCATCAAAGTGGATCAGCCAACGATTTAAACAAACCAAACATTTCACAAAGAGAATACATACATTGAGGATCACACACGTATCAGGAAAGAAATGCAATATAAAACAGGAGTATTGTCTGACTGATACTTTGATAAAAGTGAGGGAAATAGAAATATGGTTTCATATCCTATGTACTTTGCCTTAGCTTCCTGTCATCATTTCCCATTATCTTTTCCAGATGATACTGACTCTCTTTCATTTCTTTATCTACCCTGGATTTCCTCTTAGCATTGCCAATTTGAGGACAATATGAATAAATATTTCCATTTTTATTGATATTGTAAACTAGTTTCAAGCTGCAAAATATCATTAAATTATAATTCTTTTATAATTCATTTGAACAGGTTTGGATTAACATTTCTCTCTAAAATAACATTTTTTCTAAGATAAATCAAATTAAAGTCATCTAGGACTTCTTCCTACATGTAACTTATTAACACAAACAAGCACACATGCCTTATTCATGTACTCAGTTCTGTATCACTCAAAATTCTTGTTCAGAAATTTCTTTTTTCTAGGTACATATAAATATACATGTATATTCTTGGTTCATAAGTAATGCCTGTGATGTTTCAAAATGGCTCTAAAGGGAATGCTGCAAGACTGCATTAGATTTCTGAGAAAATAAATGTAGGGGGGAAAATTCCCTCACATCAAAATGTGTATCCTGCAGATTGTACATTTATGTTGTACACATAACACTTACAGTGAAAGTATGATAAGTATCTGTAACAGATAAGGGCAGTTAGGTTTCAAGTAATCCGGAACAACCCAAATACAGGAAATTGTTACTTTAGTGGATCATTCTAAATATGCTTGTTGGATTTAAGCAAAACATGGAATATACATCCCACTGTGGTTTAAATTTAGCAGATATTACAAGATCCAATACATCATGGGATGTGTATCACAGCCAAACTAAATTAAAACTTTTCACTTTTAAAATCAATTCATTTAACCCTTTCGAGACAATTGACCACATTTTGTAGTTTGGTTCAATAACTTTTGATTTTAGAGCTCTAAATAATATACTGTATGCATGAGTTGAAAGAGCAAAACATTTCTGCACACACTATGTCCATTTATATTGCATGACCATTATTGTGTTTAATGCCAGGAATTTTAAAAATGAGAATAAGCTTTAAAATCCTTAAATTGGCCACACATTGAGAAGTTCAAAATAATTGTTTTTTATCAAAATTGGCAATTTTTTCAACTTTTCGGCAAAATTTCTAACCATGTATATTGTTTTCAAAGACATTACACCTTATGAGAACCATGTAGCACTAAAAGAAAAATATGATTGTTGCCAATTTGAAGAACAAAATGTGATCGAATTAGCCCTTAAATAATGCCTGTCCTAAAAGGGTTAAACAAAGAGAAAACAATTCAGCAGGACTCTGAACTTAGCAACTCTACTTCTGTCTGAAACAGGAAACACTTGTATCAACTGATTTCTTATCAATGTGATTTTGCAGGGGAGCTTTTGATAATAAAAAAAACAACAAAAACAGAACTTCATGAGTGAGGAACTGTAGTTCAAAGACAAAGTTTCTGTGTACTTTATAATGACTGTATAGGAGTTTCACTGGTGAACAGTATCACACCTTATACAAGGCAGAAGCACCCACCCCCCCCCCCCCCAAAAAAAAAATGGTAGGGGAGGGGGAGTTCTTGATTTAAAAAAAAAAAGTGAATAAATGTGAGAGCTAAATCCCTTTTTGCTTTAAAATACATGTAGTCCTAAAGAATGAAAACATAACTCATCACTCTGCTGGCTTGATAATTCTATAAGAACTGCTTTATCCTACTATCAACATTATTTTTTAAGTTAAAGCCTTCCAAGTTCAAGAAATACTTGACAATACAATGGTTCCACCAATCAGTGAGTATTAATCTAACAGTATACCCCTATGTTTAACACTCCTGTGATATTTCCCAATAGACAGGCCATATTTACCTGTGATGGATCTCTCTGTTCCTTCATCAAGAAAAGTTTGTTGACCTGTCCTTTGAGGACAGCCCAGACAGGTTTCCATGATCGGTTAGGAGCCAGCTGTAATCATCAAATAAAAATCATCATCTCATTATACATGTACATGCACTCTATGGTAGAATGATTAACATTGTAAAGGTCATTGTGACTCATCCAGTTCAAGTTCCTGTACAGCAAGTATACATATAAAATCGATTGTGAATTATGCAAAATAAGCTTTTACAATCAAACTGAAGTATGAACAGGCTAATCAAAGGAACAGAAGTGATTATAAAGCATGAGCATGCTTATCAAATGAAATGTAATGAGATTTTTTCAGACTTACATACATTGAATTCAATGATCTTTTGAACAATATTACAAAAATGTCTTCATTTTGCCTTTATTCAATATTTATAAGCAAGCAATCACAATGTCATATATACCTTGATGTTGAGTGGCCCCTCTTTAGCTACAGGTCCGCTACCAAGTAGCTCAGTCATAGAAGGCCTACGAGAATGCTGTGCTTCTACAATCTTGGGTGTACCCTCTCCAAAGAATGACTTCAGCTTCCGTATGCTAGCATTTCGCTTCGGTGTAATCTTCCTGTATATACACAAATGAAATTTTAAAATAGCATTCTATATAATAATCAAGTTCTCAATATCTCCTTTCCAAAGAGCCTTTGAAAACCTAGTTATGTCCTATAACTGCAAAGCAATAACAAGTAGAAACATTGCTTTGTTCCATTTCCACTCAAATAATACTATACTTGTATAGCAATCTCCCCATTCCTTTGCTGTAGCCAAAATGATCAAATTCATATCATTAAGATAACTAAAGTTTCTGTAAAAGGAATGAATTTGAACTAAAGTTAGGATAAGCTTACTCTCTTGATGGTCTATCTCCTTCCTGAGATGAAGTCACACTCCCTGAATCTCCGTGTTCTTCTTCCTCTTCACCATCTGATCCTGTTGCCCGTAGATATGATGTCCTCCGAACAAGTCTCTGACGTCCTGATTGACCTGAGAATAAACATAAAACACTTGTTAATTATCAGCAACCAATGAGATCAGATAGTGACTGAGGGAAAACAAACTTTCAAATACAAAAAGGACCATCATAAAATGGAACTCTTTCTAGGGAAAATTTAAAACTTGATCCACTGAATTAAACATTTATCTGCTTTACAAAGTGGGTTGCTTTTCAAACATTACCTTCCAAAGATTGAGCAACTGTATAAACTCAAACATATCATGGCTCTGGCTTCATATTCTTAAGCAGAGATTTTTTTTTTAAGTGTGGAGGTTTCAAATGTACTGAAAAAGTGGCAATTCAATCAAAAGACAACTAAACATGTTGGTACTAATGAAACGAGGAAATAACAGGCATACTTGAAAGTTAAAATTTGAGAAAAACTCTTCCCAGGACAGAGAATAGAAACTATCCATACTCTTCTAGAATGCTTGCTTGACTGAAATTCTTAAAACACAATTGTATCTACAATTAGAACATAGCATGCCAGGAAATGGCATGGCGATGAGAAATTAAAGGAGACTAATTTTGGATTAATCTCTGCAGCAGGGCTTAAAACTGATAAGCATTGCTGAATTTGATATGCCATAGCATGATAAGCTGAGAAGGATTGGGCAGATATGAACTAAAATAAAACTAAAATAAAACAAAAGATTTGATGTGAAAAGAGTGATTCTAAATAAACTATGCAAGCCAATGTAAGGTATAAGTATTTAAACATTATTAGCTATCCACTGACCACGCCTTGCTATACATTTCACTGATAGAATCAATTAACATACAACAGGAAATGCTACATTTAAAAAGGAGGAAAATTACCAACAAAGTCATAAAATCACTAACAAAGTCATAAAATATACAGAAGAGTCTTTGGAGGGTAAATTCACACATTATTTGTTCAAAAGCTTAGTCCCTCCACAAGTATTTTACCAATATACAATCTCTCCATTACAAACTAAATGATTGTTTTCATGGAACCCAATTTCCAAGGCTCTCTGGTCAGAAGCAGAAGGGAATATCCCATTTTGGAAATACACATTTAAACACGTCAAACCTCTCGAAATGGGGTCTAAAGGAAAGCTTATTTTGGTTTAAAAACTCTTTCATTTAATGCTATCCTGGGTAGAAATTAAACATGAAATAACTAGGCCTAGAAATAACTCTCAGCCTTTTTATGTAAACATTATATTACAAATGAATACTAATAAAAATTGAATTTCTGCATTATAAAAGAGACAGAAAAGGATTTATATGAAAATAGCAGTAATTCCAGACTCCCAAAATTGAGAAAAAATCCTATCTGGTTCTAAGCAGGAAAAAGAAAAAAGAAAAATTTCACCCATAAACCAAAATGACTGTTTAATAAAGGCCTTGCATCCCATGGCAAAAATAAATCACAAGAGGAATAAAATAACAAGAGGAATAAAATAACAAAAAGAAATCATAAATGTGCATGATAAAGCATTGTGATAAAACAATAATCGACTTAATGGGATCATGAATCAAATATAACACAGTTTGCATTTAACAAAAATAAAAAACCCTCAAATCTTTCACATCATAAGAAAAAAAAGATCTATGGTATGAGAATTAGAAGGGTGTTAATTCAATTCAGTTAATACCCTTCTGACTATCAACATATAGATAATATGTTTATGTAGTGAGCAAGTGCATCTATAATTGTGGTAACATGAATTTCCTTTAAATTGTTTGTAGTGAGGATATGATATTTTATTTTAAAAATACCTTTTTAGCCATATTTGTTTCCCTTTTAGTTTAAATTCAGTGTGTAAATGCATGCATACTCTATTACAATTCTTTTCCCCCAACATTTGTATCACATGTAAATGTACACCTCTTCATTATATAAATTCATATCAGCATAAACTTTGGAAATTCATGTACCCAACTATGCATCCAAATGAAAATGTATAAAAAGCAACAAAATTCAAGTAAACAAAATAAAATATGATATAAATGTGTACCCCAAGTATATATAGTGTTAAAACAACTACATGTATGTATCTATTATGAATTAAATACTGCCCTCTGGTGATAATAAATATTGCTTACTTGACATCTTCCTGAGTTACAGTCTAATTTGATAGGAACATAGTAATTAATTACATTAATACAGTAATAGTATCATTGACACACTCAAAAATGAAGGAATTAGAGGTGATATGTAAAATTAAAATTGTAATTATGTATATGCAAAACTTGAAGATACATCCAACTATCAAAACATGAAAGTAGTTTTTATTATACAATGTATTATATCTAAAATGTGAAATTAACTTTGATACCTGAATAATACATAAATAGGCCTAATAGAAATATCCCATGTTGTCCAAATTTGTACTAAATTAGATAAAGACTAAACTGCAGATAATTATATGAAGAAACACGAAGTGTACGAGGTATTATTACCTATAGGCCTCTGACAATTACCCTTTTTACGATTATATTCATTTCTTAAAGGGAAATCCAACCTTAATAGCAAGTTGCTTTGAAAGAAAGAGGAAAAATCAGAGAAGCAGATTGCTGAAAGTTTGAACGAAATCGGACAAGCAATAAGAAAGTTATGAATTTTGGAAAGTTGTAATCACTATGCTTATGGGAATTTCAAATTGGCCGAATAGGTAATGTCACTGTGATGTAGCTGTGGACAACTCCCCCATTCGCTCTAACACACAAAATGACTAAAATGTCACTTATTTTCAAAATGCATTACTCAGTAGGATCTTTTCGTTCATTAAGACCTATAACAATATGCTATCTCCAATATATTTTGAGTACAGCCCCGAGGGTAAAAGCGGCTCGAAGAAAACCGCAAATTAATGATATTTTTGTGTACGACAAATGGGAGAGTTGTCCACAAAAATGTCACAATTGACTCACCAAATTGCCAATTTGAGATTCGCATAGATGTAGTGATTTCATTTTTCAAACATCTATAACTTTCTTAGTCCTTGTCCGATTTCTTTCAAACTTTCACCATCCTGTTTTTCTTATTTTTCTGCTTTCACACAAATCATCTTATTACCAAGGTTGGATTGCCCTTTAATGACATATAACATTCACAAATGTATAAAAATAGACAGCTTAAATACAAGACATTTTAGGAAGAATCTTCCTATTTCTACTACAGTACCATTAAGTTAATTTCGCAGTCTAGTTTCCAAAATCGGTATCAAGTTTTCCCCTCTCTCTTTCGCACAAAAAATCAAACTGAGTCTGGAATATGAAGACTATGCCCTTGATCCCTCCCTCCATTCATTTTAGAAAGAGGAGGGATTGGGAGTCTTACTACACAAGACTCAAATTACATTTCATTTTGATTGTGATGGAAACATATTTTGGATTGAGGCCAGACTATTAAAATAAGCAAGTTTTTTTTTTGTTGTTGTTGTATAATTTATAATACATGCATGCTACATTCAAATGGTTAGATCAAGATGTAATATTGTTAAAGGATATTAATGTAATACATGAAATACTGTTGATATAGTTGAGTTTAATAAACTTGGGAATGGTCCAAAGGATGGTATAATGAGGAAAGACCATTTGCTAGGAATCAAAAGTGTATCAACTCATATTTTTTTCCACATAGAGTTAATGTTTTTTTACCTCTCAACAGACGAGCTATGTATATGAAGACTCTTGCCCTAGCATGGTTTGTATTCTTCCACACAATAAAATGTTAGTGTTTGGATTCATTAAAGGTTAAAAAAATTGCAGCTGAGGTCATTTGCAATTAACTGAAGACTGTCCAACTCAGAACTAGCATAGAAATCTATACAGAATGTTTATGAACTGTAGAATTCCTACTATAATACCAGCTTACTAGTAGCCTAAGTGTCTAACTCCCTAAAAACAATTTGTTTATGAGACTCTTTCTTATTAGATGTTCCTCATTTCCCCTTTTTTCCACTTGTACATGTTGCTGTTGTTGTTTTGTGTTTTGTCTTTGTGGTTTGTTTTTTCTCAACATCCATTTTCATTCCATGTCTAAGACCAAAATATTTGTTAAGAATAAGATGAGCATCACAACTTATAAGAATGGGCACAATATACCTGGTAAATGTTTGCATATCTATTCTGGTCAATAAGGGATGATTTAGGGATGGGGTCATGGTAATGAGAGAAGAGCCATGGGAGGGAACAAATTAACAAAGGATGGATGTAAGTAGGGTCTGTAAACCTAGGGGGAGAGAGAGAGAGAGAGACATGTCAAGGAGGGGTCATGTCAAAAAGGAAATAACTAGGATGGGGATCATATCAACAAGAGAAGAATGGCTAACATCAATGAGGGTGAGGAGTTATGTCACAAAACTAGGGTTGAGTGGGAAATATAATGAGTGCACAGCAAGAGGAGGGGTTATGTTCATGAAGAATGAACCAGGGGAGGGGTCATGTTAATGAGGGATGAGCTAGAGGAGGGGTCAACGAGAATGGAGCTAAGAAATTACATCAAGTAGGGTAGAGCTTCTTGGGAGATGGTTTGTATCACAGGTAAGAGAAGAAGGTAGTCTGGTTTTCTCCTTGACACATCCTTGAGAGGCATGTAAGAGGGTGGAGAGAGAGAGAGTCTAGGAATAGCTACATTGCCATGCATAACAGGAAGCACTTCATTTCAGGCTGGTTTCCTTGAGATGTGTCAATTTGTAATGAGGCCAGGGCTCATTTCTAGAGAAATGTTTTGATAAGACACCCAGCTTTAATGAAGATGCTCTACAGGTGATCTTATCCCGACCAACCCATGATAAGATCAGTCTACAAACCTTTAAAAACTCTACCTTGCTGTGTCATATGGATTGCAGTAGTCAGATAATTTAATCCTTTAATTTGGATTCAAAATTACAAAAATTTTCACCTTTCAATCTTAAACAGCACATTGAAACTTTCTTGCTAAAAGAATTTTCATCCTGCTTGGCTCAAGTTCAACCATTAATCATCATAAAACTCCCCAATTTACAATACTACCTGGACATTAATATTAGTACAAAACTAAGTTACCATAATGCAGGGTACTACACAATTTTATTACAAGAAGAAAATCATTCATTCAAAAATTGGGCATCGATCTTCTTGCCATAACTTTTTTTTCCAAAGAAAAAGTTTCATAATCAACTTGACTGGTGAAATTGTTAATACAGTTAACCTTCCATAAGTTGAAGTTGCATAAGTCGAACTTTCCATGAGTCGAATAATTTTTTTGACCAAACTTTGCAAAATATGTGTAATTTACATTTCCTAAATCAAATTTTGCATAAGTCCAACTATTTTGTGTAGTCCCAACAGATTCGATTTATGCAAAGTTAACTGTATTAACAATCAAAATGGATAATTGAATGTGATCACATTTTTTTCTAAATTTCAATGTAAATTCCTTGTAAATTTATCAATTTGTCCATCTAGCAAATTAGGTAGCCCAGATATGCTAGGCAAATGATTTCCGACACCTACAATGCTACATGTATTGCCATACTACAGTATACATTACAACAGTCTCTCTACTGCTTTCTATTCATATGATATTCAATAATATATAAGATTTATAAGGCGCCAAATCCACTTGATGATCAAGTGCTCAAGGTGATATTTGACATTATGTACCTGTAAACTATATCACACCATTTTGAACGGCTTCAATCTCATGACTTCTGACATGCATGATCAGCCCTAATGCACAGGTGCAGTATCTTTTCCTCTTTTCATTTAATTTGAAGGTTCTTTAAGAGAGAGCACAGGATATACAGCTTAACAGCGTAGAGTGATTAATTAGCAGGCTAAGCTTTGCCACGATAAACGGAGGAATATGATTTTGCAGGGAATCGCAAAACCATATAAAATCATCTTGAGAAACGTCAAGTGTCAAAATTAACGAAAAGTGGAAAACTTTTTTCATACTTTACAAGACGGGGGGAAATTCAACCTTTCAACCAAAATATATTCCTCTCAGAGTGAGAATATTTCTGAATAGAATTTGACATGTATTTTGACTTGTTTCAGGATAACAGATCCACAAATATTTATGGAAAGCTTTACCTCAAAATGTGATAAGATAATAAAGATGAATGACTTTTTTTGCCATGATTTCTAGTAAAACAATATTTTACTTGAAACAATATTTTACTAATAAATTTGATCATATATATATATATATATATATATATATATATATATATATATATATATTTTTTTCAAAGCTTATTTCATTTCAGTTTGAAGAACAGTTTTAACCAATAGAGTTACCGCGGTATTAAGATATGCAGTATCTTTGAGGTTCAGGGATTATAGCATTTTGATAAATATAGGGTGTAATACATGAACACCTCCTTATTAAAATAAACATGAAGAATACATACATGTACTCACCATGTTCACACATTTTATTTCTTTTTAATTGCAATCTTCTTCTAAGCTTTGCTTTTTACCAAGTATGGTACTCATAGTGGGTTTGAAAAGTTTTCTTTAAAAATTATTATTTTCACACATATTAGCCTACAACCTTGTGCAATGTATCAAGTACGTGTACAGATCATGCATGCATAATTCCATGCTAATACTCAATGTTCATTGTTAATCCCATCACCCAGATAATCCCTAGATCAACTAGTGTACTTTACTAATCCCTCTTTATACAATGATGTTAACTTAGATACAACAGTCATTTTCACATCAAACTTTCCCCTTTAATATGGCATTTATATCTCTTGCATTGTCTCCCCACAACAAACATGAAAGTCCCTTTCTGTCCCATATCCTGTGCACAAATGTTTCTTTGTGGTTTTCTTTTTTTTTCTCTCTACTTTTGCATGAGGTGAGGTGAGTTGATTAGATGAGCAGCATAACTATATAAGGTTAGGCGCATGGTATAATGGCTTTAGGGTATAATACTGTGCATACAAGCAGCATTGTGTTTCAATATGGCAGTGATTTAAAGGTAATTTTGAGTTCTGGTAATTGGATGGCATTTCAAAATAAATGTCCAAATATATTCTGAATAATCAATTATTCAAATAAAAATCCTAGGAATAATATATGGACTAATAAAATATAAGAAAATTGCAAGAAAAAAAAAGAACTTGCTGAAAATCCCTTAAAAGTAGGTGACAATTCGTAACTTAGTCATAATCGATCATAAATCATCATCACTAAGTTCTAACGATATTTTGAGAGTTACACAGATATGATTCATTTTCTATCAAAGTCATTTGACAAGAAACAAGATTGTCAATTTTGTGATTTTTTCAAAAATGGTGATTTAAATCAAATCAATTTAAAAAATAGATTTATATCCCTGATTCATCCCAAATATAATAATGATTTAAATCAGTATTCATTCTTTAATATTTTCACCAAACCAACCTTGACATAATTCAAGCAACTATCATAGGATTCTTAAAGGAATGAATTTGTTGTCATTACCAGACCTCAAGGCAATATTTTTGAACATGGTCTAATATGTTAGCATTGGTGTGAATACATGAATGATACCAGCTATGACCAAGACCACACCTTCCTTCCTTTGAAGTAGACGACGGGTTGACCCGCCGATTATCTTCTCTTTCATCTTTCCACCATTCCCGCGCTTAGCTGACCACGAACCGAACCTGAAGATGCCAGAATCAGAACTTGTCCGAGGGCGATCTTGTCGAATGTCAAATGATGTTGACCGAGGGCGCAAACTTTTTAAGCTGAATGCTGTTCATAACGAGGAAGAAAATTCTCTAGACCGGGCAAATGATTTTATAATGCTACCGCCTACCATCATTTACAATGAACAGAATTCTTAGAACTTACAGATAATTGCTTATGTACCTTGATGACCAAGGAAAATGTCTTGAAAGGCAAGATATTAACTTTCAAATATAGAATGGATCTGCAATGCAAATACAGAAAGGCACATGTACATGACTAGTCACATGGACTGCTTTACACAATAAATTACAGTCAGGGGGATATGCACTTAAACAAAGAAGCAAGGAGAAAATTATGATTATATTTTCATTCACAATGCTAAATGATAATCACTTACAGAAAAATTTGTGTTACAATGACAGCATGATTTTTAAAGAAAAATAAATTAAGCACAAGTGGGGGGAAATATGGAGGGTGACTTTGTTTATTGGATAAGGACTATGACAAGCTGAGCTGACAGTGCATTGTCAGAGTGAGTAAAAAAATCTATTTTCTATGGTGAATTGGAAGTGAAAACACAGGATAAAAGACAAATGAGAACAGTGTAAAATTGGTAATAGATGATGAGAAGAGAATACATGTAGCTTTGCTGAAAGACAAGTCTAAGATTATAATGAATCTACATGGTTTGTAAAATTGTAATTCTTTAAGAAAATACAGTAAGATCATGAAGCTCTACTATGTGACTGAGGTGGAGAATATATATGGGCTGAATTTTCGTTGACACATTAAAACATTTCTATCAAGAATATATAGTTACTTTTACTGTATCATGTTCTATGAAGCACAAGGACATTAACTCTTTGTAAAGTACAGAGTTATCACCCTTATGAGTTTTGGTGGTTGATACATACATTCCATGAATATATTTTCATCATTTGTGATAAAAATTGTTGAGAAATAGAACAAATTGTTCATTGAGCAAACTAGTGAGCACAAAGGCAGATGATAAAAGTAGCACTTTTCCCCCTCAGCTGTTTATACCTTGTGATGGAATAAATCCTCCCATACCTGGGATATACTATCCAACCAGTGGCCATTACGCTTACATAATATGTGACCAGGCACCACAAAACCACCAAAAAGTCGCCAGTTATGGGTTTTTAGTTAAGGTCTAATTCTGAAAGAGGAGATTCTCAGCTTTAAAATGATATATAACTCATTAGCATTGGATGTTCCTAACCCACTGTACAAAGAGTAGAATGTCCAGTCCCACAGAATGTTACTTCTGAGAAATAAGGGTTTAAAGTTTGTAGTCTATTGAAGCACTCTGACTTGCAAGGTGTTGTGCTAAGGTGACAAAAGGAGGATTAGAACTCAATAGAAATTTCTATGAAGGGATTATCAGGTTGTCCTAAAACTTGGCATACTAATTAGGAACAACCTGTTTATCATAGTGCACAAGTATCAATGCAAGAAATTACTCTGTTTTAAAGTTATGGGAGACCAAAATGAGACAAATATTCAGGGTCGGAAAAAGAAAAGTAATACAACAAAATCAACAGAAGACAAACATAAGTCTAATAAAAAACTGTGAAAAATACCACTTTTAGCTTGTTTGGTGCCTTCAAATTTTTAGATTACTTAGAAAAAAGTATACTCTTTCAGGAAATACCCAAAACTAAAATTTGACCATGCCAACCAAAAAAACACATTGATTGAGCTCTAACTGAAAATCACACAGTGCGACTTTTTGGTGGTTTTGTGGTGCCTGGTCACATATACAGACTGATATAAAATTACTTGGGATAATTAATCACAATAAACTGTGATCATCTGACAAAAGATATTTATTGTTCATTGGGCAGAACAGATGTTTTGTGCAAAATACCTTCCCAAAGCATTAAATAACATAAGAATTATCAAAGTACTGGTAAAATCACATGGAAATTTACAAGGGGCCCAGTGCCTCTACAGACTGCTTGACACTATACAAGCTGTACTTTATATATTACCTGGGAATATTTTTGTCTCCTTCTCTCCGGTTGATCCAGTGCTGTTACTGCTAGCACTAGAATCCTTCCTTCCTGGTGCTATAAGGGTTCCATCATCAAGTTGAATACCTTCAGGCAAGGCACCTGTCGCATTCTTCCTGCATGCCTAACACACAACGTTAAAAGAGCAAACATTAATATCTCTTGTATGGCTTATTCAACATAAACATTCTGAGTGTACGAAAGTTATTCCTTTTCCTTTGAAGGCATTCACAGATCAATCATGTCTTCTTTGTTCAAATGGTGAAATCTTATTCTGTACAGCTCCATGTTTTTAAATCATTTTGATCTATAATATACTATTTTTGATTAGCTAAATGCTGTATGATATGAAATAACTTCCTGTAGAACTTAGAAGAAATGTTAACAAGAAAATATGCACTACAATATTACTGTACAAGTTGATAGCGAAAGATCTGAACTTGATAGTAACTGATACAGAAATGCTCTTCTTGGCAATGGTTCATTTTTCTTCATCAACCAGAACGAAATCTGATGATTAGTCACTTTACCAGACCAATATTGTTCTCAGGATTTACCATTTGCTTGATATAAAGCTGTAGTGTAATTGTCATACCTGAAACTGGGACCAATTGGTCCTCTGGTGGGCACGGTCATAGCTGCGACTTCGATGTCTCTCATGCATCGTCTTCTCCCTCTGTTTCTCCCTCTCAAGACTCCTTTCTCTAACCCTACCCCTGCTACTGTCTCTCTTTGGCACTGCTGGCTTAGGCTTTCCCTGGCTGTTTTTAGCTGGTCTTCCCCCGCTTCCATCGCTATCACAAGAACCTCTTCTTGACCCTGTTCTTTTCCAAGGAAAAAAGGAGCCATCACTGACTGTCAAGTTCAAATCATCAACCGGTTCTGTAGGGCTGGGTTTCTTGTCCCAGTAGACCTTACTGTCCTGCGGTTTATCTGGGAGCAATTGATGTTGATTGGATAGATGTACCACTCTCCCTGATGCTAAGGTCTGGGATCGTGAAATTGGCACTAAAGCATTAGAAGTACTACTAGGAATGTTCTTAGAGTCTTGATTCACAGTCAACCTTCTGGCTTCACGTTTTGGAGACACATTGATATTCCTTGCATTCTGTGATAGGTTGTCTGCAGAGACAGATGCAGAGACAGTAACACGAGTAGCATGTGTTGAGTACTCTTCTCCTTTGAGAGATGCTTCATGCGAGAGTGCATCATATACATCAGTATCATCTACACGTAATGTTATCTTGGCAAGGCCTGTGCTCCTACTCACTTTCACACTCTCCTGATCATTCATCCATGTATGCATAGGTCCATCAGGGCAGTCTTCTCCATCAGTTCTTTGCACGCTTTGTCCATTGATTATACTCACTTGACGATTCAACCTCCCTACCTCTGAACGAGCAGCTGAGTTACATAAATCATCACAAGAAGACGATCCATTCATTCCTCTTTGTGGCTGAATCCTAAGAACTGCTTGCGCAGGTGAAAATCCTGAAGTAGAAAGCAAATTGTCTACGCTAGAACTGTAACCACGGCTTGTATTACTTGTTGAGGTATCTGCAGTTTCATTTGACAGTTGTGTGGAATTGGCAAGTTTGGCTGCTTCATAGTAACTCTTGAGTGAGGCTACATGTCTCTGAGGTTGGGAGTCATGTTGTTCATTAGAGTCTGAGACCCCTTCAGATGCAGCAAGACTATTTGGCTGTTTACTAGAACTTTGTGAATTCAATACATTGGTTAATCGAAAAGTTCTTTGTTCCTTTGACCCATGTGATGATTCTCCACCAGATGGATTAACTAATGTAACCTTCATTGGTCCTGCAGATTCATGGCTGATTGTGGAGGCAGTCACACGTTGGACCATGTACTGTTGCCTAGAATCTATGACCTTTCTCTCATTTTGTTCATTGTGATATGCATCAGATTTTGGCGTTGATGTGATCGGTTTGGTCTGGCTTCTGTGTTCTGGTACTCTGTAAGTGGATGTATCCGTCAAGTAACTTATGTCACTCCTTTCTTTCATTGACTCTGTATCCTCACATTCCACACCCTTGCCAACCACTACCACATCATTATCATCTGACATCGATGACAGGTTACTGTTCTGGCTGACGTACTCCGTCTCTTTCCTGCCGTGGTCTTGGGCCACACTGCTCTTGTGCTCTATCTGCTTGGATGTTTGACTGACAGCTTTATAGGCAGAGGATGGGTAGGCCACCTGAAGGATGTCTTCTTCTCGTGGAACTACAAACAGTGTCAGGTTGGTGTCACTGTAAAGGACAGAAAACAGGAAGGTTACTAGATATAAGTTCCTATTAGAATACATTTATTACAATTAGATTCATATAATACATTTACTTGCCTGGAATGAAAGCAAGCATGTATGCTTGTATGTAAAGCAACCAGGAGGACCTGCAACATTAAGTTGTATTCTGAAGGACTTGGTAATTGAGGACTAATGCCTTTCAAAAGGACTAGGATAACAGCTTGGTTTCAAATCCAGAACCTCCCGATTATAAGACAACTGCTCTACCACTGAGCTGAGCCATCACACCCAGATGGAAATGTATATCAAGTCATACTTCTGTATCAGGTGATGTTAATGATATAAAATGTGTTATAACTCCCATCCAAGGATCTTGCATGAAATCTTCACATCGCATCACATGACCATATTCAAACCTGATCACATGACCACATTCTACTTGATATCCCATTCAAACCTGTACCATTTGCAGCAAAATTGAAAATCTCTGAGTTTCCCATGAAAAACCATGTCCTCTAAACGTTACTCCTAGAATATCCATGGCCTCTAAGAATTTTGCATACAAAAAAAGAAAAACCATGTCCTCTAAATGTTACTCTTAGAATATCCATGGCCTCTAAGAATTCTGAAAAAAAATGTACTTCCTTTTTTGAAAAAGTTTCCAATGAAAAACCATATCCTCTAAACGTTACTCTTAGAATATCCACAGCCTGTAAGAATTTTTTTTTTTAATGTCTGTATTTCCTTTTTGAAAAAGTAACTATTCAGAACAAGATTGTTTGTTGCTTGATCATGCCATAAGATAAACTAAAGAGTGGATCTGGTAACAGCAAACATCCCCTTTTCAATGAATTGAACAGGAAACCATATAGCTTACCTACATCTTCATAAATAATTCCTTTCAATTTGGTGGTGGGGGGGGGGGGATATTTCCACATAATTATCATCCATTATAAGCATAATGTGGAGATCTTTGAACGACAATGATCTTGATTTCCATGCTAGTTTGACAAAGTACAGAAAAATGTTATTTAGCCAAAGACATAGATTTGATAAATGGTACATTATTTCTATGAATTCACTGAATTCAACATTGTTAATTACCTACATGTTACATTAGAAATTATTCTTTTTGAATTATTAAGAATAGACAATATATTCAAAAGCACAAATCAAGTGAAAATCCTACAAATTCTTCATCTTGTAATATTGCTACATACTCTCTCACACACACACAAACACACCCTCCTTCCCTTCCCCCCACCTCTCTCTCTCTCTCTCTCTACCTCTCTTTCTTTCCCTTTCTTTCTCTCTCTCTCTCTCTCTCTCTCTCTCTCTCTCACCCTTTTCAATCTCTCTCTCTCTTCTTTTCATTTTCTCTTTAACTTTTTTTGCCCTTTCTATTAACATCTATTAATCTTTCTCTTCACCCTCTCCTTATACCTCCCGGTATTTATAGTAACTGCTCTCTATCATTATGTCCACCCTCCTTACATTATATTAACCTTTCTCCATCTCATGTTATTAATAATAAGTGAAAAGTAGCCTTTATATTAGAAACAGCTTTCCATACACTGAATATGGACCCTCTGAATGAGTCATGTTGTGTATATTTTAGGAAAGACATTCAGGGTTCAGTTAATATTAAAGTTCAACTTAGCAGAGTATTTAGCTAAAATATTTCAGCATATATGAGAAAAAAATAGGTAACTATAAAGTTCATTGTTTGTCAAGGAAAACTATGAAATTGATATTTCAAAATAGTACAAATTTATAGGGAAAAAAAAATTGATAGTTTAGTTTATATGGGTAGGAAAGGGTATTCTACAAGCACTTACAAATGAAGGAAGTATGTATACATACATTTTACATTGTACATGTAATTTATTAATACAATGTTGATGCTACCAGTATTTGATTATTAATCTTTGATACTCAGATAAAACCTAATAATAAATGATGCTGTGTAAACATACTTTTATTATCCCCAGCAATTACAGGGAGACCAATCTTTCATTTGATAAGATTAGTCACGATTTGTGAAGATTACAATCTTGTTATTTTATTATATTTTAAATTCAATAACGTAAAGAGTTAATTCTTAATGAATCCATGCATAGCATCAATTTCTACTATATCATATCACTAGAAAATTTAAAAAGGTAAACTGTACATTTCTATTGGCTTAGCTTTGTTATTCCAGGCCTACAAACAAGTGAACACTATGTTAACTAAGCCCCCCCCCCCCCCCCCCATTAAAAAAAACAAACCTTCTTTGCTTTACGGATAATAAAGTTACTCAAGGAAGTTACACAGAACTTTCTTTTTCTTTTTCTTTCCTTGATGTTCCAAGGTTTGGTGCACAGTTAAAGCTGCTTTAATGAGAGAAAATAATCCCTTAGTTGTTCTGCTATCTCTAAATAGAGATTTGAGCCAAACTTGTATCCATTGATGGGGAACTAAATGTAAACACTGAAAACAACAATATATGATAGAAGCCCAAACAAACTTACATTTAACAGAAAATGATGAGAAAAATCTGTTAAATACACTTTGACTAAAGAAAGCCTGGATTCAAATTTCAACATTTTGTATACATGTATACAAAAGCCACTGTGAATGTATCGTATCTTCTGAATGATAAAATAAAAATACCTTTGGGAACTAGTTATTAATGGTTATTTTATTACTGTTTATCTTGGACTTATTGTGAAAAAGATAGGGTCTGTTGCATTCCAGAACAGCAGAAAAATACAGCTTAAAAGGAGATTATCCCATTAACTGAGCTAATGTCATCAGGGGTCAGCTTTTGCATTTACATGTACCCAGTGGTTTTCAATAAAAAGCAGCATTTTAAAAAATAAAGAAGTATTTTGGACACTGCAGAAACGTTATGTCCTAGTAAAATGTGTAACAAGTATTAGATACATGTAAAGAGAGAACAGAAATAGATGAGATAACAGAAGGAAACATTAATACTAATATGGTACTTATACACAGGAAGCAAAATATAACAGTGAGAACAAGTCTGGACAAATATCATACAAAGGAGACAAGTTTGGGCAGATTCAACCGAATTATTATTTGAAAATACAGAAACATGGAAGCCATACTTCCTCCCTTTATGTAACATAATCAACAATGCAGAAGGGTGTATGTTCCACCCATGTATGTAACAAGATCAATGTTTTGAAGAGATTTTTTTCATAAGCAAGGTGGGGGGGGGGGGGGGGGGAAGAGGTCCTCCTACATTTTAATCTCTTTTAATTGAACAATTGCTAAAATTACTCTGAAAATCACTCTGAATGTAAAAGAGACCCTCAAATGAACCCGTTATTCTCCAGCCCTGTGTTGAATGGAGAAAGGTATACAGTAAAGATAGGTATTAGAAATAATCCTGACCAAGTATACATGTACTCTGGTATTAAAATTAAATACAACAAATTCATGTAAAATAGATAAATGAATAAATAAGTAAATACCAATTGCAATCTCTTGAATCATTCAAGTCCACTGCCTATATAGGGATCATAGCTGGATATCAAATTATAAAAACGGGGGACAGCAACAAGTAAATTTACATTTTGATGCATTTTTCATTTATGCTGCATGTAAAACATCCAAGCTTTATTGGATTATATTGCCTTCAAAAAAACATCAAAAAATAGCAGACCTTTAAAACCCCTATTCCTCCTCCCCCCCCCCCCCCCAATCTTTTGGACAAAAGACATAACAGGTCAATGTAAAAAAGAATAAAGAGACACCAAGATCTATATACAAACAAGACTTTTCTTAGAGAAAATACAATTATAAACAGTAAACAGTTTGAACATTGAAAATACAAGGGTCATGTCTAATAATTTCACTTTTTCATGCAAATTATAGATGGGTTTACAAAAACATTGTAAGGTCGGCACAGAAATAGCGTGAGTGGACAATAAGAAGGGTTAACAGAGAAAGAATTACAAAAAATGAAATGATGATAAACATCAATGACAAATGACAATTGATGATAATGATGATGATAATGATAATGATGATGATGATGGTGATGATAATGATAAAGATGATAATGACGACGACGACGATGACTGTGATAATATGATTATAATGACGGTGATAATACTGGTGAAATCATTAGAAGTACTGAAGTAGATACTAATGAAAACTATATTGTATGATTATTAATAATAATTCTAATGATAATAATAATAATAATGATTGCATGATAATAAAAATATTGCTGATGGCAGCTGATGCTCATGGCAATACTATAAATGCCTGTTACCCAACCTGAAAGGAATAACAATCCTAGCTCTAAAAGACATTTGAGCAACAAAACAAACCAATTAATAAATACTAGACAGTCTAGAAAATACAGGAATGCGTTCTGCCTCATTTAGTGTGCAGACTCCATCAGTATCTGACCTGATTAATGTTTCTGCTTCATTTACAACCCTCATAAATTTGAATTTCTGCAGCTAAAGTCAACTGAAGTTTACTTACTTGGATATGATGAGAAATCAAATATATGACTGAGGGGAATATTTGACTGATATAGACTTCATCCCAAACCATATTATTATTTAATATATACTCTATTTTGGAGATGAAAATGAAGGTAAAATGATCCTCTTCATTGCATGCTAAAGTCAACTGAAGTTTACTTACTTGGATATGATGAGAAATCAAATATATGACTGAGGGGAATATTTGACTGATGAGCCTGATCGGTTGAGAGTGAGCATTGGGGTGAAAATTTAATTTTCAGATTTTTATGATGAAATCACTTTCAGGTTTTTCATTAATATCTAAAGTTACTAAAATTCACGTTTGTTTCATTGACAAGGTCCGGAAAGTCATTGGATTGGCCCATTTTTCAACAGGGGTGATGAACACTGATGTCACGGACGGACATTTTCTAGAAAGATTGATTTGGTCCTAGTTTAACACTCTCTAAACTTTCTTAAGTTTTGTTAGCAAATAATTATAGATCAAACACCAGTCCATTGAAAACCAAAAAATATTTGAAAATATTTGTACAGAAATGGTTGTGCCGCATGGTAATTCACATCTCGATGCAAATTTGTCCATCCGTGACAGAAAAAATTTGTAAAAGTTTTTTTTTCCATTGGTGGGGCAAAAGTGAAAACAAAAACCATGCTGAGCTATCTCACTAGCTAGAGACCTATACCATGTATGAATGAAACCTTGATCAATTAAATATACATATACTAAAAACAAATTTGAAAATTGTCACGGACGGACATTAATTTTGTCACGGACGGACAATGCAATATACTGAAATGGTAAATGCTGTGAGATTTCAAATTTAATGAATTGTTTTATTGTTTATTGGTTCATGGAACATATTTCATCCAAAATATCACGTACAGTGAAACCTGTCTATAAAGACCGCTTAAGACAGACAAGAAAAGCTGTATTTACGAGCAGGTGGTCTTTACGTACAGGTTCCTTTAATACATGATTTAATGAGAAACGGTTTTAAAGGGAAACAAAAATTGTGGTCTTTATAGACAGGTAGTCTTTCTATACAAGTGGTTGCTAAAGCAGGTTGGACTGTATATGGTATTGTGATCCCCCATATGAATGCAAAAATTACCCCCCATCCTGCCCCAATTTTTTTCTTTTTCAAGCTAATAAATGTCATAAAAACCTACTGACTATGCTATGGCTCTAATGGGAGCCAGCCTGCATTATCAGTCTGCAAAAGACATCCATTACAGTTGTTTACAGAAGATGAATACTTATTTTCTTATTTATTTATTAATATCATTACTGCTATTATTGTAGCTGATATTTTTGGTCATCAGCAACGTGTAAAAGTTTTAGATTCAACATTAATACCGAAGCTTGATCAATAATCAAATTAAATTACAAGTTGTGCTTGAAAATTATAAACATTGGAGGTCAGATGTGGTATCAGACTGCAAGAGCCATGTTTGGACTCTATTTTGTAAGAATGCTTTGAATTAGTTGTAACGTTTGAGACAGAGATTCTTTTTAGTGCAGGATCATACACAGCCAACACTTTTTTTAAAATTATGTAATCACATAACATAAGAAGAAACCTTTTTAGACACTATATATCTTTAAATGCTCATAATTGAATTGATTGCATCAACCCTGAAACAGTTTTTTATGGGGAAGGGGGTCAGAAAGTTATAATATAAGACTTACAAGTAGTCGTGTTAGGCAATCCCTCAACTAACAGGACATAATTAGGCTCTATGGGCTTTATTCACTCAACTGTTGACATTAGGGCCTTTGTCCAGAAAGCCAACATTGTTCTTAAAGTGATAGAGACATTACTGAAAAAGTAAACTATTGTATGAGAAAGATTTAGACAATGATCTGCATTTCATGATTTGGTTTTCACCCTCTTAAACAGAACTATTGAAAAATATGAGATGTTATAAAGAGTACTGGTATGTGATGTTGTAAACCAAATGAGAAATTTTACTTCCTATATATGATAATGATCAATCACACATAATCCTATATCTATATTACCTCTATGTTTGAAACAAAATATATGACTTTGAGCTGTACAGTAAATTAAAATACTAAATATTGATGTTTGATTTCAGTCCACCTACATGACTGTATTGTAAAGGGTTATATTTTGAAAGCTTACATCATATTCTTCTCAACATGTTCATTTTGGTCTGTAGCATATATTGTACATGTACAGTTGTACACTACAGGAGTATATGCACTTGTACATTGTGTATACACTGCAATACAGGCATCCACTTTTGACATAGATTCCACTTGAAATTAATTTTTTCAAGCTAAGTTTTGCTTAATAGTGGAATAAAATCAATTTCAAACAAAAAGTAGAAAGCAAGAAGTACGTATGCACGATTTTAGATAGGAACACATGCAGTTTTTAAATTAATGTCCGTCCGTGACGCTCAAAATGTCCGTCCGTGACGCCCAAATGTCCGTCCGTGACAAAAAGTTTTCGGACCTCTAGCAAAAGTTACAGCTTGCTTTAAAATTCTATTTATGTGACAGGGAAGTCAGTTTACTTGACTAACATTTTCAGTCAAAAAAATTTGTCAGTGACAATTTGTTTAGATAGAAAAGACAAAAGATTACCGATAAGTCAAGAAACCCATTTCTATCTTGTCCGTCCGTGACATTGAATATTTAATGGATTCTATTTTAAGTAGGTAACCATGGCAACCAAATTTTATCATCACTTAGCACCTTCAGTGGTACCCTACACAATGAAACATAAAACAGCTCAACACATCTCATAACTTATTTTTTACAGGCCTTCAAACTTTCAAAATTTGTCAAATGTCCGTCCGTGACTAACCGATCAGGCTCTGATATAGACTTCATCCCAAACCATATTATTATTTAATATATACTCTATTTTGGAGATGAAAATGAAGGTAAAATGATCCTCTTCATTGTGTTAGTATAAGAACAAACCTCCTTGGTTTATTTCAATGAGTTAAACCATGGATGTATTCATGGTTTAACTGAGTCTAGCACATACAAGTAGTCACTTGCCCAGCATGCATGCAGTACAAGAAATGAGAGAAGTAAAAGATATGACCTTCTCCAGACTAACATTATGATCGTGAGAGGGAGGGGGGGGGGGAGGATTGAACTGCTACATGTATGTTTCAGATGTATGTAAATACCATTAATTTGAGATTAATGACTTATGGACAGAGAGGTAATGATGAAAATGTTTTTCTATCACTACCAGCTAGATGTTGCCTGTAAATTATCACCCATTTGAATAATAAATTGCAACTTAAGAACAAGTAATACAAATATATAAATACCCAAAACCTATCACCTGCCTAAATTATTGATCGACTTGAAGAGTTTTCTTCCAACTTTTAATGTAGTCATCATTCTGTATGTATAAGATATATATATATACATGATACAATGTGAGAACAAAAACCCAGACAAAACCCAGACAAATTCCAAACAAAATCCAAACCAAACTAACAAATGATTTGAGAGAGAGAGAGTTGGTCCTTGCTTTAATCACTAGTCAATTCTGTTTCAGTATATACTAAAATATCTCTTTTAAAATGGGGAATATGGCATAAATATGGATATAATATAAAGTGTAAATACTGAATATTAGGATACCATACAGCACAGCACAAGATACCATACATGTATAACTAACAAGGACCATATAGATACTATAGTTACCTGTATTTACTGTCAACAGCAAACAAGAATAGGACAGGCAAAAGACAGAATATTAGACAAAATATGAAATAGACAAGAATGACATTTGATGAAAGCAGCTAGCAGATACACATTTTAAAGGGAAATCCAACCTTCGTAAAAATCTGATATATGTGTGAAAGCAGAAAAATAAGAACAGGGAAACAGGATGGTGAAAATTGGAAAGAAATTTGACAAAGAATAAGAAAGTTATGAATATTCTAAAAATGAAATCACTACATCTATGCAAATCTCAAATTGGCAATGTGGTGAATTTATTGTGAAGTATTCATGGTCAACTCTCCCATTTGTCGTACACCAAAATATCATTACATTGCGATTTTCACCCGAAGCGCCTTTTCCCTCAAGGCAGTACTCCAAATATATTGTAGATAGCACATTCACCCCATTCTCATTACAAGGGATAGCGCACTCTAGATTGCGCCATCACTAAGGTGAGAACGCGGTGACGTCGTTTTGGCGTGATCCACGGAGGTCCATAGCGATCTCAAACTGGACCACCTCTGGGGGGTGTTCCGCGAGAGACAGCGCTATCTAGAGCATGCCTATTTGCAGTTTACTGTGCAGAGAGTGCCAAGATAGATCATGCTACCCTCTGCAGGTGTGAAGCAGCAGCGTGCCAGTAGACCTCCCTGGTGCGCGCCATGGGTCGTTCCACGATAGCATGATCCACTTTCAATCTCGTAATGAAAACGGGGGTCATTGTTACAGGTCCTCCAAAAAGAAAATGATTCTACGGAGTTATACATTTTGAAAAATTTACATTTTAGTAACTTTGTGTGTTAGAGCGAATGGGAAAGTTGACTGCTGCTACATCACACTGACCGTACTGATATGGCCAATTTGAAATTCCGATATGTATAGTGATTACAACTTTTAAAGAAATAACTGTCTTATTGCTTGTCTGATTTCGTTCAAACTTTCACCAATCTGCTTCTCTGATTTTTCTGCTTTCAAATTATTAAAAAGGATGGAATACCCTTATGTGATACATACATGTAGATGTAAATACAGAGACCCAACATTTATTTCTTGAATATAAAAGTTCCCTTCAAATTTTCATATAGGTCTCTATGTTTTATCTCTCTTTCAGAAAGTTCTTATTGTTATGATGGCAAACACTAGGAAAAAATATTGTCTTTGGTAATTAGTTTACTGCAGGGTTAGGGGGAAAATAATTCTGAATTGAATCAATGTTTTTATTATTTTTGTCAAAAAGTAGTGATTTAAAAGCAATTTGATGTTTTTGATCACTAACCCTAGTTTATTTTGTTGCCTATATATGTATGCTCAGCAGTTCAGATGTGGAGGGGGTGTTGAACTTAAAAGGATAATAATTAACCAACCATCACTAACTAACACATTTTTTTAAAACCAATTTCTTGACGGAAATTCCAACATTATTCCAACAAGCCATCGATATATATTTGCATTTCATAAGAATAGTGTAATGAATGACCTTAATTAGTGAATATCCATCTGTCCACTATACATGAGCCTTCAACATCTGCCCATGAACTTTTTGTTTTCCTCAATTTTTCTATTTTTTTCATTTTTTGGCACGCATGGTTTTAGTTTCCATTCCTCACCTGTTTTCAAGCCTTTCTCTACCACCCACGAACAATTCCAATCAATTATGAATATGAAACATCATTTCCTCTTCTCAGTACCTAGCTCAATGTCAATAGCTTCCAGCTTCCTATCAACTTGGCTTTAGTCCTGTATGCACTATGGTCATGTAAGGTCATCACATGTGACTATGCTTACAATACAAAGCTAGCATGTATTCTGTGTATCTGAGATGTATGCCAAGCAATCCAAGCACTTGTAATATCTTTAGACCTCTACTAATGCTCTGGTTATTTCTTACTAATGACTTTTTTCTTCTTCAAATATTGGTGTCAAGCTGCTTTTTTATGTCCTGGCCCTAGGTTAGTTAGTACAAGCAGCATTAGTTAGACATGTACAAGAACACTTGACAGATCATTTACAGATTTTTGCATCATATAGAAAGCCATTTTCCTTCACTGCAACTCTTGCAAAATACAAACAACATTCAGAATTATAGTTACACTTGCCTCAGATACCCTCAAGTGAAAAAACACCCTTTTATATAGACAATTTGCATAGCCAGCTTTCTCATTGGGGGGAGGGAGGGAGGGGGGGGGACCAAATATTAAAACAACAATCAAGAGGAGTCATAGGCTCATACATGTTATGTATTAGCAGAGTTGCTCCCACATAGAAATTTCTTATCCTTCATCATATGTTCTCAAACTTTCACTGATTTTCCCAATTTTTTTCTGCTTTAATTCAAACTACCATTTGGTCAGGGAGGACTGCTCATCTAAGAGACTTGTTTATAATAAAGACAATCTGTTTGTACAGACCACTTCCTTGTTTTGTTTGAATGATCTATATCTAATGGCTTAACTATAAACTATAAGATGAAGAAGAATACTGTCATTCACATACAGAGCAATCAGAGATTTTTGAAAAATAGTTTTTGAACCACGATCAGAATCTTACACCTCTATTTTCTAAGTATACAGAAAACCAATAATTTGTGAGATTTGAATAGCAATTTGGATCTCACTTCTTTCCTGTAGATGTATAAGATTGTGAATACTTACCAGAGCTGTATAAGGTTGACCACTTGTTGGTATGTCTTGCCTGTAACACTCTCTCCATTAACAGACACAATACGGTCTCCATTAGCCAACCCAGCCTGGTGGGCAGGACCATCAGATTTCACCTGCTTCACAAAGATAGTATCCATCGGCTCTAGGGCTGAGATACGACTCTTCTGCTTCAGACCATCTGTAATGATATCATTTCCATTGTACTTATTAATCACTCTGGATAAAACTTGGTGATAAACTTTATGTACTGCTTGATTCCTTGTTAGAACAAGATATCCTCCTGACTATACACATAACTAAAGAAAAAATGTTCTGTGGTCATTACAAGTCATTTTTCTTATTTCTGCTAAAGAATTATTATTAAGAAATCATGTTGGACACATTTCACAAAATCACTCAATGTTATTCTTGTATAAATCAGTATCAGTACTTGGTATCAAGCTGAAGGGCGAATTCAATTTAAAGTTTACTGGAAGTTTCTTGGAGACAGATTATCATTTTCTCAGGGAGGATCACACCATCAGACCTCCAGAAAGATGATCTTAAAGATCACTAACAAATATTTTGCTCTGTATATTAGAGGTTCTATGTCGCTGTACTCTACTAAAAATATGAGCTTCAAATGTCGATTCTATAAAGAGATATTGCAAGTTGAAACACACTCTCAATATACATTACAGTGACTTGTAAGGAGACTAGGCGACGCACCCGTACACACTCGCATAGAATAGGTATGGGCTAGCACGGAACCCAACTCCGCATTCGGTTCCGCACAAGGGGTTTTTACATACACGTAATCCCTTTGTTTTCCTCATACTCCTTAACCATTAACCCATAGAAGCCCAGGTAAAGTGTTTTGAGATTGATTTTAGACATTCTACATGTAGCTGTGTACACAAATTATTTTTTAGGTGATTGGTACACTTTGATCTTATGGTTTATGGTGTGTGTGTGTGGATATAGATCTGCTCAAGGTGTTATTGGCATAGTCCTTACCTCCACCTGTCTCCTGTAATCTGTTGAGCTCTGCTACAGCAGACTCAGGTGGGTAGACAATAAAGTGTCTCAGAGTGAACCCAAAGCCATTGGACCTCCGTTGTAGGGTCACCTTCCGCGGTCCCTTCCAGGTGGACAAAGGGTCTTGATGTTCAGAGTCCTGCAAGAGAAAGTAGATTTTGTTCAGATCCTAGTCAACTGAAAATTCATAAGTTTAGAATTAGACATATTTGGGAAAAGGGGATTTCATTATCAAGATCAACTTCCCTCGGACCTTCCATGTGGATAAAAGGTCTTGATGTTCAGAGTCCTGAAAGAGAAGCTTTTAGGTCAGATCCTAGTCAAGAATTCATGGATATGTTATTTATGTTATTTACAACTGCATATTTGTTAAAAGGTGATTTCATCAAAAAGACAGCGTTCTCTTGGCCCCTTCAGGTGGCACAAAGGATCTTCATGGTATGTTGTGCCTGACAGATGTCCTGTACAAAATAATTCCTTTCTTTTAATAACAATGGCAGCAGCCCTGTGTAAAGAAAAAAATGTTTTCCCTTTTTATGCACCCCTTATTTGCAAAATAAAGATGATTAATGCAAATCAAGTTAAGAGAATTGAGGCATAGTGGCATGTTTAACTTTATCAATAAGAGTTATAAGACCAAATAAATAACCACAAATCTCCACAAATCTCTTGATATGAAATAATTATTCAATCAAACATAAACATCACTCTTTAATTATTGTAATTAACAAGTCTGGGAGGATGCTGTAAAGGGATTCCCTATCTGACTCTTTGTCGATCAAAAGACTTTATGTAGCGGCCACTGACTAAAAATATTGTGAGAGGAATGAATTAATTACCAAGAATGGGAAAAAGAAAGTCTGAAAACTGATGTTAACAAGTGTTAGCAAATATCACACCATAGGCCTATATGTATGTGTACCTGTCTTGAATTTAGCACATTCATTGTCTATCTATTGACAAGTATTTGAAGTAACAAATTTGCTTGTCCTAATTAATTTAGGCTAATTTCCTGTCTTCTTCCCTAACAATTACTAGCTTGGACTTATCGCTCCCACCATTCAATCACTGACAACATATTCCTTTTATAAAGGCTTTCCTGGACAAAGAATCATATTGACACTTTGTCAATTTACAGACTACCCATCATCAATAAAATGTGGACATTAACAAAATATTAGCTGGCTGAACTTCTACTGAGAGAAAATAACACCATGTGTAGAACCCTACCTTGCATAAAAAATTGTTTTCATCTAAAATTGTACGCAAATATGCTTCCAACATTTTTGTGATGTTGTTTTGTTTTTGTTTTTTTACAGTTACATGTAGGTAATCAATGAGTTGTGAATACCAGGTAATTTGATTTGCTACAATTATTTTTACATACCAGTAATTTGAAGAAAAAATGTCAAAATAGATAACATTGCTTCAAACAGATGTGGATTTTTACAATGGTTTGAACCATCAAATAATACACACCTATAAACTACAAATGAATCTATTATGTAAGTACTCTCTGTCCAACTTAAACATTAATCAGTAACTCATTACATGTTTACATAAATATAATTATTTCAATACTTCATCTATCATCTTTAATTTAATATTAGTTTAGAACAAGGAAGGAAGAGAACGCCTTTCCAATTGATATAATACCGGGCTTTGTTAAACACGTTTATGAAAATGTGAAAGTGTTTTCAAGTTAAAAAGGAAATGTCATGGATCTTAAGTCAACAGAGTTTTAAACTGATCTCTTTATGTACCTTCTCTAGACTGTCCTCTCAAACATGTAGCTTGTAATCGATCAAAGCAAAGGCTTCATTGATCGACTCATAACTTTGTAGAGGCTTGATAAAATCTGAGCTGCCTGGCCTTACATGCCATCAATGTATGTAATATGGTGTAAAAATGAAGCCCAGGGAAAAAAAAGCACTTCAAAATCATCATGTGCTTCACAAAAGTAAAAATATGCAAGTGACCGGAAATGCCAGACTCATTTCCCCCCATAGACTCAGTGTTAGACTAAAGCGTATGGCCATACGCTTTCGTAAATGGGAGTATTCAGTCATAGATATCTTAATAATAGCAATATTTGAAAACCTCTCTATGCCTGGCTATTCATTTATCCTTCTGAACATCATTATACAAGACAGATATCAAAATTCAACAATTTATTAAATCAAGCCTCCACAAAGTTACCGAATCCCTTCAAGAATCGTCCGACTAGGTAACAAGACATCCCACCCTTCTTCCCCATAAAATGGTAAAAGGTACAAAATAGAGTACAAGAAAAAAAATTATCATCTTCTAAATTTACACAAATACAATTTCTAATCTTTACAAGGCCTAGAAAAGCATGCAGCAAATTACATGTAGCCTTTATTAAAGGGCCACATCCCCAGAATCTCGATGCAGCTGATGACTGGTGTTTCTTGATTTCCTTTTGTCTTTAGAACCTAATAACCTTCTGAAACTTGTATTTCTTGTTCTCTAGAAATTATCTTCTGGAACTGAGTTATCCGGAACTACAGTTTTCTTGGAGATTAATGTGAACCTAACTATGTGAACATTTGAAGGCACATTATTTAGCCTACATTTAGATAGCTCTCAGACAAGAAGGGGGTTGTTCAACTCAAGGAATGTGCGTCACATAAGATGAGGAAAGGAGATAGGGATGGTTTATCTTGGTAGGATCAATGTAAGGCTGCAGTTATCATCAGTATACAGTAAGAAGATGACAAGAGGAGAGAACATGTGGGGGGGGGGGCTGCCTAGCAAAACGATGTAGGCCTAAATTTCACAGCATAATCTGACAAGTATTCATATGTTGACTTTAACAACAAATGTAGTATGTTCACAGATAGGTAATATATACAATGTATGATAGGAAAATGGGCCAATGGCTAACTCCCCCCCCCCCCCCCCTTTTCCCACACACAAACACACACCCTCTGGCTACACCAATGACTGGAATAGAATGTAAGATCCTGAAAGGTTACACCTTTAAATTTCCAGGCACTTTTATTACAATGATCAGTCAAACAAAGTTCAAATACATAATAAACGCCCTACTCATGTAGCATTCATCCTCAATAAATTTTCAGACAAAATTAATTTCTCATGGAGCTACACTTAACATAAATATGAAAGTCACTTGAATCTATGTTACCATGCAACCATCTGAGATTCTACCAATGAAATCTTTTAGGATCAACATGATAATATAGTTTGGTAATTATAGGAAGAAGAATGAAAAATATTAATGACAACAAAAAAATATCTTGATTTTTCATTCATTAACTTTAATAGCTGATTACCTTGTTTATGAAGTCAGTCAAGGTCGACCCAAACAAACAGTGGGTTTGGTTAAATGTATTACACAGATGTACAGTCACATGACTATGAAGTCATCCATTCTTTCATTAATTCTACAGAACAATGGTCATGCATGCTGGAGAAATCATTAAATCTGAACAATAGACTTGTAACTCAAGGTTAATAAATAAAACTGATACTAATATAGAAGAAGTCAACAAACTTCTTAGCATACCATGTAGAATAATGTACTGTAATGTCACAGTCGTGGCACACCCTTGTAATACAGCTTCATTATTAATCCAAAACTGTAAAACCCCTCCATGACTGGTGACGTTACAGTAAATATACATTTGTAGGCCTTCGTGTACCTTGAGAAGATATGAATTACCAAACTACATGTATCTCTGAATATAAAAACAAATCAACTCACAAGAATCTTTGGACCTATTAGACTTAGAGTAAGCGAATCTGACACAATATTTTTTTTGAAAGAATACGGACAGTAGCTACATATACTATAGGTCTGTATACAAATGTACTTATACTGTCAGGACAATAATTCTTGCGTGAATAAAAATTTCATGAATGTCACAATTGGTAGAGATTGAAAAAGTTTCATGCTGTGAAAGTAATTGTATCACAACTGTCACTACATGGAATTTTTGCCTTTTGCAAAAATTTGTTGCCAATAAATGGCTGAATTATTAACAAGAAAGATTCATATCCCAAAGGTTTTGATTTTACAGAAACCAAGGAAAACTATCTCACGGAAATATTTACCATAGTTATGCCTGGCAACAATGGGTAGAGTGCGAGAAGAAGTCCATGCCAAAGATAATGAAGAACACTTCCCAAGAAAGTGAGAACTAATGCGACAGCTATCGCACAACCCAGGGGTAGGTACTCCATCCACGACATTGGGACACAATGAAAACTTTAACCCAATCACAGCTGAACAGTGATGACTTGTCCCTTAGTTACATTCACAGTCAAGATCCTGATATTCAGAGGGATAAACTAGTCTAATGCTAACATATCACCAGGCTGAAATTTGAATAATCATCTCTTAATCAACAGTTACTATGTCATCAAGTGTTCTTATTAGTCACAGATTAAGAGTAACTTTCAAGAAAATATGTTTGCCAACCAAACATGCTCACTAACAAAAGATTTGCTGTGAATCCTCCAGTCAATGATGACCTCAGACTCTTCAAGAGCCTACAAGACAGTTAGATGGATTAGCTCTGACAATTCTACATCAATAATAGCACACAAAGTGTGTCACACATGGTATTTAAATCTCCAGATTTTCAGTTAAATTACAATTGACAATGACTTTAATGCATCCTTTGGTACAAGTTCTGACTTATTTCTGAATGAGCCGAATCAGTTCCTTATCCCCTCAGACATGGTTAGAAATCAGAGTTGCGATGCATCCACTAAACAAGCTGACTCTTAATTTGACATCCAAATCACATCATATTTGACAAGATAGTCATTAATAATGCCATAAAGAACATATGAGCAATAGTTCAGAGATGAGTAGAGACAGCTGCTTTCATACACTCTCATAAGAACCAAGTCAACAATGTCATTCAAGCGATAATCACAAGGTTTTCTAGATTCAACTCCTGCAAACAATAAAGTTCAAAGCCAAACTCCAGACAAGTCCAGACCAAGCAAAAAACAATACCAGTTTCCACCTGAACTGTTCTTGAACATGTTCAAAGAATAACAGTCGAAGTCATCTGAGGGGCCATGTTGTGTACTTCTCATTCAAGTTCTGTAAATCTGTACGGTGGTAACATCATCCAAACACAATAATGGTTATCACACCACTCCAGTTTCCTGTTATTGCACATGCGCTATCTCATTGTGGGTTGATGAGATAACTGGAATGATATCAATCAAGAGTGACGTAATGGGTCATCTAACATGGACTCTTCGGTCACTTCTGGGCCACAACAAAGGTGACATCCCAGTGGTCACTGACGTAAAACTGGTACCACGCAGAATTAAGATCATTACTCATAACGACTTTGGTTTCATTCTGAGCTAGCATGAAGTGATCCGTTCAGATATATCACATTCATGTGTAAAGGGTGTGCACAACCTAGAAACGCACCCCACGCCACATTGAAAACTTGTAGTTATTCAAATTCAACCTTGGCAATGGTAAATTGGAGAAGTACATGAGCCTACATGCTTCCTTTCTCCTGATAATTGAGATTTCTTCAGACTGCTAAACCAAGGAGTTATCACAGAACTCCTTGGCTAAACCCATTATCCTGTTACTTGAGACAGGTTTCTATCAGTCTGTCTGTCTTGGGGGAGGTGCTACAATCAGCCAAGCATGCAGACTACTTATAGAAACAGAGAATATAGAGGAACCACACCAGGCATGGGTGCAAAGGGGTGCAAAGGGGTGCACAGAGGGGAAGAAACCAGGGGTACAAAAAGGGAAAGATAGTCTACACACAAAGACTGAAAATGAACAAAATCCTTACAAATGTGATGGACAGCAAGTGAACAAAGAAACAGTTATTGAAACACTACATAATTTCTTTACAACCAATTTTGTATAGAGGTGGAAATTCCTTCTTCTTCTTCAACAAAATAAAATGTATGATTTTATACTACAAAATGCAAAAGAATGTCAGATATGACACATTGGTATTTATTCCTGATGCACAATTATCTAGGTATTCATTTTCCATGTATTAAAGATTAATATGACCTTATTCTATTGTATGATTATGAAACACCTCCATCAATTACTGAATTTAAATCATTCAAATACCAGAGTTACATGGAGAAATTCATTCATTTCTTAAAAACCCTTGCCAGAAGTATGGCCTTTAAAAGTTCACTTTTGAAGAGTAAGCCAAAAAATAATCATTCCCCAAGACTATCGACAGGAAGAACACCATAATAAGTGATAACAGTTGTAAAGATAGTCTCATCACTTTGAAGGGCAACATGAATGCCACAAATGAAGACTGTTCTGAAACTGATAATACATTATGAAAGCCACCATCTACAAGGAAATGAATATTAGAGGTAATTTTCCAGGATGTGAAAACACAAATCAAGTATTGTACATGTACATGCAAAATAGCATCCTGCTTAAACAATTTTATACTTTCTAATTGTGGTTTATGCGAAGATCTTGTGTATAACTTTCATTTTAGATGAAAGCAAATTAAATAATATTTAGAAATACAATCCTTCTTTTTTGACCAGCCTATAAACTGGTAACTAGCTCAAGGCAGGGAGATAGGAAGATCAATTGAAATTCCCCCCTCCCCCCCCCCCCCCCCCCCCCCAATTAAAACAAATCCTTCTTGGAGAAATTTGTTGTTGAAAACTTGGGGAAAAGAAATTAAAAACAAATTAAAAATGGTTTAGAGCTGCCTGCTTATATTTTATCGAAGCAAATTGGCAAGTGTGATCATTACTTTGAAACATGCTGCATTCCATCAATACAAAAATGAATATTTTGGATGACAGCCAAATGAAAGAGCCTCACATTCATGATTATTAGAAGCTAGCATGACAAAACTTTATAATAATGATAAGAATAATAAATTAAAAATTCAATTTTGGCCTAAGTAGGAATATTGACATTCATGCTTCTAAGGCAAGGCTCTTGCTAATTTTCTAAATAGATGGAAATGGATCATTATTAGACATCATGCTGGAACTGCCAAGGGGGTTCCAAGAGGCAGATCAATTTTGCCTAATACTAGCCAACAACATGACAACAGATGATAAAAATTACTTTTTAGTTCCTTTTGACAAGAACATTGTTCAAAGAAGTATGAAATTGTAGACTAGTGGAGGGTAAGAGTGGTGAGAGCAACATCTTCTTCCTTTGATATCTCTGTAGTTAAGTAATTGGGGAAATCCTGACCAGGGAGGTTTGAATTAAAGCTTCACTGCATGAATAAACTCAAGGCCAAGGATATAAGAGAGAGGAAGAAACATAGGAACATAGTAATTGGGATTATTCCTTTCTGAATAATTCAATGGAAATGACAATAACAAAAAATCGCAAAGTCTGGCTCACATGAAGAGGTCATACTACAGAATGTTGCATATTCCAAACAAAACTTTTCTCACAACCATGGGTGAACATGTCCACAAGAGGGTGCTATTCAGTACATGTCAAAGTGATGTTTAGAATTAGATTCAAGAACTTTGTACAAGCATGTATACTGAATTCCTCAGAAACCTGAACAATGGAACATGTAGTCCCATATGTCCTTTTCAGTGTAGTGTAGGCCTTTATGATTTTCATTGTAATTTTTGTAAATTTGATTACATTTTGCTGATCCAGTCAACCCATTTAACTACATGATGAACAAGTCTGGATGACTTTGGGCAAATACTTTCCGAGACAAAATGAAGCTCCATAAACAGACTTCAAGATATATTAGCTTTCAAAATCAGGTGAAAACAAAATATCTTGTGCTCACATAAACAGGTATCATTAGTTTTCCTTTTCTTTCACTGATCAACCCTTTTACGAATATATTCATCCTTTCAAAATTCAAACAAAAATTAGAATCTAGCACATACATTCATTATCCCACCGTTCACATTTTAAAACCCTTTCGAGACAATTGACCACATTTTGTGGTTTAATTGGACCAATAACTTTTGATTCAGAGCTCTAAAAATTATGCTGATGCATGAGTAGAAAGAAAAAAAAAATTCTGCACATACTATGGCCATTATTGTTGCATGAACATATTGCGTTTGATGCCAGGAATTTTAAAAGGGGGAATAAGCTTTAAAATCACTAGATTGGCAAGACATTGCGCGGTTCAACATCATTGTTTTTTTTATCAAAATTGGCAATTTTGTCAACTTTTCGACAAAATTTGTTACCATGTAAATTGTTTTCAAAGACATTACAGTTTATTAGAACCATATATCACTAAAAGAAAAATATCAATGTTGCCAATTTGAAGAACAAAATTTGATCAATTTAGCCCTTAAATAATTCCTGTCCCGAAAGGGACAATGTTTCTACTTTCATACTTCCTCATACATGTATTGCAATAAAGTTTGTTTATGTTTCTACATGTATGTATATAGCTTACAATGCAGGTCCATGTCTAATGACTGGAAACAAATTTAATTTCATTTAATTCAACTGCAACAATGTTGCCAAATCTTTCCAACAATTATCTCTCTAGCTCTTAAGTCCAATTTCCTTTCCAATCCATGCTCTACATACTTTTGATACTTTAGTCTCTATACCACGCATGACATGTGATTAATCAGAATCAAAACTATACTATGTTCATTACAATATGAGGACAGGAGTGTGTTGCCTAGACAATATTTCATGGCTGACTGGTAATTATCAACAGGATATAGGTAATTATTTATTATTATTGACCAATAACATTCCATCTTCCGTAATACAACCAGAATTGCCAACTATATCCCATTATTTCATCAAATTAATCATCACCCTTGAATGATGGGTAAAAAAAATGAGAAAAATTTTGATTCAGCTCTCTCAAAAATAATTCTTTAAATTTAATGCAAATATCCATGTATTGTACATGTACATGTAGATCTGTAACCGACTCTGTATCAATATAATAATCTGCTGCAGTGTGCAATTACCTGTTAATTACCCATCATATAATCAATAAGCCTATTCATCTGCTGTGTTTAATAGCTATTGTAACATACAAACTTCACAGACATGAGTCACATATCACTGCGAGATTGGTCATTATAATCATTCTAACTATAAAAACCTACATGTAAATGTGAAGGTATATGCATGTATTATATGCAGGAATTGTAGCTGAACTTTCAGCTTTTTATTATCGAAAATATAGTAATTGATGCATACATGAGATTTCATTGTAATGTCAGAGGCATATTCACTGTTTTCAAATGCACGACCAAGTACCGATACTATACTATACATGTACATGTAGTTCAAATCATGCATCTAATTTCCAATGTCTGACTCAAAGTTCAGTCACCCTAGAATAAGATAGAATGACTGACAGGATACAGGGCGTGGAATAGATACAGTGAATGAGTGATAAATCTAAACCATGTGTAACCAATAACACTAACTGGTTTGGGCAAGGTTGCTCATTTTCCAATCAGCATCAAACTGAATAAACAGAATAACTTGTCAAATCCTCAGGGATTACGGAATTTGCCCTCATAATATCTGTAACTTCTAGGTCTAGAAAAAAAAAAGTCAAACAAAAATTGTATTTGGAATACAGATTTTCATGAATAATTACATCCTCCCAAAAATGAAATCACTACTATTTCTGTGTCGTAAATTTTACAATCAAACAGCCATTAATTAGAATTATTATGATACATAGTATGCAGTTATTGTTTAGTATTTTAATAAGAATTAAAATTAAATCAAGGGAAATCATTATCAGCTGCAAAACAAAACTAAACAAAAAAATTGTGAATTACTACATTGTACATCTATGTCACTTCAGTGAATTTGATAAGATTGTTATTGATAGCTTCTTTGTTTTCTATGTACTCATTTGTAAATGGATATATGAAGAATTATCAAACAATAAAGGGAAATGATTTCTCCTCTGTAATGTCTGATGTTCAATCCATTCTGTCTGATAACAAAATAAGCCAATCAGTCCATAGAAATGTTGTTTGTTCTTTCAGTGGACACCCTAGGATAATAATGACAATCGTCATGGCAACCTACATGTACGTATATCCTAACATTCTTAAGAATTGCAATATAGAATCATAAATGAATTAAATCATTATTTTTTTTTTTTTTTTTTTTTTTTTCCCCTTCCACAGGGTTCTTTATTTACAAAAAACAAATTCAACAAATACAAATAATCATATACTTTCGTATTCAGGATAGTGCAACAGAATGAGTAAACAATGGCATAACAATGAACATCACGGCCCAAACTTAAGGGCAGAGAAAAAATAAAGATTTCTTTTTTTCAATACATATGATATAAAACAATACATAGTAAATTGATCATTTTCATGTTGTCACGCTGCCAACACTCTCAAAACATTTTCTGAATAGAAACCATTTCTTCAGTAATTTCTTTTCTTTGAGATTCGTTTGATAAATGTATTTTTCCATTTCGTAATAACATTTTACGGCTAATATAATTTTCTCAAATGAAGGTAATTGATTTTGTAATTTGGCATGAAATATTTCTCGTCGTACAACCATCAGTATACAGTTTAGTGCATTGTTATTGATACCGCAAAATCCAAACAACTTATTTTGATTTGTAAGTATAACCTTTTCCCCAGTATTATGAAGTACCCAGTACTCAAATTTAGACCATATTACATTCGTGTACTGACAAGAGCAAAACACGTGTATAATGGTTTCTTCACTGTTATTACAAAAGGTGCATTTTTTATCAGTTACCACACCAAATTTCAACAATGCATCTCTCATATATAATATTCTGTTTAAAATCTTGATTTGGAACCATCTCATATTGGTATCTATTGATTGAAAAGGAATTAAACAATATGACCCCCATCGTTCATCCTGAATATCTAAGATTTTTTTCCACTTTATAAGACTTTTACATTCTTTGACTTTGTATTTTAAGAAAGACTGATAAATATGGGAACAACCAGATTTTGTTTTCACTATAAGGTGCAAAGCTTCAGGAATTATAGGTTCTATGGCCTTTGGAATTACACGTGTACTCTTTTCAAAACCTGACCGAACAGCATTACATAGACCATAGTACTGGAGAAAGTTTGTTTGTATGTCAAACCGACGTTGAAAATCAAAATATGAAAGAAAAGATCCGTCTTGTTCTAAAATGTCATTCACAAAACGTATTCCCTTTACACTCCAGGACCTAAAGTATATTACTCTACCATTCATTTTTATTTGGGGGTTATTCCAAAGAGGTTGACATGCAATATTTTCGATAAAAAGTTCCACCAGGTCTGACCATGCTAAAAGAACCTCTTTCCAAAATGGATTTGGTGTCAAGTCTGCCAAGTTTTTGTAGTAAATAGATCCCATATACAAATGAAAAGAATAATTTTGAGGCAAGAACGAATAAAACATATGGAAAGTGTAATTTTTTACCTGAGAATCACTTACAAATCTTCTAATCCACGATATCTTTAGAGATTTGGCATGAATAAAAATATTAATCATTTTAACTCCGCCTTCAGAGTATAGTTGACACATTTGTTCTCTACTTATCTTATCAGGTTTGTTACCCCAGATAAACGCATAAAAAGAACGGTTTATATCTATCATAATTTGAGAATTAGGTTCTGGAAGTGATAATAACAAATAATTTAGTTTTGGTACCAACAAACTTTTAACTACAGTTATCCTCCCTAAGACAGTTAAGGTTCTTTTTGACCATGACATAATTTGGCGTTTTATTTCTTTAATTTTTTCACAATAATTATGATTGACCATTTCTAACAAGTTAACCGATAAGTCTATTCCTAGGTATCTCGAGTAACCTTCGGATACCCAATTTAGTTTGTGTTCTGGCATTAATTGTTTCTTACAGGCCCTATTTTTTCCGATCCATATCACTTGAGTTTTCGTAATGTTTATCTTAAGGTTTGACATTTTTTCAAAATCATCTAGAATACTTAGTGCACAGTGTAACTCTTCCTTTGTACCATTAAGTGTCAAAAGAGTGTCATCTGCGTATTGCAGGAGTTTACTTGTTTTTCCATTTAAATACAAACCAGATATAGAATTGGAGCGCCTAATCAAAATTCCTAGTATTTCGCTAACAAGTAAAAAAAGGTAGGGCGATAAAGGGTCTCCTTGACGACACCCTCGTCCTATAACAAATCTCTCTGTACAAAATCCATTTACTGTAACACTAGAAGACGCATTTTCATAAAATAAATGAATCCATTTTTTCAATGATGGCCCGAAGCGAAAGAAATCAAGAACATTAAAGAGAAACTTATGCGATACAGAATCAAATGCCTTTTCGAAATCAATAATCAACAACATGCCTGGTATATCTCTAAGTTCTGTGTACAGTAGCGTATCGTAAAGTAAACGAATATTTTCCCCAATAAAACGCCCTTTTAAGAATCCCTTTTGATTCTCGTGTATTAAATAGGGCAGCACATGCTTCAGTCGATTTGATATACATCCAGATGCTATTTTGTATATAACATTTAACAGTGAAATAGGACGCCAATTCTTTAGTAAATGTCGAGGTTTGTTCCCTTTAGGTATCAGTGTGATTATACCTATTTTTTGTGACTGCGACAGTTCTCCTGTGAAGTAAGCGTAGTTCAAAGATTTGATAATGAATGTTTTAAGATATTGCCAAAATAATCGATAAAATTCAACAGTGAAACCATCTTGCCCTGGGGATTTGTTAGTCTTCATACTTTTGAGCATTTGATAAACCTCCTCTTCTCTCAAAGGACCTTCCAATATTGTGGACATTTCCGGAGTTAACTTAGGAATATCTGAGTGGTTTAATAATGTATCAAGATTTACGTCTTCAGTTTCTTTACTCGCATACAAATTTGAGTAAAACCTAAATATTTCTTTTAATATACAATCCTGTCCACTAATAACATCTCCATTCTCTGTTGACAATTGACGTATTTCTTTATTTACTTTATTCTGTTTTTCTAAGTTTAAAAAGAATTTTGATGGCTTTTCTCCAAGCTCCATCCACTTGATTCTTGATCTCATAGCGATGCCATCATTTACTTTCAAGCGAAGAGTTTCAAGTTGTGATTTTCTGTTATTTAATTCTATCAATACAGCAGTCTTATCATTCGATATCACTAATTTTTGTTCCAGTTCTTCTATATTTCTTTCTAGTTCCTTTTCCCGATTTACATTTTTTTTCTTGATGAAAGAGCCATATGATATAGATTCTCCACGTAATATCATCATCAAAGTTTCAAAAAATAACTGGTCATTGATAGAAAATTCACATTCCCCAACTATATTATCATTTTGATCAAACTCCACTTTATCTTTTGCGTAAAATGTAATTGTCTCTTTTATAGTTTTAGTAATTTTGGAAACAAAAATTTCATCTTTTAATAGAGAATTGTTAAACTTCCAAGTTCCGGGGCCCCTTTTAATCTGATTTAAACTCAAGTTAAGACGAATTAATGAATGGTCTGTTCGATAACCAGAGATAATATCGGATTTATGAACTAAAGAAAGCAATTCTGATGAAATTAAAAAGAAATCTAATCTACCTTGTTTAAAAGGATTCGGCTGCCGCCATGTATAGTACTTTTTCATTGGATATCTAATTCTCCATGGGTCGCAAAGGTCTAATTCATTCTTCATATTGTTTACCTGCTGTCTCGCTCTAGGGTTATTTACATGTAAATAATTATGAGTATCAAAGGTGTGGTCCTGAACTAAATTCCAGTCCCCACAGATAATGACATGTGGATTATCGAATTCAATTATAATACGTTGAAGATCTGCGAAAAAGGTTGGATTATCAGTGTTTGGTCCATATAAAGACGCAAGAGTAATACCGTATTCATACAGGGTCAAGTCTAAAACTACCAAATTTCCCCGATTATCTATTCTACAGTTGTTAACTTTGACCGCAATAGTATCCTTGAAAAGAATTGCTACTCCTCTAGAGCTGGATGTATGATGGGAGAAAAAACAGCCGCCTCCCCAATCCCTATGTATTTCTGTTTCTATTTCAGGAGTAAAGTGGGTATCTTGGATACAACATATATCGTATGATTTCGATTTCAAATATAACAGTACATCTTTTCTTTTCTTATCGCTAGCTAAGCCGTGACAGTTCATTGAAATAAAAGTAATGTCATCCTGCATCAGAAAAGAGTTTTATGGCGAGAAAAGGCAACGAACTACCTGTGGAAGCATTTTTCAATATAGACACAAACAAAACAACGAAACAACTACACAACACACGAACACGGAACACAAAGGTGGGCTCGCTCTGCGAGCCCGAATAACGCCACGCCCGATAAGCCCCGGGAAACATCATCGCGGCCAAGGCAAAAGAAAAAGGCCTGTAGGGATACCATCCCTAAATCCTCTCAAGACCCTCTGAAATACTAGAATCATTATTTAAAGCAGGGAACTGTAACTAAGAACCCTGTTTAAAGTATATTTGTGGAAGAGTGAATTCACACAGTGCGATATCAAACAGCACTGACAAAATACGACACCTAAAATCCATCCTGGAAAACCTGATATCAAGATTTTTCTTTCTCATATGACTTGGTAGGTAAAGAAAAGAGACAAGTATACGAGAACAAAGCATCAAAAATCCTTTTGATGAAAACGTGATATAAAGACATGTCTATTTCTCATGAGATTCAATTTGAAAAGAAAAGGGACAACTATTTCAGAATAAAGCACCCAAAATCCTTTCGATAAGAACCCAATATAAAGATGTCTCTTTCTCTGAAGACGAAAGAAGAAAGAAAGAAGAAGAGAGAGAAAAAAAAAAAAAAAAAAAAAAAAAAAACCATACCAGAACGAATAAATCATTATTGTTACCTTTTTTCTCCTAAATGGAGGTGCTGAGCTGCTCAAATGCATCATGTAATATTCCAGTATACTATCCAGCAATGCTAATTCTGCACTCTCCATAATACCTTTTTGCACAGAAAATCAAAGTTCTAAAAAAAAATAACTTCATGTTCATTAATGATGAATCCCTGAATAATCCACAAGTTTTTCAAAGCACACTCCACATCGGTATGATATCAGTCCATGATGAAAGGGACTTAAAGATTTACACTCTGATGGAAACAATACTGAATAATGTATAATGTCCAGAAGTAGACGGTTGGATGCAGTTGAATGAATCAGATGAACTTGTGGACAATTTTTTGTTTTGTTTAGAGAAATCAATATCTGCAGTCTGCAGTCTGACGGCATTGATTTGCTATGCGCTTGACTGTGTTCAGTTAGTCAGGATCTAAGCTTTTCTTGGCACGTCAATCAAAAAGTTGACATATTTTATTGATTTGACCCTCTATATGAACTATTCAAGATTTGTTACAAGGCTAAAGATAGGAAACGAAGGAATAGCTCTCCATTTCAAATCAGTTACATAGACAGTAGAATAAGGGTTTTAGACTAGTTCAACTAGTCATAACAAAATTGAACAAATCAGAAAGTTAGTATCAAGAAGCTAATGTAAGGAAAAATGCAATGTCACAGTGTGCAGAATTTCGACACTCCAGACCCATGGCATTTCAGATATTTGCAAGCTACCCAAATGATCTCCTGTTGATCATAGGAATCTACAAACATGTTTGAAATCTTGCCCTTTGGAAGTACATGTTTAAAAAATGAAAATAATCATTAAAATGATGCCTATTTTAAATTTCAAGTAAAATTGCTTTTCGTTATATACAGCTACGTCAATCTCTTCATAGCATTCTTGTTTCTTCCTATTTCAACGCAACTGAGCTAAAGTTCCTGTGTGATTTAGGGTATAATATTTAGGAAGGGGCTAGGGCTGGTAGGGTAATGATATGGTCAGAGAGTTTGCCTAGACGTCACCCTTCCTTTTGAAGAAAGAGATTTCAATTCAGGCTCTGCAAGTCTACAGTACACCTGCACAAAACAAATTTCATCAGACATAGGGTACTATGAAATAGCAGGATTTTTTTTTTTACAAATTTCAGATTGCATCTAAAACAAGCCTTGACCACAATAACCAACTTGTGTTAAAGGTCATGTAAAGTTTTGGTAAGCCCTCAAAAACTGTTCGTCAGAGTTCTTCAATTTTTGATGATAAATAGCAAGATACTAGCAATACTAAGACACTGTGAAGATTTCGCCTCCTAAAGTTTAATATTAAACAAATCAGAGGCAAAAACTAATTTATGTGCCGGGACAGGCACGTAAAATCCCAACAAAGGCAGCATGTGCTATACGCTGTACACACACGTGTAAAACCAATGATGAGTGGCTACACACAGTGCACACAAGCTGTCTCTATGCGAAGCCCCAAGATTGCTGTACGGGGAGCCGTCGGGGTGGAAGGGTCCTAGCATAATGGCAGTGATCAAGCATTCCTTACAGATATTTACACTGAAATTCACCAGAAATCATAGATGGAATACCAAATGATCTCTCACAGACATCTTTTGATACAAGGAGAACAACATGAGACTATATTTAGCATGTTTCTTTCCAATTTCCTTTTTGCTACCAATACTGTACATGAGCTTTAATGAGTGAAACATTACTGTGAGATCAGGAACTTTTGCGCGTATAAAAATTTTACAAATTTTAGAAGTGGTTCGATTATTGAAAGTTAATGCTGTGAAATACTGAACTGCACGTCCACAAGACAGAATTCTTGTGCATATTGCAAAACTTTCTTGCCACAAAGAAATGCCAATCAATAACAATTCACAAAAGTTCCTTAAAGTACTGTAATATTCCAAAAGTTTGTAAACATTATCCCTTGTGGATTTACTCCTTCAATGATAGTTTGTTATTGGACAAGGCCTCTAATGTGTCTTCATCTAGAGGGTGAAGGATTTATGCACAATGATACTTTGTGGAGCACTTTCTACATAATATATTGACTACATATACATGTTATTGGTATACAGTATACATTTTCCAGAGATAGTTCTCAGAAGATGAGTCATGTTCTAACTCAATCAGACTCTCAACTCATTTAATCAAGGATGTGTCAATAGCTACATTCACACTTCAGAGTCTGTATCTTCCAAAACTTATTAATCTGGAAGATACATATAAATGAGAGAAAGGTCCTCCATCATTCATTCACACTACACATAGTTCTACAAAAGTAACAATAAAAATAAAAAATAATTCTGAGGTCTAAAACCGTCTAATGACCACTTTTGATCCCTTGCCATGAAGGTACACTGTCGCTTGGTCTACCACCACTTGGTCTAATTATCAGTTCGTCGAACTCCACGTGGTCTAACTTCATTTTGTCTACAACCAGTTTGTCTACTTACCATTTCGTCTAATTTCCATTTGGCCTAATAACCAATTCGTCTAATACCCAGTTTGGCTAACCCCATTTAGTCTAAAACCCATTTGGGCTAATTTTCACTTCGGCTAATTTTCACTTCGTCTATTTCCAAATAGTCTAACAGTCATTTTGTCTACAAGCCACATAGTCTAATATCCATTTGGGCTACACCTACTTTGGCTAATACCATATGGTCTACCTATCATTTGGTCCAATTCCATTTAGTCTAATAACCAGTTGGGCTACTTATCATTTAGTCTAACTGTCATATGGTCTAATGACCATTTGGTCTAATATCCAATTCGTCTAATAACCAGTTAGGCTACTTATCATTTGGTCTAATTTTCGTATAGTCTAATGACCATTTGGTCTAATTACTGTTTATTCTTCTGGCCATTTAGTAGCAAGATGAGAAAGGACAGGGAAATGAAACTTTAAAAAAATGAAACTTCAAAGAAGTCATCTACTTAAATGTGCATTAAAAGAGTTATTCACCTTACTGCTGCTTATATCAAGATCAATCAATATCCCTACATTATATATATTAATTATTTAATTTATTAAAATCATTTATTTAGTATTATTGTTTAGTAATTAAAACATTTATAGGTCTCCTCTTCCTTTCATGACTTAAGTAGATGAACCTGATTTTGTATTGCACTTCAAATTATGTTTATTGGGTTGATATTCTGTTATTCGTGTTTCTTATTTGATATCCGATGTACAAATGTTTGTGCAAGTAGTAAATAAAAGCTAGGGGCGGTGCCAGGGTATTTTCATATGAGGGGGAATTAGACGCACAGACTTTGGGTTTCAACGAACTGGGTAACTTTTTTTGGAAAAGGGGGAACTTAAATATAAAGGGTGAAGACGAGAATGGAAAATGGCGTTTTGATACGTTGCTGTACCCCTATATTGTATTTAACACACATTAAATTTTAAGGATATATTTTCTAATTTTTGCATAATATGCAGGGGGCGGTTGCCTCCTTTGATTTTTCAAGTGACCAAAAAAAAAGGAGAAGAAAAACGAAAAAAGAAGGAGAAGAAGTAAGAAGAGTATGCAACTATTATTATTATTATTATTATTATTATTATTATTATTACTATTACTATTATTATTATTATTATTTTATTATTATTATCATTATTATTATTATTATTTGTTCATCTAAAACGTAAATTAATTCGCTTGTTGGCAGGGGGAACAATGCCCCCCCCCCCTCACCTTTCCAAGCACCGTGCCAAAAAGTGTCTCCTGCTACCCTCAAAAATGCCGCTTTTTTATACTTGTTCACTGCCTTCTTTTTCTTCTTTTAAGGCAGTGGCGTATCTAGGTTTATTACAAGATATCGGTATTTTTTTTGTTTTTGTTTTTGACCTCAGCTCAGGATAGAGTCGATTCAGAACAGCAACCCCCCCCCCCCCCCCCCCCCCGGGCTCCCTAGGCCCTTTCAAAAAGCTCTGGCCACAACCTGTCCATGGCCAACAAAATGACGCATATAGTGTTGTTGGTAGGTGCGTAGACGAAAAGGGAATAGCCCAACAGGCAATTAGCCTTAGTGATAATTAGACAAAGTGATGTTTAGACAAATTGGCATTTAGACCAACTGACAATTAGACTAAATGGAAAATGGACTAAATGAAAGTTAGACCAACTGCACATTATACCATATAAATGACATGTAGACTAAATGGATACTAGACCAAGTGGATTTTAGACGAAATGCCTGTAGACCAACTAGTTTTAGACTGACTGGGAATTAGACAAACTGACATTAGACGAACTGGTATTAGACCAAGTGACAACAAAATACAGTAGACGAAATGGTAAATAGACTAAATGGTAATTAGACAAAGTGATAATTAGCCCAAGTGGTCATTAGACCTTCTGGTTATTAGACCAAGTGCAAATTAGACCAAATGAAGAGTGGACCAAAAGGGTTTAGCCCGAATGAAGGTAGCCCATCTGGAAATTAGACCAAGTGGTTTTAGCCCAAGCGTGCATAAACCTTGCCATGAATTGAGGCAACAGGAATATGTTCTTGCTGGGACATCCCTAAAAAAAGAGTTCAGCTTCACACACAACTGTCATGAGAAAGTACAAAGAATATTTATGAAGTAGTACATTCACTTTCAAATGCAGGAATATTCCCATGAACAGGAATCAGGGAAAGAAAGTTCAGTTCGCACTATAAAAGTTCTCGAGTTTCATTGTCAGGTGCAGTGAGGACGCCCCTATAATCTTATTTTGTTCTGGCACATCTGCATTTGGCATCTCTCTCAATCCATAAGCCATACTTCCAGCACATACATGTACATCATTGTTCAAATTCAATTGAATCATTTCAAAGGACTGAAGTGGGGAGGGGGTGGGGGCCACATGTACAAACATGTATGTAAGAGGGAAGGGGCGAGGAGGGGGGTAGAAATTTGGAGGGTGAGGGGGAACCAAAGCTAAAAAGTCTAAACCCTACATGTACATATGATTCTACATTCTTAGCAATCCTTTTTGCAGCACGTTTTGATACATGTGGGTAAATGATTTTTTTTTAAAGTACATGTATGTAGGCCTACACATTTTTGTATTTCAATGTCAGCCATTCATTAAGCAAATATTTACATAGACAGATAAATGCCAGTAATGTCAAAACATGATCTTTGATTCCACAGAAGTGGGGATGGGCTGGCCTTTTCTCAAGACTAATGCTAAATTAAGTTTTCTTGGAAGTCGGGATCAGGTAAATCATGAATTAGCCTGACCTGGACAAAACTATAGATGGCGATCTTCCACTTCATTCACTATAAATGCATGGTACATAAAACCATGTGGGGACCTGAAAACAGAATTCAATTCAAATGTAGTGCATTACAACTTATGCAGAAAATATAATGTGCCATTAACTTTCACTATATAAACCAATACCATGGCGCAAGTGACCCTAAAGAGATCTCAGGGCACAAGTGACCCTAAAGAGATCTCAGGGCACAAGTGACCTAAAGAGATCTCAGGGCACAAGTGAAAATAAAGAGATCTCAGAGCACAAGTGACCTAAAGAGATCTCAGGGCACAAATGACCCTAAAGAGATCTCAGGGCACAAGTGACCCTAAAGAGATCTCAGGGCACAAGTGACCCTAAAGAGATCTCAGGGCACAAGTGACCCTAAAGAGATCTCAGGGCACAAAGGACCCTAAAGAGATCTCAGGGCACAAGTGACCCTAAAGAGATCTCAGGGCACAAGTGACCCTAAAGAGATCTCAGGGCACAAAGGACCCTAAAGAGATCTCAGGGCACAAGTGAACCTAAAGAGATCTCAGGGCACAAGGGACCCTAAAGAGATCTCAGGGCACAAGTGACCCTAAAGAGATCTCAGGGCACAAGTGAAAATAAAGAGATCTCAGAGCACAAGTGAAAATAAAGAGATCTCAGGGCACAATTGACCCTAAAGAGATCTCAGAGCACAAGTGACCCTAAAGAGATCTCAGGGCACAATTGACCCTAAAGAGATCTCAGGGCACAAGTGACCCTAAAGAGATCTCAGGGCACAAATGACCCTAAAGAGATCTCAGGGCACAAGTGACCCTAAAGAGATCTCAGGGCACAAAGGACCCTAAAGAGATCTCAGGGCACAATTGACCCTAAAGAGATCTCAGGGCACAAGTGACCCTAAAGAGATCTCAGGGCACAAAGGACCCTAAAGAGATCTCAGGGCACAAGTGACCCTAAAGAGATCTCAGGGCACAAGTGAACCTAAAGAGATCTCAGAGCACAAGCGACCCTAAAGAGATCTCAGAGCACAAGTGACCCTAAAGAGATCTCAGAGCTCAAGTGACCCTAAGGAGATCTCAGGGCACAAGTGAACCTAAAGAGATCTCAGAGCACAAGTGACCCTAAAGAGATCTCAGAGCTCAAGTGACCCTAAGGAGATCTCAGGGCACAAGTGAACCTAAAGAGATCTCAGGGCACAAGTGACCCTAAAGAGATCTCAGAGCACAAGTGACCCTAAAGAGATCTCAGAGCTCAAGTGACCCTAAGGAGATCTCAGGGCACAAGTGAACCTAAAGAGATCTCAGGGCACAAGTGACCCTAAAGAGATCTCAGCGCACAAGTGACCCGAAAGAGATCTCAGGGCACAAATGACCCGAAAGAGATCTCAGGGCACTGTCAGATCTGTCTCGTGAGAATGAGTCTTCATGTATGGTCAGTGTAAAAATTACTCTCCTATCCATACAAGGTTTTTTTCTTTGTTTGTAATATTTACATCTACATATTTAACTGATACCTCTATATTCATTTTTTGCTAGACTTAAATTAGCTACCAGCAGTGTGTACAATGTAAACTAGACCTCTATACATATCCTAGGGAGCCCTAATTAGACTACCCTAATAGAGTATGTCACATCAAGTCTGATGAATGCTAATGAAGTTTGACATGTTTCCAGCACATTAATTTAACCCAAGGGGCTGCTAAACTCAAAGGTTAAAGTATTTCATGATGAGCACATTCTAGTATCATACAACACTGTCATTGGTGATGTACTGTATACGCCATATATTTCACGGGGGTTTTATTTTCGCGAATTTCGCGAATCGCGAGTGGGTTGCGAATTTAACAACACGCCAAAATATTGCCAACATAAGAAGTCGGATGAATTTGTTGTCTCCTGATCAGAAATTCACCACTTCGCTTTGCAAAAGTACATCATCACCCGTGTTGGTAGATTTGAGAATTTTCCGACCGCGAATTCAACCACTCGCGAAATAGTCTGTTTAGTCCTATTCGCGAAAATTTATGTCCGCGAAATTTATGGCTTATACAGTACATTAAGGTTTACACCCTATAATATGCTGTCCCCTAAATGTACAGCAGAACAATCATACTGAAATACATACCATTACTAATTATTTAATTTCATCAATCATAATTCCCCAGGTTACATACATTTGGAGGGAAACAATGTATACTGACACATTGAAATTTTTAGAGGAGGGGTCTGGAGTAGAATTGAGGGGATACAATGTATGCATGTACTCGGCCTCTGTAAGTGGGTAGCTCTGCATTTTCAATCTAGCGAATTCAAACAACATTTGACAAGATTTACTTTTAAGGTTGTTAACTATTTACAATGTACATGTACAGTGTATGTCTAGAATTTAGGCATAAAGATCAACTACATGATATAAATAGCACACAAATATTTTCATTTTTATTCTTTTTCTCCACATATATTTTTTAATTTCAACATAAGAGTAATATTTTTATGCAGTAAGTACTAGTAAAGGGCCTCAAACTGAGAGTAGAATTGAGATGGACTGTCTCAATCATCCCATGTTTCTGGACGGTGTTTATCATTTTGATCTGCCCACGTCAAGGGAAACATCAATCTCAAGATATTTCTCTCTCACTCGGCCCCAGACTCTACTAACTTCCCTCCTAGTGTGTTCACTATCTCAACACACCAGATTTATAGAAAGCATGTCTTCCCTTATCCCTAGATTCAAGATGCATTAGTGCTGCATTCACACAGGGAGATTCAACCATCATATAAAGTAAGAGTAGAAGCAGAGAAATCAAAGAAATCTGTAGTCTACTTTGAACCAGAAAAGTGCTAACTCATACCATTACATAAAATCAACAATCTTACGGCTGTCAGGAGACGACATCTACGTAGGCCTAGACGTCTAAAATTCTTTAGTGTTTATTCCATTTCTCAATTCCTATAATAAAACCTTGTTTTCCTCACAGGAGGATGTGTATTCCATAATATCTTAAGCACAGGCACACAAGTACTATATGATGATGCTTTATGTAAAGTAGTGACCTACAATATAATCCGACTTGTACATGAAGATTTCCCTCGACAACAACGCGCATACTTGACCAAATAAAATTGCTAATTGCCAGTGTTCAAATCATTCTGTGAGTCTGAATGTACATACATGTAAACACAGCTCTATTAAACACTGTCATAGATGTGGACTTCCCAAGGAACCATCCTTATCCTTCTTGGCAGAAATATTTTGTCTGAGAAATAATCCATTTGTAGCTTGTAGGTTATATTTATAATTGGCAGCAGACTTCCTACAAACTGTATAAATAGCATACATGTAGACATTTAGACTACAAACAATACTACAAAATCCAAATCAATCATACATGTTCATTCAATCCTACAGCAAGGCTAGTTTACAGTCTACACTGTATGTACTGTACAAAGATAGTATACCAATCATCTTTATTTATACCCATCTACATGTACATGTACATGTACATCTGTACATGTACATGTACTATAGTTTTTCCTGCAATAATTGGAAATGCAGCACACTTGACAACAGACTTGCAGCTCTTTCTGTTCATAGGATCATCTGAAAAAAAGTTGCAGATCCAGGATTCTCTTTCTGCAAAGGGGGCAAAAGTAGCAACAAAAAATAACAATAATCATATTTTTCAGGTGCCTTTTGGAGGTTTGACATTGCTGCCAGGGGACACAATGAGGGGACACATTTTTGTGCACTTACAGTTACATGTAAGTTACATGTTTGCCATAATTAATTGACAGAAGATGGAATATTTGGACTACAAATCCTAGAGTTGGCAGTATAGATGAAGCAGTAGAAGCCTCTATTGACAATTATTCTTTACAGGAGCCAAGGCTTTCCCATTGTAGCACATGCATAGCTGAGCACAGAGGGACTTTTAATGCATCATTAAATATGATAATAACTATTCAGCCTGCTCAATGAATATGCTGCGACAGATAGTTCAACCTTTAAGCCAAGCTACAATAGGGGACTATTACAGAGTGATCCTAAAGAATTTACACTTTTCAATATCATTAATAATGAATTCATAAAGTTGATCCCCAACGTGATATATGCACAAAAAAGAGTCAGGACAGATCTATTTCATCTAGGTTTTTGTATAATGTTGTTATTGTACAACTGCACATGTATACCCAAAGTTACTCTACCCCTTAACCCTTTCAGGACAGGAATTATTTAAGAGCTCAATTGATCACATTTTGTTCTGCAAATTGGCAACAGTAATATTTTTCTGTAAGTGCTACGTGGTTCTAATAAGATGTAATGTCTTGAAAATAATATACATGGTTAGGAACTTTGTCGAAAAGTTGAAAAAGTTGCCAATTTGGACAAAAAACAATGATTTTGAATCTCTCAATGTGTTGCCAATTTAAGGATGTTCAATCTTATTCTCCTTTTTAAAATTCCTGGCATCAAACGCAATATGATCATGCAACAAAAATGGACACGGTATGTGTAGAATTTTTTGCTCTTTCTGCTCATGCATCTGGTATATTTTTTAAGGCTCTAAATCAAAAGTTATTGGGCCAAACCACAAAATGTGGTCAATTGTCTTGAAAGGGTTAAACTACATTGTACAGGCTTGATGCTGATTCATCCTGGATGGAGTAAGGGTATCAAAATGATCAATCACCATAAATTAATAGAGTCCCTTAGGTACAAGTAGGTCACCTCATTGCTAATCTGTAGGCATACCCAAGCAAGCAAGTTTACATTGTATCCGCTATGCATACATGTCATTCTGATACCTGTATATGTACTCACTTTGTGGTCTGGAAGCACACATACATTTACATGTACCCCTACATGCATCATTTGAAAAATTTACAACATTTATTCCCATATATTTCGATGAGTTTGTTCTCACTTTCTTAAGAATACAGAATACCTAATTAATGTCAAAGTGACATTCATTAACATATGAACGTCACAAACATAGGGCATTGTTTATCAAATAAATTAAAGTAAATCTGCTGATTGCGGCTCTGGATTAAAAATATGAAAGACTGTACTGTATTCATTTCAATGACAGACTACATGTACATGAAGTTTGATTGAAGAGAACAGTCAAAGTAACGGTCAAAGAGCACAAAAACATACTACCAATCTCTGTCTACTTTGTACTTTCACTGGGAAATTTCTCATCACAGAAAAATGCCATATCACCCGGTATTTGAGCTGCGAGGAATTGACCGGTGAGGAAAATATGGGAAAATTGAAATAAAAACAAATTGAGAGCAGAGGGTAGTAACTGGTACCTGCTGATTCTTAGTAAGACACTGAAAACTTGGTTTAGTTCAGTTTCACAGACTGTTTTGTAAGTCACTACTTGTGAAAAATAAGCATTCATGCAGGCCTACATGTTGGTCTACAAGACACACAATAACCTACCGTATGGTACAGGTGTACAGGGTCGAATACAAATACATGTACATGTAGGTTCACAGAATCAACTACTGAAACATACAGGCCATGTATGTATATAATTATGTGATTTTTTCCTCCCTTCCCCCCCCCCCCCCCTTCTTTTTTGTGAGCATGGTTTCCAAACTTTCACTTTGGCATTTGGAATGAAGTATCAACTCTTTTCAAATCTGAAAATTTATTACTTCATTTCTAGTTCTAAGGTAGAATCTGCATTATCAGTCTAAACATGCAGACCTAGTTCTATATCTGTGTAATTTATGATAATCAGCAAAATTTTGACATTTTATATTTATTGAATTGAATTGATAATGGTTTATTTAAATCAGCACATGGCAGCCCAAAGGCTGAATTGAGTGTGATGTACAATAAAAACACATATAGATATTTATACAAGATTAAAACATTAAAACATTAAAAATTCACATATATACAATATTTTAAAAACATATGGAGATAGCATATAAAACATAGAGACATAATATGTCATTGCACCATTATTGTCTTGTATTTTTAATTCGTTATCACTATTATTAATATTTATTATCATTATTATTATTATTTATTGATATTATTTTTATTATTATCATTGTTATTATTGTTGATATTATTATTAATATTATTATTATTATATTATCATTATTATCATAATTATTATTTTTACTAATATTACTGTTATCATAATTGTTATTAATGGCAATAACAATATCATTGCTACTGTTAATGTCAGTATTATTAATTATTATAAAAGTGATCATGAAGACTATAATTATTACTATTATTGCTATTATTATTATTATTATTATTTTTACATCATCACCATTGTTTTAATTATTATTATTATTATTATTATTATTATTATTATTATTATGATTATTGTTATTATTATTATGATTATTGATACAAATGTTATTACCATCATTAACATTAAATTTTTTACTTTTATATTTATTATTATTATATTTTATATTATTATTGATGTTATTGCTGTTATTATCATTATGAAAGAGAGTTACCAGGCATCATAAATGCAGTTTAGGAGGTATGACAAAAAAGTGAAGAGAATAAAAATATGATAATGAAAGTAATTGAAATAAATTAAGACTATACCTAAAATCCCGTTCTATTCAAAGTACATAGTAATGTATGACTTTGGTGATATGAGTATTTTTGTTGTTTCATTTGCAGATTTCATTTAGTACATAATCACACAAAAATTTAAGTCAACGTGATTATAGATGATGAATAAAAAGAGAAATCAACACGGCTACATTTACCTGTTGTAAACAATAACTGAGAAAAGAGACTGGGTGTTATGAAAGTAACAATGGAAAATAAGATAATAAAATCAGATACTAAAAGGTTGTCTTGATACATAAAAGATATCCCAATTGATGTCATAGTAGAGGAGGGAGCATGTTTATGGAACAATATTGCACTATGAAAATTACAGAAAAAAAAAAAGTAACAAAGTATCCTACTTTAATCCTAATCAGGGGATAAAATGATGAGAATACTCTGTAAGAAAAATATTGTTTGTAATATTGAAGGCCTACACAATTCACTGGCCACTGTACATAAATCACTGATTATTTAACAGTCGCACGAGGTAAGGCAGTGGGCTGTTTTTATGCCTTTCCGTTCTACATTTTACTTCTCTCAGCTTATGGCTATTTCTCAGATTTGGGCCTTGGTTTAGTTTTCGTGATGATGGCAGCCAGTTGTGAAATCTGGAGTTAGGCACAGCAATACCCTTAGCAAATTTAAGACAAAGTGTCACACGACGCTCACGAAGAGATTGGAGGTTGCAACATTTCAGGGCATCTGCATAGGAAGAGTAAGACGAGCCAAGCATGAGGCGGCAAGCTCTTTTTTGGATCTTCTCAAGCTGCTCGCTCTGACCTTTCGTTAGTCCAGAGCTCCAGACCGGAACACAGTATTCAAGGACTGGCCTCACATAAGTAAACAACAATCAGGTCCTTGAGTGGTAAATTAAAACCCCTTAAGATCCTGAGCATGTGAAGCCTCATGTTAGCTTGCCTTAGCATGTTTTGAACCTGTGTGGACCACTTGAGATCACTTTGGATCATTACACCAAGTAATTTAACAGAACTTTGGTCAGTTAAGATAGACCCATTGATACTAATCACTGGAGGTGGAGGGTTATTCCTTGCAAAACTAATGTTCATTGTTGAACATTTACGGGGGTTAAGAGTCATGCCATTTGTCTTTGACCAGTTCTCTAGATCACTCACTGCAGCTTGAAGATTAGATGGGGAACCAAGAGATTTGTTCTCGACCAAAGTCAAATCGTCCACGTATTTCCAGCATGGAATCTCTGGTGCTTCTAAACTGTTGCACGCATCGTTGATGACAGATTGGAAGATAATTGGTCCAAGCCGCGTACCTTGCGGAGCGCCTGACCTCACCGCCAACCAGTCAGATTCAATACCTCGGTACCTGACTCTCTGTTTGCGATTTGCAAGAAAATCACATATCCAGGACACGAAACATTCACTTACATTCATCTGTAGAAGTTTAGTGATAGCGAGATGATGACTTATCCAGTCAAATGCTTTACTAAAGTCCGTAGTTACAACAGTTGATACGGTCTTCAGTCTGTCCATTACAGGCCTGTCATGAAAGCTGCAAAGTTAAGTTTGCTTAGTAAGCACTAAATGCAACTACATGTAGACTACAGCTACATGTACATGTTTGAAAAAAAAAAAAAAAAAATGTACACATATCGCCGCATCAACTGGAATTTAGGTGCTTTAGGTGTAGTTATAATATTCCACTATAATTACAGGCCTGACATGTTGGTTGACCTAACATTTTGCATAGTAGGCCTACCTTGGTATAACATGAAAATTCTACATCCTTTTCTACTGACAAAAGTCTTCAGAGGAGATCATATTGATTCACTCTAAAATGTAATCAATAAAAGTAATTGAGTGACCCCTGAATAGCTGATGGTCATTCTATAGCCTTACAGGACTGACTTTGTGTATGTAGGTCCAACAGAGAGCTTTAGCAGTAGCTCCATTCATTAGGAACAATCCTCTGTGTTATGTTCTCTTTATAAATCCCAGTCAAAGGTGTACATGAGGCCAGCCAGGGGTTAGCAATGTTCTGTGGGAGGATTTGATCTGCCCAGTATACAGTATACCTTGGCATACCTTCACAAGGTCATTATTATCATACTAGACTACTTATAAATTTATGCACATGATGCAGGCACATAATGCATCATCTACGTACACTGCATACATGTACATGTACATAATACATGTATGTCTGAAGTAATTTCTGGTTTAAGTGTTGACTAAAACAGAACTATGTATGTAGAACTTAGGGAAGAATGCACTGAGTCTGAGGACTGAAGTGTGCATAAATTTACATGTAGGCTACAATGGAAACTCAGTCCTTGGGACCATCAAAATTACCTTGTTATAGCAGGAATTTCGTTATATCAGGTTAAAAAAAACCAATAGAATATAAAGAGCTGGGACCAGGAATATTTACATCAGGAATATTGTTATATATCAGATCTCTTTATACTGGGTTTCCACTGTATAGTATGTACAGTGTACGTAAAGCTCAATGCTCACTGATACACATGAAAATGCCAATCAGATCAAATCGTAAACAAAGTTACAAACACAGTTTACTGCCTATTCACGTTTGCTTTTGTACATACATGTAGATAGAATTGAAGTCTGTCTATGGAGGTACTATTGGCATTTCTCTCCCTGCTGGCCTGCATAAGATCTGTGTATGCCTAATGTATGTAGTGTGGGAGACTCTTCCACTCAAAGTGGCAGCTAGCCACACACACATACACACATGTAATGCATAATGTATACAAAAGTGTAAACCACATAATCCCAGGGCAGACATGCCAGTGTGTACTTGAGTGTGAAGTTGACCTTGAACTGGATTCCTATTTCCTAGGCCTACATAGGGACAAGGTCATCCAATCAAGCACCATTGTGACATCATGCCATAAATGATTGTTTCACAAACAAAGGTGTAGGGAGGGAGCAGTGCATGAGTGGGGTCTCCCTGATTTGTTGTAGTTCATATGAACAATGTAGGAACAAGGAGTAAGTAACTCCTTGGTAAGACTACATGCAGGCTTACAGTTACACTGGCCCTACATTACATGTACATGCCTATATAGACAACTTTGTGAATGAGGTCAGATAGAGTCTGTAGTATCCAGCCCTCCAGGCCCATCATCTGATATACCCTTGCATATTGACTTGGAAATCAATACCCAGAGAAGTTCATTCACCCTTCCTACATACTACAATTCAACTATCAGTAAAACCTATGCCTGTAGACAAGTACATGTACATAAGTTTACATCAGACCTACAGGGGAAATTCAAGATTCACCCGACAGGGGGACCAAATTATGCAGTGTACATGTTTCGGCCCATCCTGACGGTAATTTTCCCAGGAACATGATTTCAGGAATCCGCTTGGTGCTAGCCGGCCCTCTCCATTCTCCAATCACAATCGCTGGCTGAGTAGCGAGCAAAGAAAAAATCAGATCGGCCCTTTCCAGGCCCTCTCAGTGGGGACCCCCTGACATTTCTGCCCTAAAAGAAGCTTGTATGTCATTTTTCAATAGCTTGGGACATTTAAGGACATCACAAGATCCACCTTAAAAGGGAAAGTTGAGTTCTGGGAAAGGTAAAAAATGATTTGTGAGCTTTCTCATTCATTTTATTTTAGTTTGGAAGATTATCAAAGTAGATATGTCCCCTGAAAAGGATCGCTCTTCAAATGCCCTCACATTCAAAATATAAGAAACAGCTGAAATATTTGGGCCGAACATTTGTATGTAGTCCCATATACACCTTTCTGTGTGCAGTGCATGTGACTCTCAACAGGAGTGAGTCAATTTCTTATCATTTTGGTGATTCCAAAACCTTTAATACAGCATACACAAATTCTTATGTGAGACATAGTCAACCTTTCCCAATTGTTTTGAGACAGTTTCTTTCACCATTCAATCTCATGACCAGAACTCAACTTTATCTTTAATGTAGGCACTACATGTATACATGTATGAAACTGAAAAAAAAAAAAAAAGAAATTTCACTCATTCTGACTGCAAATAAAAAGGTACTGATGAGTAAGCCTGATTATGAAAGTAAAATAATGAAATTTTGAGCTACACACTGTACCTCTTCTATTTTTTCTTTTTTCTTTTTTCTCTGGGGGGGGGGGGGTGTTCTGGGTTTTTCCCCTGCTTTTTGTTATTGTCATCACCATATGGATAAATGATCTACAAAATGCACCATACAGTACCAAGGGCAAATTACTTAATGCAGATATTTAATGTTTAGCTTGTAGTTTTTTGAGACACATCTTTTTTTGCAATCATGCTCCAAGCAATATCCGTACCCATCCAACTCACAAGTAGTTTTATCAACCACCACATACAAAGAAAGAACTTGAGCATGAAATTGCAATTAGTTAAGGCATCCATTTCATACGGACAAAATCAAACCATGCTGGCTTCTTATAACTTACTCTAGCGAAGAGATTGGTCTTGCATTCAGGTGTAATGATATGTTTTATCTCATAATGTTGATACAGGCCAACTAGTATTAATAATAATTAAGTACACTATCTCTTGAATCTAGAAGTACATGTACATGTACATTATATATCATAAACAATACCTAGACACCTACATGTAAATGGTAAGCTGACATACAGAATGTATTTCATTGAGAGAAAAAAATACAGCTGCCTGGGAATCAGGCTAAATCATTATCAATTTATGAAATAACTTGCACAGTAAGGGGTTGAGTGGATAAATGCATTCTACATTTGACACCAAATTTCACTCCAGGTCTTTTGCATTCTCCAAACAATCAATGTCATGTAAACTAGACCTACATGTACATGTATGTACCAGTACATGACTTTATAAAAAATAAGTTTACACTCTGCAGAACGTTGAGCTGCTGTATACAATGTAATTTTGGTATAAAACACACATTTCCAGGATTCCCCATCCATAGACCCCAATCTCACATCTTGAGTTTAGTATCATCAATGGGCTACATTGTAGAAGAGTACAGTCTAATGTACTTTTTGTACCCAAGATCTCTTCAGTTGTTGAAGCAAAAATGTTATTTTTCTGAAGGCATATTTTCTGTCCTTTTTTCTGTAATGCAGGCGTACATGTACATGTACATGTAGGCCAATACTGGATACATGTATGGGCTTCCATACATGTACATGTATGTACAGTGTACAAGAAAACCTTCAGTGTCCTACTATTTTTAATTCTTTAAATTCTATTCTCAGCATCTTTAGCAATGACATCCTTGGTTGGTGTGCCATAACAAGACTTCTTTTGTTTGATTTCTACATGTCCTTTCAATCTACTGTGAATCCCATTTTCATTGAGAGCTGGGACTGGGACGCTACATGGAGTTCCCTTTCCACAATGCTCTCCACTCTACTGAGAAGAGCTTGCTTGTATCATCTAACCCAGGCTGAAATTAGATTAGGTATGAATCCAGTCACTCTCCTGTTAGTCTGGTTTCAAAGCTGAGGGAGTAAATCCCCTCCCCTCCATCTCAATAATGAATAACTATGTACATGTACATGTATGATAATTCATTCAATTGAAAGTCTGGGGAATGTAGACTAACCATTACATGAAGGCTTCTAATGCAGGCTTACATATCCGCTACAAGATCCATTCTGACAAATTTAATGAGTAAGGAGAAATATCTTTGCCTAGAAGTTAAATCATTCTAATGGTGAATTACTTCAAAACTTAAATTTCCTAGCAAATTTGGTGTAAATGATCAAAAAAACCGTAGGGCGATTTAGCGCAATGTGTCTTTTATCCACATATTTCATACAAAAATAAAGAAACTCTTGATATAACTATTAAATAATGGTTCTTTCTGGTATCACTACCATTAGTCAAGGTCTTATCAAAAGATTTTTCACTTATGGTGATATAGTGGGCATATACTAGTATACATGTAAATATGCCTATACATGTAACATGTATCTTACCTTTAATACTGGTCAGTAGGCTAAATCATGATTAACATAATGCTGAAACCAAAAGTACCGTGGTAAAGATTTAATCTAAATATTCTTTCTTAATCAGAACAGCCTTCCTTTCTTACAAAGAGACAGAAACTGAATACTGAATGTGCAAACTCCATAAATCACAGGTAATTGATTAATTGAATTAATTTACTATTTACTGTACCATATGGTTGTCATTAGAATCCATTGTTTTCATTCTGTATATCACGATCACGTACATGTAAATGTCTGATACCTGTACATGTACCTGTACAGTTCATACAAGGAAGTCTAGCAATTAAAAGTGTAATGTTATTAAAGGGAAATTGTGTCCTTGATATTAAATGTACAGTATACATTTTACACAATGAACCATTGAAACCTTATCCAAGCGATTGAAATTGACCTAGATGTGTACATGAAGCAACCTTCAATTACTGGCTCAGTGCTGTATAGAAGCCAACAATTGGCGACATGATACTATATAGTTTTAAACGTTTAAACTTTGCACATATATGCACTGAAAAATATAAGGTCATTCCTTCACCAACATTGCATGCTTTTATTAAGAATATTCTTATGTTTTCTTTCTAGGACCAAAATGAAAAAAACTGACAACTATTTCTCTAAGTATGTAAGGCTACATTTATGTAAGTTCCAATTGTGTACACAACAATGTTCATGTATGGTACTGTACATTCTATGAATGACCAAATAAGCTGAGATTAGTTTTTGGTCATAAAAATGATGAGGAGAATAATTTTTGTTATAGTTTACTCTACAAGCAAAATAAATCAATATATTAATCTAAGACAAAAGGAGTCATCATGAGCCATAGTAATGGACAAGAAATTCTATTGAAATTACAACAGTAAATAAATTGAAGTCATTTCTGTAACTATCCAACTCTTATAGAGGGCACTCAAGAACAGATTAAATTTAATTAAATCATATTTAAACAATTAAATGGATTACTGTAGGGTGAACACTTAGTGTAACCTGTACTTAATACAAGTTGACACTTCAATGTGGGTACAAGCCATATGAGTCAGACTGGGAGGGGACAATTAAACATAAACGTGTTTGCAGAAACCAAATTAATTACCTAATGTTTACGTGCAAGTCTGCTATTGTAAGCTCACCTCTGTACTTTGATCATATACATGTACATGTAGCTAACAATAAAGTGCTTGTCATTCCAAACACATGAAGTATGAAAAACAAATAATAGCAAAATAAGTCTATAATATGCCATCTAAATAACACAATACTTTGTACACAATGGAGAAACACCTTGTTCTAATACTACATTGTCAACAAAAGGTTGGGTTTTATTTTTTTACTTACATCCTCAAAATGAACATGCACACCTCTTTTAGGATTCACTACATGGTAAAAGTAAGATTTCCTCCTGGCTACTCTTATGTATTTTGTTTTCTTTGGGGATTTTTTTTTAGAGCTCTTGTTTAGCTTATCAGAGCTACATGTATATCACTCTTAACTCGGGTAATGTACAGTATATTTTCTCTTTACTTGATTCTCACCTGGGTATGTGTTACATTTTTTAAAACAAACAGCAATGTGTATTCTTTGGATAAACTATGTCCAATATTTAGTAGGACATTTCTACTCATATGTTTGTGACAGAGATTCGCTCACCCTGAAATAGAAGACCGGTTGTGCATCTTGCGTACTTTCTTCCTTCTCCTCATCAGGATAACACACTGTCAACACTGTGTTCTTATCTTGTCTGCTGGACTTGGCCTGGATTAATGTTCCAAATTGGATCCTAAGAAGAGTCTGGTATCGAGACACTGGGATCCTGGAAGATTCCATGTCCAAGTCACCAACATCTCCCTCACGAAGAGTTCTTCATGGAGAGTCCAGTAACGAGTATTACAACTTCACCAAACAACAATCACTACACGTACCTCTCCTCGTCTCCTCGCAAAACACACAATAAAAGGAGTTTGCTGATCCAACCGCCCAAAGTTCTCCTTTATTTTCTTTCCTTGACTCTAGTAATGAACGACCTTTGGAATGTGTGCGCCAAGATGATTGATGTAGTATGGGGGTTTCAGGCCAACTGGTGGGAGTGCGCTGATTTGGTAATGCCTTAAGCACATGTCATATTGCTAAAGGACCTGTAAACATGTTTCTCCCTCTTGGAAAACAATTGATGAAAATAGTTGGTAGCTTGTGCACCCTGTGTGCTCTCCACTGCAATCGCTTGGGACACTTTAACTTCCTTTGCAATCCACGAATGCCAGCACTGCAGGAAGTTCTTATTTTCCATTAATTTCTATTTCTTGTCTTGAATAATTTCCGTGTAATAGAGAGCCTTGTCCTAAGCAAAGGAAGTGGACTGCATAGTGAGGTATATCCTGTCTTGTGAGGAACATCTCTCTTTCAAATGGACACTGCTGATTAAATTCAATCTTCAGATTTTTAAGCTACTTTTCTATGATTAAAGTAAGCTGTATTACGGACAATAGAAACAGTAGCTTTGTCATTAGTTTGAATAGATTTTTTTATCCATCGATCATAAGAAGATTTGAAAACGTGGTACTAATGCCCTGTGAATAACCCCTAGGAATGGGGTCAGTCTGGGTACACTACAAATCTACAATGTGTCACAAAACAAGGAAATATGAATTTCTACAGGGTGTTTTAATAAAGACATTAAAAATGTTAAATAAATTTATCTCACTAAAAATGATGCTGCATCAAATAAAATTCAATCACTTAATAATATTCTCACTCATAAATGGTACTCAATAGTCATAACATGACAGAGACATACATGTGTACATGGTGAGCTCCGTCAGCAGAGGGTCTGAACAATATGGACTGTATCAGAGCCTTCATCTACATACATGTACTACATGTACATCTGCATCTTCAAAAGTGAAACTGATTTAGGCTTGAAATTCAGACAAGACCACAGTATAACAGTACAAAACACAGTATTTTATTGTATAGTTAGCAAGGCTTGACTCAAAGACAAAGCAGACATTTTTTTTTTTTTTTTTTATTATTTTTATTATTATTATTATTATTATTATTTATTTTTTATTTGTTTATTTATTTATTTATTTATTTATTTTTCATTTTTTTTTTTTTTTTTGGGGGGGGGGGAGGGGGAGGGAGGAGTACATTAAATCAAAGAGTCTGTGTATGCACAATACAGACTTGTTCAAACAGAGATATTCATTAGTGCTCCACACTGATTTCTACTTGGGGTCCAGATTGAAATGTTTAAGTCTCTATGCATGGCCCCCTGTTTAAATGATAAATCTTGAAATTTTGGGGGGTTCGGATTTAAAGTTTGGGGGCCTACATGATATGTATATGTACATGTATGTATGTGCATCAGACCCCGGTTAATGTCAATCCCTGTATTCAATAAACCAGGGATCCACACCAACAAGTGCTTAGGACACATGGATGCCCGGATCCACAAATTTCACAAATGTAATACGGGCCTCATGCATAAAGACCCTAAAAATATAAATCAAGACGCAATACCGAAAAAGTTAGTTTGGAGCCCTGAATATACAGGTGCATATATACAGAAATATTCTAGTATATTCAGACAGGGATCAAAGTTATATCCCTCCTATTGGCAAGACATTAATCCATGTTTACCACTCTCCACCCAGGTGTAAATGGGTACTTGATATGCCATAGCGCTACATACATGTATTTGGCCACTCGGCTGTTACCGGGGTACTTACATGTATGTTGGAGCACCATGAGTGTCATGACATGACGACCTGAGCACTACATGTACAAGAAGCCAACATTAGTAGAAACTATTGTACAAGATAAAAATTGTAATTCAACCTTGTCCTTGAGACAGAGAGGTTAAGAAGGAATAGTCTAGATTTCAGACTCTCGCTTACTTCTCTCCTGAAATACTGTTTGTTCTTTTTATGATTAATAAGAAATAAAAGTGGATTGTTCTTCAAACCTGGGTGGAATTTTTCATACTAGTATCATTTTTCAAATGTTCATTCATGTAGGGCCTATAGCATTGGAGAATTTTCCTACAGGACATGTACACCATAGAATACATGTACATACTTGTAGGTTTCCTTCATTTTCTTGAATTGACACAACACATTTATATTTAATCGGGGAAAAGCCTATTTGTTTAAAACCAATGTTTTTTTAAGGGGCATACTGTATTAATGAACATAAGTTTTGTATCATTAATCATGACAGATAAACAGAGCAAGATGGTCACACTCTACTGGCATGTCTGAATGAAGAAGCTCCAGGACTTCACCTATATTGGGTTGAGTTAAAGGTTAATGTCCCTTCATATCTTACAAATTCACTGATCTATAACGAGGTTACTATTCCATTAAATCTAAAGTCACAGGACAGCCTATGAAACTTTAAATTGGGGAAATCACAACTTAAGTTCTCACATGTATACATGTACATGTATATAATGTTATCAAAACAATTGTTACATGTACTTGTGCTGTAATTTTTAAAGAAACATAGCGCCCCATACTGATGTACATGTACATTGTACATGTAGTTTACAGGCACAAACCCTGGTCAGTCGTATAAGAGTGTCTGCACTGTAAGACTACCATAGGCCTTGTACTATAGCTGCTCCAGACCAAGGACACGACCAGTACATGTAGGTAGCTGGGTTAGGCTTCTCTCAAGACACAATATGATTTTCTGAAAAAGTGTCAAATTAGGGTCTGTGCTTGCAGACTAATACTGATGATGGTCTTACTGTACGTCTAAGAATACATGTACATGATACTGTACTCAACAACAACAAAAAAGAAGGAGAAAAAAGCAGTCCATCCTCCCAGTTTCCAAGTTTCCCAAAATATGTTTCTGAATCTCCCAGCCCTTTCCTTAGAATTACTTACTAAATTTGTAGAAAAGCAGAAAATAGAAAGACAAGAGGAAATGAAAAAAACCAGGGCAAAGTTCATCAAAGTGAGATCCTCCATGTGACAAATTACTGTACAATGTACATGTACGTCTAGGGGTACAGATGACAGTGCACTCTTGCAAATTTAAAAACAAAATTGTCTACTGTTTGGGCAAAATTGACTACATATAAATGTATGTCCATGAATTTTTTAAAAATATGTAAGTGGAACTAACATTTTTTGTTTTAATTTACCCTTTTTCCATTTCACAATCATTCTGATATTTGAATTACTAATATTTAACTCTGTTTTGAATCTAAGACATAAAAATTGAATGGAAATTGAAAACTTCATAAGGTAGATTTGGCTACAAAAATATGAACTATTAGATTTCTTACTTTATGTCTAGTCCTACATTTAAGTCTAGTCACAATGGCATGGATACTCTGCCAAGTCAATAGTACAAGTAGTTCCATGTATGTGTGGTTACTGTAGATGACTGCATTACCATTGGTCCTTGTTCATTCACAGTTTACACATAAATGTTTACACGTTCTTGAAATGTTACACTCCTTCCTTTTCCTGGCAATCAGGATATACAAGTACAGTACACACTCATAAATTATTCTGATAGGCCTTGGAAATTTACAAGGGATGCTTGGAATCCAGGGGTAGATACATGTACATATGAAATATAATTTCATCTTTTATTTCAGGGACAGATATTTTAATTGTCATAACAAATGTAAATTATGATGCATCATACACATAGTTTAATGACTGTGCATAAATGTAGGTGGCTATGATCAGGCCTACATACTAATGTACATGTACATGTTAAGAATTTTGTTGCAAAATGCCTTATCTCTATTTGAGACCATTCTAAGAAAAACGACATTGTTTTGTCACAAGTTTATGAAAGGACAAGAGGTCATGAATATGAAAAGATCACTTCACTTGTATTAAAATAATGGTAACTTGAAGAGAATAAAGTTTTTTGCAAAAAATCATGATTTTCAACTGGTTTTTTTTTTTTTTTTTTTTTGGGGGGGGGGGCAAAATACAATATACATGTATCCACAAACTTGTTTCTTTGCAAAATGCATGAAATCCACAGTTAAGTGATAATGCTGTTCATTTACATACATGTACATGTACCAACTGTTTAAATTCATTCAAATTGATGTTTATTTCTGACACTGTAAAACAGTTGTTGGTGGGACATATATATCTATATTATATTTAGGGCTTGATTTGGGGGCCAGTGGAGCCAAATATTACCAATAGTTTGACCGAGTCCAGACTCCATACATGTAAATATACCGAGTTGGAGCATCGCGCATAAATTCTCCAAGGCTCCTCCCTCTCATTGCACATCCACGTCTCACTAGTTTACAGGCACAAACCCTGGTCAGTCGTAAAAGAGTGTCTGCAAGTAGACTACCATAGGCCATGTACTATAGCTGCTCCTGACATGACCAGAAGGTAGCTGAATTAGGCTTCTCTCAAGACACCATGATTTTCCGATCAAGTGTCAAATTACATTTGTAGGGTCTGTGCTTGCAGACTAACATCTCACTATGAATATATCCATTGATTTAGTTGCACACATCAACTACACCATGAATGCGCATTGGATATACATGTAACGCATTTTTGCTCTGAAACAGGAGTGGCGTTTAATGTGTTTTGCAAAAAAAGTGTTTTCAACCTAAAGTACACGTAAATGTAGATTTGAAGCAATTTGATGAAAACTGACTATGAATCTACAAGTAGATAAAACTGCAATGTATCTTTCTTTGATTTTTCGATAAATTTAGTTTTAAAATGTTGGATTTGGTGTACACGTTGTACATGTATGTACAACACGTCTTGCAATGAAGCTCTTCGTACATGTACATGTACATCAATGTACAATCTAGTATGCTTGCATACATGTACATGTACATTATCAGTCAAGCTCTCCATAAATAACACAGAAGAACAATGTAGGCCTACATGTACATGTACATAAAAGTCTAAATATTGAGACTACACATGTACATTACATGTAGGCAATGCATTTCAATGTGCTCTTCCAATACAGGAAGCCCCCTCAAATCTTATTTTCAAAATTAGTCAGCACTGACGGCAGATGGATTAATCCTACTTAATCCTAGATTAGACATTGCCTAAAATGATGTGGGCATTCAGTAATTTCAAGAGGAAAAGTTCACTGACCTACATAACAGCAATATATATAGGAAAGGAAACAGAACCGCAGTGTACACAAATAGATATGAAAAGATATTGAGGCACAGTATAAGAAACTAGGAAATCTTTCTGACAGATACTAGTAATGGATTAAAAGTTGAAGACAGGAAATTGTTCACTGATTTCCAGGAGCATCTGTTTGCCTTTTTCTTTTTATTTTGAACCAATAAGATAAAGTTGAGTTCTGGTCATTCCAGTGCATTGTGAAGGAAACAATCCAGATTTTATTTGGAAATGTTGATTAAAATTGGAATAATTGTATTTTAGGTTTTCAAAACATTGAAAGGATAAAAGAAATTGACTCCACCTTCCTGAAAATCACTTACAAAGAACCAACTGTAAAAAGATACACATGGAACTACACGACATGTGACATCAACATTGGGTCCAAAGTTATTTCTAGTCATGTACATGTACATGTGTATCTCGAATATGAAGGCATTTAACCAAAAGACCTAAATTGCTAATTACATGTACATGTACATGCTTACAAGCATTGTGTTTTGTACCTGTACAGGGCTCCATATTAGCGAGCTTTCGATTTCTGCTCCTAACGCCTTCTGCGACGAGTCACCAGAGCGTGGAGACGTCGCACAGGCCAAGTCTGTTCACTTCGCGTTATACGCTTTCGATCTCTCACGACAGTGTGAGTCGCACTTGCATCCATATTTGGAGCTTTATGACGTCATATGTATGAACGTTTGTGCTGAATCTAGGACGACGGCAAAACCAGGGTGCACGCGTCCTCAATTCGGCTAGTGGACAAGGGAGACGACGTGACGCATGCGCAGAGCTTCAAAATGTGGTTCGATCATACCAGTCGACTATGTCGACGTGCATATCGAAAGCTCGCTAATAACAGCTAGGTACATGTGCATGTACATACATGTACAGCAGATCAGCAGGGGTCTATTGCACACATGCCCCTAAAAGTGTCAATCCAACCCCCAGAAAACAAATTTATTCATATATTTTATCACCCTGGCTTCAGTTGAGCTGCCAAACAGTACATCTTACAATCTAATAGATAGTAATATATATCCAAGGGATATTTCAAAATGTTCTTGCAAAACATGTACTGTACATGTACATGTAGCCCTATACTTACATGCCTTCATGTATCATGCAAAATGCCTCAAGTATGTAAATTTGGAAGGATTTTTGCTGGGTTTAAACCTACATAGTAGTATCCTGCATGATGTACAAGTACATGTATGCAGCAAATATGGCATTTAGGTTAACAACAGATTTACAAATGAATTATCAAACTTACTTCAGGTGAAGATCCTTGTCCAATATTGTACGTCGCCATCCTCTCAGTATACGATGGCCAACCACAGCAATAAATCCAATATTAGGAAGGTCCAGTGTATGTTACAACCTAATAAAATAAAACAATGTTTTGGGGCAGGGCAGCCCTTTGGCACTTCAATCGTGGCAAAACACCATCATCAGGAGTGAATCCAAGTCAGAGCCGATACAAAAATGTTAATCACTGCATGGTTGATTCACCCACACATCATCCACATTGGCACTGGGTGAATATTCCGTTGTAACTGCCTAATCCTTTTGACTCTGTGATTCAATGGGGCAGGACGGCCAAATTCATGATGAAAAGATTCAGCGGATAGGATGCCCACTCTCCCTTACCACACTGCATTCTTGGTATACATCTCCTTCACTCAGCTCACACAGCAGCGCTCACGGTACAGCATATCGGCTTGGTGTACTCACTAATTAGCCATAGACTGATGATTAGCAATCTTCTAGAGGGCCACACTGCGCTTAGGAAGTCTATCTTGTCCTGTTCATGATAAGCAGAGGGGAAAGGAATATGATTACTTGCAGGTTATGAACAGAATAAGTGCAAGTGACAGGGCATTATATACATGTAGGTCACTAGTAAAATTGGATTTAGGAACCAATGATAGTACTGTGAGATGGTGTTCAGAGACCTGTAGTCACCACCACATGCATCCTTTAGTTTCACTTTCTAAAATAAGTCTACATCATACTTTACATGTCTGGAGATTTCTCTCTCTCCCTCTCTCTCTGTCTGCACTGTCTCTCTCTCTCTCTCTCTCTCTCTCTGTCTCTCTCTCTCCCTCTCTCTCTCTCTCAGTCTCTCTGTCTTTCACATTATTTCCCTAAATAACTCAAGTGCAATATCATAGCCTCACACTACATACTGTGTATCTTCTACATTTTAGCATTTGCACGAATTTGTCTGTACTCTCCACATCAATGAATCTAAACAATATTAATAAGAACATTACAGTATGTAAAATGCATCAATTTTCCATTTCACTTTTGAATTCATAAGCTTGATGGTAAGTGATAAGTTTGAAAACTTGAGTCAAAATTATGTCTGCTTTACATCTTGAGAGCAAAAATGCATACTGATTGATGAGTGCACAAATGTCAAAATGGATATCATTTCACAAGATAGATTTAGTGTACCATAATCATTCTACACACCTTCATTATACTCCATCACATTGCCTAAATGAACCTGAAAATAATCTAAAAGGATGAACTCAGAGTTTATCCTTTTAGATTTTCCGTTTCAAAAAATGGCTTTTTCCGTTTCAGAAAATCTGGTATTCCGTTCCAGATGGGCTGAAAAACGTAAATTCCGTTTTGCCATAGACTTTGTATGCATGAAAAAACTAAAATTCCATTTACATGTAGATTTGCATACAAACATGAACTTGTAGGGTACAAATGTTTTATAAAAGGTTCTAACATACAGAGTCAGTTGAAATTCAGGTATTCAACTTGCATTTCATAATCATGACTGGATCAAAAAAGGAATTTTACATGACCCAAACCATGAAAATCTGTGTAGTACCCAGGAAGCAGATTATTTCAACATGATGCACAGAACTCTTATGATTTCTGTCTATTTCTCTATCGCACCATACCGACGTCAACAAAAACATTTCAGTCTTGGCTGTCATGTCAGCCCCTTTTCCGAACTGTACAACAGCGTGTGTACAATCTCGCCGCACTTAGCGCCCGCTGCTGGCGTGTGCGCGCCTAGTATTACATAGATCTACGTAATACTAGGCGCACATGCCAGCTCCTTTACTCAAAACGTGCTGGCTGTGTACAGCAATCTCGCCTTACTTCGCTCTTGGCCGCATGAGTATGCGCCTAGCTTGCATAATAGGGATTCGCTGCTCCTATTGTACCGTGTTGTGTGTCACAATCTCCATTCGTCCAGCGAAACAAAATGGCAGCGCCCTGTCTCTGAAGAATCTGGCTAATATCACTAAGTAATCGGAGTTATTAACCATGATTTTAGGCCCGATATTTTTTCACTGCATAACAAATCACAAGAATAGTGCTAGTTTTACGATTTCATTATGGGAAAAATGAAAAATGTTGAGGTGAAATGGGTTTTCCGCGACTTTCAATCCAAATTGCATTTTCTGTTTCAAATGGTCATTTCCGTGAATTCCGTCCGTTTTCTGTGATCGTGGAAAATCAGTGTCCCTAAACTCTTTCAATTTGAAAAGTTACAGTATTGCCACTTTGTATGGGGGGAAAAAGGATTTTCAGCTTGTCAATATGTTGCCATTTAAAAATTATAATGCTTGTTTTCATCTTTAAAATTCCAGGAGTCAAACAACATACACTGTATATGTATTGTAATGCAAGAAAAATGGACCCATACTGTGCAGAAATTTTGCTCTTTCTGCTCATGCATCTGGTAAATATTTCAAGATTGTGAAGCTATTGAACCAAACCACACTATGAGAACACTGTCCTGAATCCTGGTACACAGGTACAATGCAAGGTAGTTTAATAGAGATTGCTAACCTAAACATCTCCTCTGCTGCACTTGTCCAGAATAATGCAGCCTTCCGCTCAGGGATCGGGCGAGATTTCCTCTTCCTGCCAAAAGGCTTTAACAGCATTTCTGCCACAGCAAGAAGTCAGCCCATTTTTAGACACACCCCTCTATGCCATAGCAGGCTGGCTATAGGAAGCTCTAAACTCATCCTAAGGCATAACAATCAAAAGGGTATTTTTGGAAGGGAAAATAATATAATACATCCATACTGCAGAGCAAAAGAGGAACCCCTTACTCCCTAATGGCATATCAGTGAATCCAAGGGAGTATCATAATGTACATCCACATTGCTAGAGAGAGAAAAAAATTAAACTCACTACTGATATCTGAGGACACAGTTGGATATCTTTGAAAGAGACAAAACAAAATCATCCACAGTGCAGGAGGGGGAAATAGAATGTTATCCCTCACTTAAATTTGAGAAATGAAGCGACTAAGTAGCACTCAAAACATATTCCTAGAGTTATTACAATCCTAAGGGTACTTACTTATGGATATGAGAACATTAATGTCCATGTTGCAAGATACACAGGAAATAAAAAATAATGTCTGTTATTCCCTGACATAATCTCAAAGGACGGATCTCATGAACACTTGCCCAGCATACATTCAAGTGACTTGCCTAAAACAGGAAAAAAAGTCTGATGTGCACCATTTTAGGTGTATACCAGCACAATAGACAAGCAGGCATCCCTCCCATTCAGATTTTGTATTTTGTTTGAAGATGATCCTAAAGAACACTATGCATAGTCTAGAGTTTGACCGTAACATTTGGCCTCAAAATAATTATCATACACATATAAATTCGCATGTACACATGACATCTAATTTTCTAAATCTTCTTGGCCTGGGATCAATCAGTATGCCTTTATATTCAAATCCTTCATTCATATATATCAACCTCATTCATTTTTTGTATCACACAGCCTTTCCTTCTTCATAGTCCTATCCCACAACAGAATGGAGAAATAACTTTCAGTATATGAATGGCAAACAGGGTTTCCTGCTTGGATTTCCTACCAAGAATAATCATGTAAAAAGGAGGGTCAAATATATTTCCTGAATTGCATGTGACTGGCTCTCTGCCAGTCTTGAAATTCAATTCATAGGTTTCATGTGTACAACAAATCAGTGAGAAATATAAGTGGGCAGAAAAGCAATTTCGCTCTGGGGGGGTTTCAAAAGGAGAAAAAACACCAATTGCACTCTTAAGAATCCAAATTTCAAAAATACAATGTAACTCCAATGAGTTTTCTTCTTTCCTCTTTCTTTTTTCCTTCATTTTTCCACTGCATAAAATCATATCACTTTCTCTTCCAAGTAATGTTTGATTTAGAAAGTTTATTGATCTAATATCTTCCAATAATGATACAAACATAGTTTACATACATGTGTATACACATGTGTACATGATCACTGTATTATTACACTGAAGAAGATTAACCCTTTCAGGACAGGAATTATTTCATGGCTAAATTGATCACATTTTGTTCTTAAATTGGCAACAATCAAATTTTTCTGTTAGTTTTACATGGTTCTAATTAGGTGTTAATGTCTTTGAAAACACTATACATGGTTAGAAATTTTGTCGAAAAGTTGAACAAAATTGCAAATTATTATCAAAAAAACATAGTTTTGAACCTCTCAGTGTGTTGCTAATTTAAGGATTTTAAAGCTTATTCTCATTTTTAAAATTCCTGGCATCAAACGCAATATTGTCATGCAACAAAAATGGACACAGTGTGTGCAGAAATTTTTGCTCTTCCTACTCGTACATCTGGTATATTTTTTTAGAGCTCTGAATCAAAAGTTATTGAGCAAAACCACAAAATGTGGTCAATTGTCTTGAAAGGGTTAAGTACTTTAAGTGTGAAGGCAATTTGTAGGCCAATCAATTTAGGGCCTTGTTTCCTCATTGCTTGTTAGGCAATTCTGTATTTTACTAATCAATCCATTTTCATGATGTAATAAAGTGTGTCTGTCTGTAATGAGTTGATTTGTCCATGTTCTAAGCAAAAATATCTGCAAATTTACTTTTTGTTTATTTTTTTAAATCTAATTTCCAGGCAAACAGATAAAACATATAGAAAGAAAAGTAAAGTACATTAAGTTCCTGTTATAAAGGTTCTCCACACTAGTCAGTGAAACTAGTTCCTCTTAGAAAGGTTCTCCACACGAGTCAGTGAAACTAGTTCCTGTTATAAACGTTCTCAACACTAGTCAGTGAAACTAGTTCCACTTAGAAAGGTTCTCCACACTAGTCAGTGAAGCTAGTTCCTCTTAGAAAGGTTCTCCACACTAGTCAGTGAAGCTAGTTCCACTTAGAAAGGTTCTCCACACTAGTCAGTGAAACTAGTTCCTCTTAGAAAGGTTCTCCACACTAGTCAGTGAAACTAGTTCCTCTTAGAAAGGTTCTCCACACTAGTCAGTGAAACTAGTTCCTCTTAGAAAGGTTCTCCACACTAGTCAGTGAAACTAGTTCCTCTTAGAAACGTTCTCCACACTAGTCAGTGAAACTAGTTCCTCTTAGAAAGGTTCTCCACACTAGTCAGTGAAACTAGTTCCTCTTAGAAAGGTTCTCCACACGAGTCAGTGAAACTAGTTCCTCTTAGAAAGGTTCTCCACACTAGTCAGTGAAACTAGTTCCTCTTAGAAAGGTTCTCCACACTAGTCAGTGAAACTAGTTCCTCTTAGAAAGGTTCTCCACACTAGTCAGTGAAACTAGTTCCTCTTAGAAAGGTTCTCCACACTAGTCAGTGAAACTAGTTCCACTTAGAAAGGTTCTCCACACTAGTCAGTGAAACTAGTTCCACTTAGAAAGGTTCTCCACACTAGTCAGTGAAACTAGTTCCTCTTAGAAAGGTTCTCCACATTTATAAGAGAAACTAGTTTCACTGACTAGTGTGGAGAACTTTTATATGAGGAAGTAGTTCCACTTACTACATTATTTTAATGTCTTGCTTAATTTTAACTAGCTCATTGATGTATCATAAATACGAATGTTCATGCCATATGACTCACTTGTTTACCATTAAATTGTTAAATATTTGTATTTTTTATGTTATTCAAATTCAAATTCAAATTCAACAGACAACCAGCCTACCACCCCAATGGCACACACCAGGACAACCTCCGCCTACGCAAGAAGATCACGTCCGCATTACATCACAGCCCATAGTTCCCCAAGGTTTCCCGCCAATTTCGCCTCACGCTACGTCACCACATCCGCAATAGAACGCCTCACCAGAAAGCTACTCCTCACGCTACTCTACAAAGAGCCTGGTATTTTTATCTATCTCAGCAACATATTGGTAGAAATTTTAGAATTCAAAGAACATCTTGAAAATCACCATGAGCCAGCTTCTCTCATCTCCTCTTCACCAAAGCTTTTAGAGTATTAAAACCACTTTTTTACCCTAGAATTGAAATAATTCGAAAAAACAAAATGTGAAATATTAATTTTAACGTTTACCGGTAGGTTCAATATTGTCCGAACTCCCTGAAAAAAATCGGCTTCAGCCGAAAATCGGGGCAGAGATATGCAAAAGAGCCAAATCGATTGCAAGGATTTGCGTGAAATTTTGCACTGATAAATCTCTTACAAAGTCCACATTCAAGATATATTGATAGAAATATGTAAAACAGTTCCTAATAAGTCAATAGTAAAAATTTTGAGAAGCAAAATTCTACAAAACATGAAATTTAGAGCCATTTAGTGGTCCAGAGTGTGACGTGCCTTGCACTCTGGAAACCTTATCACAGCGAGATGCCCAGTTCAACCAAGTGCTGAGTTAGCCCAACCCCATTATACACAGCCTGGAACTGGAAGGCTCTTTGAAGAGTAAAAACAAAAAAAAGCTGACACTACTCTTCATGGAGCCTGGTATTTAATCTCGCTCTGCAATATAGCAGCCATTTTAGAGTCTAAAGAACCTCTTGAAAATCACCTTTACTGTGAGCCAGCTTCTCTCATCTCCTCTTCACCATAGCTTTAGATTATTAAAACCCCATCTTTTTACCTTAGAAAAACCTTCGCTGCGCCCGTAGACCCGGAAGTGTCAAGTAATGTTATCGACCTACAGTCACTCACGCAATTTTCAGATCCACCATACGTTAGACAAGACCTCTACAAGCGGGCATCGCACGCATTCTTCGGCATGCAGTGCTGAAGACTCCTGTCCCAGTAGCCATCGTCCGAGATGCCATGGGCCAAGGACGATCATGGGATCAGTGCTCCTACACCTATGCATATCTGACTCTGGATATCAAGATAATCAAAAGATTTTTTTTTAAAGAAAAAAGAAAAAATCAACTTGTACATCAAATTTTTATTCAATTTTGTGTGTGTGCATTGGCAGGGACATGAGAGATGTCGCCATGACAGCGGCAACTGATCAGTCACGGTGACTCAGGAGACAAAAATATGGCTTGCGCTCTCACCAAAGCGTTGCCAGGGCGACGTCCGAGATGTCGTGGAAGGAACGAGGTGACAACCAATTCACCTGGAAGTGGCTGGGCCATCACCGCGACGTATCTGGCAGTTGCGGAGATGCCTCCGATAGGTCGCCATGGGTCTCCGCAAGGTTGCGGAGACGTCCCCGCGACTTCAGGGTGAATTGGTTGTCGCCTTGTCTGGAGATCACCTTGGTGAGAGTGCAGGTGTTTTTTTGGTTTCGGGCCGAGTCGCAGCGACGTCTCCGCCAATGAGATAGGTCCTTAAAGTAAGTCAAGCAGCGCCAAGCAGTGTTGCGGAGAAGTCGCCGCATTGTCGCCCCAACATCGCCGTAACCTCTCCTCAGTCTTCTAAAGCCTCTTTCACACCAGGCCTGCGTAGAGTTGCGTAGTGCAGCATCCCGACTACACCGAGCTTACGCTGCCCTACACTGTGCCTACTCTGGCCTACATGGCAATACGTGAGATGGACATTTTGTTGCGTACTTTCGTTTACGCAAGTCTACACAACACTACGCTACTGTACGCCATGCCTACACAATAGTAAGATACCCTACGCCAGTCCTCTGAGGCTTGCGTTGTGTTACGTATGGAAGGGCGTAGTGTTGCATTTTTTTGCTTAGTGTGGGTTCAGCAATTAATGCGGAATCCTACACGTAGGTACGCGAATTGCATCTGCCGTAGATACATGGTGCCTATATGCACAGGGTACGTAACCATACACCATTGTAAACCAGCCACAACTGATGGAGGCGTCACGGATACATCCGTCTCTGAGACCTGCTGGAGACTGGAAAAAGTCTTTTTAAAAATCGTACAAGTTTGAATTTCCAGCGACTCCGGAGACCCGCATAGTCTCCAGGACACGTCGCTGAGACATCTCCACAACCAGCGGAGACTCATGTCGCCACCAGGTCGCCACCTAGTCTCCAGGCCAATGAGATGTTGGCCCTTGACTAGAGATTCATGTCATTACCTTTCTCAATTCAAGTCCATTTTGATTTGGACTTACTGGAATAGTCTAAAAACTTGTTAAAATGTCAATCCATTCACATGCAGAAAATATGTTGACAATTGTGTGACACTGTTGATACTTACAGTATTTTGGTATAGCTTGATAGAGGAAACCTGTAGCTATCCATTGGTACCAAACAGGGGTGTTGATCCGTGTTCATGATTAGGGGATGGTGAATGAGCGAAGTGATTGAGAGGGGGAGGGTGTGGGAAGGGGTATCGGTATCCCCCTCCCACAACAGGGACTTTTTCAAAAATCTGTCCATAGAACTTGCATTTTAGAGCATCCAGAAATGGTTACATTTCTTTAACTGAGTCATTTGGTCGATTCGTCTTTAGACGTACATCAAGCCTTTTAATAATTTATTTTTCTTTCCCTCAACAATTAATATTCACTTGTGATTAAATTTATTTCTACTGTAAAGTTACCATATATTGCTCTTTTTTGTATTCTTTTATACTTTATATGTTTCGTACATCATTGTATTTATGTGTGACTCAATTTTAGGAAACCAAACCATTTTCAGTCATAATAACCTAGACCTTTCTAGTGGAGAGCACAGTGAATTCGACTCAAGCTATTATTCATGTGAACAGTTTGTCAACAACTTTGTAAATGAAATAGATGTTCAGAACCAGAAACTTTCTTGTATACATTTCAACTGCCGTAGTCTTGCCAAGAATTTTGAAAATCTCACTCTCTTTCTAAATGATATTCATTACAACTTCTCTACCATAGGATTAACAGAAACTTGGTTAAAATCTGATGCTTTCTTACATTTGTATGACATTGATAATTATGATTTTATTGGAAATAGTAGATCTCACAAAACAGGAGGCGGTGTTGGAATGTTTATACAATCTAGTATGAAATACAGTCAAAGAAATGACCTTCATGTTTAACAGTTTTAAATCACTGTTTATAGAAATTCCTGAATTTGATAATGTTAATTCAAGGTCTTGTATTGTAGGAGTGATTTACAGGCCCCCTGCGAGTCCTATCGATGATTTCTTACAAAATCTGAGTAAAGTTTTACATACAATTAGTCATGAACGTAAATCTTGTTTATTACTTGGTGACTACAATATTGATCTTTTATCGGTAACTGGTACCAATATCTCCAATCGCTTTTTAGACACTCTTCTCACTTATTCAATGCACCCAATGATTAATGAACCCACACGCATTTCTTGCCATAAAGCATCACTTCTAGACAATATACTTACTAATGCTGGTGTTTACTGTGAATCAGGTATATTATTAGGTGATGTAAGTGATCATCTACCTGTGTTTTCTTTTACCAATGTTTCCTTAGAATCAAAAGCAAATAGAGAAGAATCATGTGTGTACACACGTCTTCTTAATGATGCAAATATTTTAAAGTTCTATCACTCATTAAGTAATGTTGTTTGGGCTGCAACTTCTCAACAGAACTTGTCAAGAATATACAAACTGCAAAAAAGAGCGGTGAGGATAATATGTAATTCTCCTTTTCTTGCCACCACTAAACCTTTATTTACACAATTACAACTTTTGAATATATTTGACTTATATGAACTGAGACTAGCAATGTTTATGTATCGCAGTCATAGAAAAATGTTGCCATCATCTTTAACCCGGTATTTTTCTTTCAACTCTGATACCCATTCTTATTCTACCCGCTCATCTGCAGATTTTTATATCCCATATGCAAGAACTACAGTTTCTCAAAGAACAATTTTTTATGCAGGTCCTAAACTATGGAATTCTTTATCAACTAGTCTCAAATCGACTTGCTCACTTAATATTTTCAAAAAGCAATACAAAGAAAGGCTTTTACACATTCGTACGTGAGTCACCTGTTTTACTTGCTTGTTTCCTATACATGTACAGTCTCAATATTTTTTTTTCCCTTCTATTTTAATGTTACATTTAATCATCTAGTTTGTTATGTTTGTATGTTACATGTGTACCTCTACAATTAATTATGTAAGTGGGTCTTCTAGAAGGGTTTTCTTCTATTCATTATACCCTTCTCGATTCTCTACACTTTCTCTTTCCCTTTCATCCAGCCTTATTCTTCCTTTCCTTTTCTTTCCCTCTCTTCTTTGTATCCCCCTTCTCGTCGTCCCACGCCCTCTTTTGTTCTTTTGTATTGTACATGTACATGCAACTATACACCAGTACAATTCTTTTTACCACAGGATCGAATAGCCAAGATCTTTCTAGATCTTTAATCTCGATCCCCACTCATTTATGTCCCTTGTTTTTCCATACAATTGTTTATTTTTAATGTACTTCTTATGTATTCATATTTTATATGTATGATCATTATGTGCAATTATGCACTTTTATATGTATCATGTCTCTATATTGAGTGAAATAAATGAATCTTGAATCTTGAATCTTGAATGGTTTTTATTGAAAAGAAGAAATGCACGGATCTACACCAATGGACAGAACCCCTTAATTGAGAATAACAATGCGAGGAGGAATTTTCTTTGATATTGAAATTATGGCATTTCTCATTTCCTTTAAACTTCTAATCATTGAAGAATGTGAGGGTATTTCAAGATCAAGATCAAACATGAGTTTGGATAATTATTAGTTTTAAGTTAATGTATCATAATTCTTATTTAATTTATCCAAAAATATGTGTGTGTGTGTGGGGGGGGGGGGGGTGAAAACACAGGCCATCCCCCCCCCCCCACCTCAAATTTTTTGGGGAATATATACCCCCATCCACCGGGATCATATCATGGTACCAAATCATTATACATTTAGCATTGCACCAATAATAAAAATGTCTTGAAGGGGTGGCAGTAACCCCCCCCCCCCCCTCCCTCCGTTTCATAACATTTCAATATTACCACATCAAAATACACACCTCAAAGATCACAAAGTGACTCATTTTGAAATTTTCTCGCTAAAAGAGTCCTTTTCAGGAACTTTTTAAAAAGTAGATCATAATTATCTCGCAACCAAAAGATGACCGCCAACTTGTTCTGGAACATTTTGTAGAGTAAGGGGGTGAGAATTCTGCCACTTAAGACAAAATCCTATTTTTTCGCTCTTTATTTCATATTTATTTTCACTTCTTACTCAAATCATGATGAGAGCAAATATTGTTACTATTTTAACCAAAAAAAATCCTGGAAGAAAATCAAGAATTGCCATGGTAATATTCATTTTGCTTTACCGTCTCGGAGGCAGTTTTCGGCCGAGCAGATCAGTTTTCGGCCGCATGTACAAAGTCAATGGGGAGCGTGCGTGCACGCATTGCGTTCGCCCGCTGATCAAAAGTCCCAGCAGCGGGAGCCAGCATCCAACGCCGGAGCTCCCACGCATAAAACCTGGCCGAAAAATGCTCCCGCGGTATCAGAAATTCAGAATTGAAATCTCAAGACTAACGGAGATATTGCATGTGCGTCTCACGCACCGACTATCTTTGATTGTAACATGCGATTGGACACTTTTGAGCTTGCAACATGTATATGAAAAATCCTGATCTAAAACTGAAAATTTCTTGAAATACAGCTCAGTTTTAGAACCAATTTTCCTTACAGACACGTGTAAGACACAGGAATTTTCAAATTAGGGTAGCGGGACGCCGGGATCGCCGATTACATCGCTAAAATGTGATATTTATTTTTTTTCATTGCTACCGCAGTTCCCATGACTTTGGTCAGTAGAGGCGCACGGCCGATATCGGAGACTCTCTCCCATTTGGGAGATTGTCTCTGTTATCAGAGACTTTCATAAACATTTTTGGTAGCCAATGTGGGAGACAGTCTCCCATTTGGGAGATCGATTTTCTAAATGTTTACATTTGCGACCAAGGGATTACCTCGGCGCAAAAAGAAAATGTGATAAGCAGATTCCTCATGATAAATTACCCCTTTTGACCGTCTACTTCAAAGATTCACCGTCTACTTTTGTTTTCATAACATTTTTTGTTATGACCCACACACAGAACAAATGGGTTTCTGACCTGTCAGGCAAAAATTAAGCTGGGATAAACTGCCTTGTTGTTGGTGTTGTTTCTTTTATCCTTTTGTAAGCTAAGTCTCCAATATGAGAGACAGTCTCCCAAATGGGAGAGAGTCTCCGATATCGGCCGTGCGCCTCTACTGTTGGTATGTATTATATGTGTGTGATATGTGATACGCTGTCATGCCATGCATTTTAAAGTGATTTTTGCCATACGTATGTCGTACTGGCCGAATTCTGCTCCCAGCCGAAAACATCATCCTTTACTCTAACCCTAACCCTAACCCTAACCCTATAGTAGATCACCCATCTTCCATCATGTGCATTAGCATGCTCCTTCGCTTCACTCATTCAATCACACCACCCGGCCCGTTAAACTACAGTAGCCTACAGACCACGTCTTACGCTATCCTTACCTAAACTAAAGGATGTTTATCCCCGCAAATGAGAGATACCAAGGTTATAACTTAAGTTATAATATTAATAATTAAAATTAGTGGGTCAGAAAAAGGGTGTGTCAGAAAAGAGTGGGTCAGCAAATGGAAACACCCGCTGAAAATCTAATGCATTGCTGGTCTTTGACCTTGATGTCTCTGATGATGGTGCAGATTACCATGGCCATAATACCATCTAACCTGCTAACAAAGTTAGTAGTAACTTTAGTAGATCCCCCATCTTTCCATCATGTGCATTGCCATTGCCTGGCATGCTCCTTCGCTTCACTCATTCAATCACACCACCCGGCCCGTTAAACTACAGTACTACAGACCACGTCTTACGCTATCCTTACCTAAACTAAAGGATGTTCATCCCCGCAAATGAGAGATACCATGGCCATTTCCATCATGGCATACGGTAGAATATTCGAAAGGAAGGAATTGAACTTTGATATCGTTCATTTATCAGCGAATCTGATCCAGGCATCACAAACGAGACTCGAAGTTAAACGGGTGGTTCCATTGATTTCTACGCTAAACAAAACTTGACTCTGTAATCGTCATGATCGTAATATTATACGTACTTTTCATAGTGATTGTCAACACGAGTATGCGAAATAAACAACATCTGTCTGTATTTTGTTTTCTGACCCTCGTAATAAGCGAGCCCTCTATGTAAAAAAGCAGGCCAACAAAAGTCTCGTCGAGGAGGATCGAATACTGTATGAGGAGGGTCTAGTGGGAGGAACAACGTATGCATGTACTAGTATGTGTAAACTGTATTCTCTGCTCTTGCCCTCAGAAAAATTTGTATAGATCTGCTAGTGTTTAAGAAAAAATCTTGAATTTTCTGGAAATACATTTTCATTATTGAATATATTCTAGGAAAAAAACCTCATGTAATCATGATCCATAGTGTAGGATTTAGCTGAGACTAGCTGGAAAAGGGGGGTCCTTATGTCACCGTGTACTGGTATAATTATGAGGACCCCCGGGGGGGGGGGGGGTCACTCACCATATTACGCGCTATGCAACCGCGTTCACAAAAAGCGTCGAAAAGGGTCTGTTTTAGCCTTAAGGCGTCGTCGACATTTTCCTTTAAAAAGGGGTGTTTTTCAGCTTCAATCCCAGTTTATTAGCCGATAACTATAATAAATTTGGTCTTCGACATTTAGGGTATAAATTGCATGATTGTTGATATGAATAACACCGATTGGTGATTTGGATTGTTTGCATACAAATTAAATATGATATCACTAAAAGTTTAGGCTATTTGTACTCGAAAAGCGTTATTTTGTTGTTTTCCTGCTTAATAGGGGTTGTTTATTTTAAACCCCATTAAGCTAGGTAAACTTGATACCATAATAATTTTATACGCCACTTAGGGTATTTGGGGGTGGCGTGATGACCCTGTTGACGCCATTTAGGGTATGTTTTTCTGGTGTGACGCCGTATACGGGTGCAAATTAGACTTTGTGCACTACGCCATTTTTTTTTTTTTTTTTTTTTTTGAAGTGTGTGGACGCGCTTGGGTATAGCACATGTGTCTGAGAGTGACCCCCCCCCTCCCCGGGTGAGGAGTCTGGACCCCACAATTAAGCAACAAAAAAGATCTAGGGACCAGAAGTTGGTCTAGCGGTAACGTCTACGGGCAGCTCTTTGTATTCGCCTACAAACTGACTCTGGTCGGACCTCGGGGCCAGTTTCTCGAAAGCCTCATTGAAACGCGTGTTAATTCTTCAACACGCGTTTCTATTTGATGTCCATGAACTTAGACTTTATGACGGTCTTGAGAAACTGGCCCCAGGTTCGAATCTCAGTCACGTCTTTCGGATGGTGACGTTAAACGTACGTCGGTCCCAGATGTTTGATAAATAATCGTATTTGATTGATACACGTCTGTCAAAACTCAATTACACAAACACGTTAACTAAACATATTGCCTTATGTCTACTTATATAATTTAAAGTATAAGAATTTCCTGATATACCCTATAAGTGACTTACGATAAATGGGCATGTACCTTAGATGTGTGACTTTCACTGGCGTAAATAATCCCGGGGGATGGGGGGATATATCCCCCCCCCCCCCACTTTTCGAGGAGGGGGGGGGGTGGCCTGTACAATCATCCCCCACCCCCACTTTTCAGGAAAGAAATTAATGTTACTAGATAATTGTTTTATTGGCGAAAATTCTCCCTGAAATGCCGCTAAACACTTGAATTAAATCAACTTTAATTTTAAAAATGCTAATAAAGGGCCTGCTCACCATCGCCATACGAAAGACCTATGCCATTATCATAAAACTGAAAAAAAAAGAATGCCGTTCCCTTCTAATCATGATATGTACATGGGCAAGTGGTTAAGATGGGATGTCAATTGATAATAAATGTCAATATTATTATCATTATTATTATTATTATCATTATTTACTTTGATTGATAATATTTTAACAAATGTATGCACTAAAGATATTCACTCTGGTATTTTTTACAGTGGTATAACAGACCATCTACCAATTTTTCAAATAACCAACTTTTCTGTTAGTCCATGTCTCAAAATATCTTCAGATTTTTACATAAAACAGACAGATCCTTTAAGTTTGAAATCATTTCAAAGAGATTTATCAGTATTTGAATGGAACAATGTATTTTCTTCTTCTGATGTGGATGAAGCCTATGATTCGTTTTTAAGCAAATTTAAAACTATGTATGATTCTAACTTTATGGTTTGTAAAATGAAGAAAAGGAAACTTCCACGAAAACCTTGGGTAACCTCTTCACTGTTAAAATGTATTAATAAAAAGAATAGATTATATAAAACATTTTGTCAGAAAAGAAACAACAGCAGTGAATGTAAATATAAAAAATATAGAAATAAATTGAACTCTATTTTACAGTCTGTAAGAAAACAATATTATTGTGATTTATTACAGAAGAACAGAAATAATATGTCTAAAGTATGGGAAGTTATTAACGATTTATTAAGGAAGAGAAGAAAATGTCAATATCCTAGTTATTTTTTAAAAGGTACGAACAAGTTAAGTGATAGTCAATTAATTGTAAACGAATTTAATTCTTATTTTTCTAGTATTGCTACAAAACTTAAATCTGAACATATTCAGAGACCTAAATGTCATTTTAGTTCATATTTACAAGGTCCCTGCGACAAATCAATATTTTTTCACCCAACCAATGAAACAGAAATAATAAATATTGTTCAGCAACTCAATTCAACTAAAAGCAGAGATTTTGAAGGAATTAGTCAGTATATTATAAAACATGTTATACATTTCATTGCTAAACCACTTGTTCATATATGTAATCTTTCCTTTTTGTCAGGGAAAGTCCCCCTGAATTTTAAAGTAGGAAAACTTGTACCCATATTTAAAAAAGGTGACCCTCACATATTTTCTAATTACCGACCTATAACATTACTCCCCTGCTTTTCTAAGATACTGGAAAAGTTAATTTACAATAGGCTTTTAAATCATATTAATAAAAATAATATTTTGACTGATTCTCAATATGGTTTTAGAAATAATTCATCTTGTGGACATGCTTTAATTGACCTTCACGATCACATTCAAAATAAATTGAATAATAAATTACATACATTGGGCTTGTTTCTTGATCTATCCAAAGCCTTTGATGTTATTAATCATGATATTATCCTTACTAAATTAAATAATTGTGGTATACGAGGTATTGCTTGGGATTGGTTCAGGTACTACTTAAGTGATCGTTATCAATTTACGTCATATAATAATTTTGTTTCTCGCAGAGAGAGGATCCATTGTGGAGTCCCACAGGGCTCCATACTGGGTCCTCTCCTATTTTTGATTTACATCAATGATCTTAGTTCTGTTTCCTCATTCTTCCATTTTGTTTTGTTTGCAGACGACACTAACATTATTGCATCTCATAATGATTTTGGTAAATTAATTACAGAAGTAAATAAAGAATTAGAAAAAGTTGCTGACTGGTTTAATGCTAATGAATTGATTATAAATTATGACAAAACAAGTGTACTTTATTTTCATGGTAAAACTAATCCTTATAATGTTAATGATGTAAAAATAATTATAAATGATGTAAATTTGAATGTTTGTTCTACAGTTAAATTTCTTGGTATCCTCTTAGATGACACTCTATCTTTTCAGGGTCATCGATTATATATCACAAACAAAATAGCTAAAAATATTGGCGTTCTTTGTAAATTACGTGTAACACTACCTGAAAAAGTCTTGTTTATGTTATACAATTGCTTAATTTTGCCATATCTACATTATTGTAATATCACCTGGGCCGGTGTGGGGCCAACAATATTAGAACCTCTGTATAAACTTCAAAAGAAAGCATTAAGAATTTGTACCAACTCTCACTACCAAGCCCATTCACGTCCCTTGTTTTTTCGCTTAAACACCCTCAATATTTATGATATACATAAAATCCAAAGTGCTATCATGATGTACAAAGTTTCTAAGAATAATTCACCTAAAAGAGTTTCCCAAATGTTTATTCTTAATAAATCTGTTCACTCATATAATACTCGCTCCTGTTTTAATTATCATTATCAAAAGGTTTCTACCCAGTCTATGCTTAACTCTGTTCGCCATAATGGTCCCCGTATTTGGAATGAATTAACTGATGAATTAAGGTTATGCACTACTTTGTCTTCATTTAAGGCTCATTTGAAGAGACAATTGATCTCTTCATATTCTACTTAACTCTCTCAAATCTACTCTGTTATATATATATATATATATATATATATATATTTTTTTTTTTTACCATGCTACATGTATGTACTCCGTGTGTGTGTGTGTGTGTGTGTGTGTGGGTGCGTGTGTGCGCGTGTGTTTGTGTGTGTTGATCGATGTGTATTTCTAATGTGTTAATATCATATAGATTTTTTTTCCTGAGTAATGTGTACAACCATGTAATTTTGTTATTTACTATATATATCAGGGGACTATTGTTTACAAGTTTTTCAAACTTCCTTATAGTCTCCCATTTCATCGTAATTTCCAAATGTATAATTATGATTGACTCATGTTACTTTTGTATTCTACTTTTATATTGTTTTTTATGATTGAAATAAATAAACTGAACTGAACTGAACTGAACTGAACTGAACTGAACTGAATTTTTTTTAAATTATTATTATTATTATTATTATTATTATTATTATTATTATTATTATTATTATTATTATTATTATTATTATTATTCTAATTATCACTATTATTATCATTATAATAATGATTATTATTAACTTTGTTATGACTATCATCATTATTATCATAATCGTATTGATTATTATAACCATCATTATTTATATTTTTCTTTTATTATCTCTATAATAAAGTGCAATCATTATCATTTTTATTATTATTATTATCAACAGGTAACAGTATTATCACTTTTGTTTTGTTTATTGTTATTCTTCTTTTTCTTTCTTCTTTTTCTTTCTTCTTCTTCTTCTTCTTCTTCTTCTTCTTCTTCTTCTTCTTCTTCTATTATCCTGATGAAGATGATAATGATGATGAGGAGGATGATGATTATTGTTATTTATTACAGTAATTGTTATTATCATCATCATCATCATTTCCATAGTTATATTACTATTATTTTGGTATATTAAATTGTTATTGATAATGTTATTCATAAAATTATTATTGTTTTTATTTTCATCCTTATATTTCAAACATATCATTGTTATAACATATATCTAAAATAACATTACCACTTTTCATCAGGTTGGGGTGAGACTGCTTCTCCCCTCTCCACCCACCCCCCCCCCCCCCCCCCTCTCTCTCTCTCTGTTTCTCCCTCACTCTCCAACTTCTGTCTGGAAAGTTATAATGACAATGATAATAATTGTATTTGATTTTTCCCTGAGAATGTACAGAAATTTTAAAAGCAACAGAGTCTGAAATAAAAGAGATTTCATCTGATTTATACATCAGATATGTTCAAGACTCTTCTTCACTCTTCTAGAATGACGCATCATTTGAAGAAAATTAGATGTTTGTAGACGTTGATTAGAGGTGTGTGTGTGTGTGTGTGTGTGTGTATGGGGGTGTGGATGGGTGTTAGATTGAATGTGAATGATATGAGGGGGGGGGGGTATATGCCTATGGGTGTTTTTTGAATGACAAAACGTGCCTTGTGTTTGTCAAACAAGATCACGTTGGCAAATTATTTGACCCATTCCCCCCCCCCCCCCCCCCCCCCCCCCCCACTCCTCGATACGGATTTACGCCACTGGTGACTTTTGATAATTCTCAAAGTAAATTTAACTTCAGAACAGAAAGGTTTATCTTTTCCAGAAACGTCCGGCATTTGGTTTAAATATCTGCACTCCTCAAACATTTCCGCATGTCAACTTATTTGATGCACTCTATAATAAGAGTGGAATCCACATTCCAAACAAACCGATTGTAATCTCGGCAAAGCTTTCAGCAAGTGACGTCAAGTATTACGTGAATGTAATAAAAATCTTTATAATCTATTTTGGTCCTGATTAAAATGAACTGATTCCGACCATCTTCTATGAATGTCGTTGGATTCATGCCAACTATTTGATTTGAGTTAAGATAAATCCCCTCATTCCTCGAAATCTCACAACCCCCCCCCCCTCTCTCTCTCTCTCTCTCTCTCTCTCCCTCTCCCTCTCTCTCTCTCTCTCTCTCTCTCTCTCTCTCGCGATCTGTCTTTCTCGATCTCGCTGTCTCTCGCTGTCTCTCTGTGAGCACACATTAAAGGCAAAATTGTAACTTTTCACAAGTCACAAGAGTCATGGGGGGGGGGGGTCATTTTGGCGAATTCTGTTTCTGGTGTATGTTTAAGTGCTGTAGTTGTTTATCATCCATCGTTAGACCCCTTCGCACCTATCTTGACATTTTTCGTGTTTTTGCACGGTTTGGTGAGCACAATTTTAGTTGAAATTGCAAAATCCATTCGGATTATTGAAAAAATTAACATGATATTGCTACCAAAATGTGTTGTCGATTGTTGTGTAAACACAAGAGGTAATTGTGTCATGGTTGAGTGAGCACACTTTAAAATAAAGCAAGAAATGGTAAAATTCACCGTTAATATGGCATAAAAAATGATTCGTGTGACTTTTGAAAAGTGACAATTTTGCCTTTAATGTGTGCTCACTCATGCATGACTCTATAGATCAATCTCATTTTCACACAGAAGTTAGTCAATAACTGTAGGAACACTCCTGCCAAGTTATTTTGCTTAAAACCCTTTCGTTAAAAAGTTACACCATTTTGCTTTAGGGGGAACTTACTTTTTGTGTTGTGTTTATATACTGCATATTCATATATATATATATATTGAAAGAAATGTCACTATGAGACGATCGTAGCTTTTATTGTCCTCCTTTATTTGTCAAGCTTTCGATCATAATGATCTTCATCAGGACATGTGGGCAAGGTTGTCGTGGTAAGAGATCCTAAGCTATTCACAGGTATGAAATTCTGCTTAAAATATTTTGAAATATTTAATTGGGAAGAATTTTTCTGACTTAACTTTTTTGGGGGACGTATATGTATATATATATATATATATATATATATATATATATATATATATATATATATATATATATATATATATTAGGCCTGCCTATATACATCTAGCCACTTCCGTTAATCAGTTTAAGTCCCTGCTGAAAACTTACCTTTTTAGTAGATAGTCCTCTGGAATGGCCCAGTTGTGGGTCTGTCGATAGAGGTGCACACCGACTTTGATTTTCAGTATTCATTTACCGTATTTATACACTATATCTATTGTTTGAATTACATAAGGTTTTGAATAATTTTCTTTTTTTTATTATTTTGGATTTAATCTTAATTTTCCGGTAAACTGTGCGCTTAGAAACATCCGTATTAAGCGCCTAATGAATGTATTGTATTATTATTATTATTATTATTATTATTATTATTATTATTATTATTATTATTATTATTATTATTATTATTATTATTATTATCATTTTTTTTAATTATTATTTTGAGTTTCATTTCTTGAGTTGCGTTTAATCGTAACTTTTTATGCAAGAGGGCCCTGGTTGCGCTTATTCACAAGGATACACATGTTTTCTTAGCAGTCAGGTAAAATAAACCATCAATTCTTCAAACCAAACTATGCCTAGCACTGGCGTAGCCAGGATTTCCTTTTAGGGGGGTGGCGGTTGTGAGAACGCGAAGCGTGCGAAATTGGTGATTCGCACGCGAAGCGTGCTCCCCAGGGAGGTGGGTGCATGGAGGGGTGGGGGGGGGGTCCCCCTCCCGCGAAAAGCGCGAAAGCTTTGACGTTTTATAGCAAATTTGAGAGAAAGATAATGGCTCGTAGCACCTTTTTTTTTAGGCGGAAAGTTAGTTCCACGCCCGGACTCCCGCACTGTATGTAACGGGGGTGGGTGCAGGGAGGGGGAGTTATTTCCCCCTTCCCGTGCGAAGCGTGTAAACTTTGACGTTTTAGCAAATTTGATTGAAAGATAACAGCTCGTAGCACCTTTTTAGGCTTTTTTTTTTCTCTCACTTTCCTAGCTTTTTTTGCTCACGCTGTTTTTTTTTTTTTTTTTTTTTTTTTTTTAGGGGGCTGAATAATTGTGCCCCCTGTCTACGCCAATGATGATGTACTGACGATACTTATGAAACGTGATTACTCAAAAAAAAAGTTGTGTGTGGCAGGGGGGGGGGGGGTGCAGCACCCCCTCCAGTTCCGCGGCCCCGGCCTCTTACTGTCAGTTATTATTTGTAGTGGGTGGGGGGGGGGGGGGGTCGCCCATTGTAGAACTAAAATCTTTAATCGCGTACTTTTAAACATTTCCTCAAAATATTTGTACAAGACTTAGCTATACAAATAGGGTCTACCGTATGAAATTACAGGTATACCGGTACAAATAATCTAGAATACAACACAATAAAGAGGGCAGTGTCTCTTCATCTCCCTCACTGATCTCCCTTATTACTGACCATCAGTTCTATTTATGAAACATTTTCATTGACAGAAAAATGTCATAAAATAGGCCAATAAGGTAACTAAAGAATGACGAATAGTAGGTACCTATGGCTGTTTCCCAGAAGAAATGTGAATAACAATAGCTCTCTTGTACGAATCTGGAACCGTTAAGGGACCTACACTTGTAATGTTTTGCTCCCAGGTTTTTCTGACCCTTAAAAATAAATTCCTATAATCACCATAACACTGCAGTGCCTGCCCCCAACCCCCCCCCCCCATCTCAACACCCCTGATATTAGTGCAGGATGGCAACTGCAGTGCTTATACTTTCCCCGCCATTTCAACAACCCTGATATTAAACCATTAAAAGCTTTCTGTGAAATGCGCTGGTAGAAACCATTGCTGATTATTTGCAAGAATGCAGGTATTAACACTTCAGATCAAAATATCTACATATTACCTGTATGCAGCTAAGTGTATATACCTGGTTGAAATTATTTTGTTGTAAGATTCACTAAATGCATGTTATCGTGAATGAACATGGATTTGCAGTTGCAAGGGAAAACAGCCATCGTCGTAGGTAAGAATTTTTGTTTTATTAATCTGAATAGTTCCAGGATGAGGTATTCTTAACATCTACACCTTCGTTTCGTTAAATCTCTTGATTCATCGTCGGACATGTAGTAATACATATACTTGTAATACTATCGAGACTTAAATATCATTTTTCACTAGGCGCTTCATAACCTTGATAATGAAGTATTTTTGTAAAAAATCATTCGTGTAATCTCAAATAATCACCCAGTATATGCTTTTTCTAAGCATGGTTAAGCCTATGTCAAAAGAGAACATGGTCATGTTGTAAAACATAATTATCCAAAGACTGGTGACATGTTTATTTGAAAGAATATCATCGCAGCCGTATCCTTTATGGGGACACTTCGGTTGTGTCGGTATAGGATTATATATACATGTACATCTTGTCGGTATCTATAATTGTTGGTATATAAGCAATTTTGCGTATAGCTGTAGGGACAAGGGGGCATGTACGAACCCCTCCTTGAATCGCATGCATAGAACATTTGAAAAAGAGGGGGAGGGGGGACAGAGAGAGAGAGAGAGAGAGAGAGAGAGAGGGGGGGGGGTAAAAAGAGAGGCTGTGTTTGAATGATAAACAAATACTTGATTTCGTACTCACAACTCTCAGATTTACCAACGAAATAGAACTTAACCTCCCCCTCAAAAACAAAAAACAAAAAACAAAAAACAAAAGAAAAGTAAGACCTCCCCCCAAACAAACGTGCATGTTGGTTTATTGGGGGTGCGTGTGTGTTGGAGGGGACCCTCTCCCCTGATAATGCATTGCATGGGAAGGGCCGGGGGTACAGAACACTGGCTATGATGCATTTTCAACCCATCCCCGTCTTCTCCATAATGTGGGATAGAATGAAAGATACAGAGATGTGAGAAAAAAGGGGTGTTTTGATCTTTGAAAAATCTCTCTTTCTATCATCTCAGGCGCAGAGGGCGGGCTAGGTAAAGCTGTCTCTGTTCACTTTGCATCTCTTGGTTGTTCACTCGCTCTGGTGGGAAAGAATCAAGCAAAGCTTGATGATATTGCTCGAGACTGCTTGGATAAAGGAGTACATTCAAAACAGGCATGAATTAGTTGTTTGTTTTTTTCTTCTTCTTCTTTTCTTTTTTTCTTTCTCCAACTTTCCAGTATTTTTACAATTTTTTGTATAATATATTTTTGTTTGTTTGTTTTTATTTCCCTAATCAATAACATACATAATATACAATATAATTCAAGATTCATATACGGCGGATAGCCAATTTCAGCATTATTAGCAAAATACGGCTGTTCTTCCATGGGGTAATTCTCAGAAATAAGCTCAGTTGATGGACTATTTTCTTTTAAGAATAATTTCAGGAAATACATTCCAATGCTATCACTAATACCTACCAACTTTTGAATCTAAAACATTTAAAAATTCAACAATTTCACGGTGGCAACTTAACTAAAGTCAATATTTCACCTTTCCACTGAGCGTAATGTGGGCTTATAAGATGAATATATTCAGTCAAACCTGCATAGTGGCAACCTCTCTATATAAAAGGGACCTGTCTGCAGCGGTCACCCCATACTGCCTCCGAGAGCGTAATGTGTGTTGCAGGACCTGTACACTGGCCCCTTTTTTCTGTTTCCATTGGGTGGCATTAGACAGATCCGACTGTATCTTCATTTTTCGGATGCAAAAGATAAGTGCTAATTTTATGTAGTTGTTTAAAACGTAATATTAGACTGACAAGGGCAAACAGATAATTCCTTCAATTTAATCTACATGTAGGTCTTAGGATTCACCTGTGATCTACAACAAGAATCTAATGTTGAGACTCTGTATTCTCGGATTTCGGACCAGTTGGGACCATTTCACATACTGGTGAGTTTAGCTCTTTAACAGTTACTGAGATCTTGGAGGTAATGTCAGTCATTTGCCACTCATAAATGTGCAATTAAAGTCAAAGCAGATTGTCATAGGATGAAAGACGAGCCTCATGTAAAATAAACCACAGAGCACATCGTGAAGACATGAACTTCGCATTTTTAGCTTTACATGTATCAGGTTTCAGTGTATCAGACACGTGAATCAGTGGAAACTAAGCTTGATGCATGTGAAAAATGTTAAAATGTTTACAAAGTTTATTGTACATATAAATAAGAAAGAAAAAAAAAATGATTTGTGGACATTACTCCCATTTTCAGCTCAACTGTGAAAATGCAATGTCATATGGACGTTTGTCTGAAATGACGCCCTCCACGGTCAACGATGCCATGCAAGCGAATGCATTGTCCATCGTCATGGCAACTAAAGCGGCAGCGTCGTATTTGGAGCAAACTCGAGGTAAACATGGCTTTCAAGATTGACCTTGTTACATGTATATTAAATCTGTTGCCTTAATCTTAGTAAATGAATCATCACCGCTACCATTAACAAATTTATCGTCTTTGTCAGTATATCCATCATCATCGTCATTATCATCTTAATATGATTATCATCACCACCATGCCGATCATCATCATCAGCATTACCATCATCATCACTATCATCATGATCACCATCAATCATCATCATAAAAAAAAAACAATCCCATCAACCTCATCACAATCAGCGGCTTGCCCCTACTTCTCCTCATCATTATGACCATCATCTTCTTCCTCACTATCATCTCATTCACTAGCATTATTCTCTCATTTTGTGAAACAGGAGATATATACGTAGTCTACATCACAATAGAGCTTGCTGCTTACGTACTTAGATCAGTCAATTCAGTAATAACTTTATATTGCTCATGATGTACTTTATGTAATTTTGATTGACACAGAGGCCAGGGTGGGGCGGGGGCAGGAGGTGAGTGCCCCTCCCCCCTTTTTTTTTAGGCCAACCCACAATACACGTAAATGGCTCTTCCTAGGCTTTTTACTCAAAATATTATTCAAGTGAACCAATTTTTATAATTGCATTTGTATTGCACTGTAGGAGTGATCATAAACATATCTTGCATTTGTATTGCATTGCAGGAGTGATCATAAACATGTCATGCAGTTGTGCACATCGAACGGTAAGACCTATTATATACCTTAGTGAAAATTATCAACTATCTTCATCAATTATCTTCTATCACAAAACATGTTTGTAGGGATAATGCGTGTCTGTGTGCCAAGAGAAAAAGACAGACACAGAAACATAGTGTTTCCAAGGATTATATGAATGCACGATTTCGACTCCCGTGAGATGGGCTATACAGTGGTGGAAATTTGTTACATAATTCTATTCATCGGGGGGGGGGGGAGACCTATTGTTACCCCCCCCCCCATGAAAAGAATGACCTGCATATTTCCGCCATGGGGCTATACAACCCTTACATAGGCCTGAACCAAGAGCCCCTTTTAATTTTCCTTTAGATTCAGTCTTAGTGTCTGACGGTTCATCCTAATTTTCCTTTTACGTTTGAAGATTTTGCAGTAAAAAATTGTTTCTTCATGAGAAAGTATTATGGAAATGGCCTGAGGAAGAGTAGATTTTTCTTTTTCAAAAAGGAGAAGGGTCATCAAACGAGCAGACTGCATAACTTCATGATCTCACCCTTTAGGGGTATGGATAGGCTGAATTGTTAACCTGATAACAAACCGACAGGTACTTCCATAGTTATATAAAGTATTCATTTCTTTTTCCCGCATGTTTTGCTCTCTCCCTATGTAGGTATGCATGTATCTTGACGTTATTTTTTAACGTCCTAATTGGCATATATGTCTTTGAGGGAAGTATAGTAATGGTTACATGAATTCCTTCTTTTTCCTACAGTCCCCCAGTCTAATTGCGTTTGGCATGGCTATGTCTTCAATCAACTACTTCACTCAGTGTACATCCATGGGTAAAAAAGCTTTCCGATTTTCTTTATAAGTTAGAAAAAAAAATAATTGAAACAGTTTGGATGATATATAAGAACATGCACCCTAAAATTTGTCTTGTTTCTTTCTTCACTCATGTAGTCATTTCATCTACTGCTTATCGGCTATAAATTATAGAATATAGTAATTAACAATTTTCAAAAATTCTTCCATTAATTTCTTGTATACATAACTAAATACCTTATCTTTCACCAAATTGCTTTTATTCGTGTAACTATTTATGGTAGACGAAAAAAAGTAGTATGTGTTCTTGATAGGCATTGTTAATGTCAATTAATATCAATGAATTGATCCATTAATTAATCAAACACTCAATCAAACAATCAAACAATGGACTACTAATTAACTAAGTAATTGAGTTAACTATAAGCAACACCTAATGTTCTTTGAATGTCGTTATCACGTTGATTTATGCACTCAGAACTTGCTCCTAAGAAGATACGTGTAAATGCTGTCAGGTATGTTTGTCTTTCGGCTATTCTTTCTCTGATACTTCCTAAGTTGATCAGTTTATTTTGAAAGATAAGAGAGAGAGAGAGAGAGAGAGAGAGAGAGAGAGAGAGAGAGCAGAAGGGGGGGGGGGATTACCTGTGAAAAGTTCCAGTTCTTTCAGCCAATCAGAACCCGCCTTTCAAAACATTTGCAGCAGAAACCATGTTGAAGCACGATCGTGGTTGGTTAACTTAGGTTTAGCTCAAGATTTAACTTGCCACCACACCTTGAAGTTCGTATCTACAGATGTTGTGTAATTTTAGATAATAAATCTATAAATAACTGTGTACAAGGTGTATGTTTATACTTTCACAAATTCAAATTCTATTAAGTTGCAATAAAAATAGGCTAAAGGGGATGATTCTGAATGCTAATAATATTATTCTCGGAAAATCTTTAACACATTTTCTTCCAGTCCGTCTGTCCATGTTTTTGAAAGTCTTCTGGACACTCCTCCAGCCGAGGTAAGTATTCAAATTTCTTTCAAATTGCTAAAAAATGAAAAACATAAATGTGTAAGGTTGAACTGAACTAACTGACCTATTTCTGAATAATAAAAAAAACTGTGTATTTATCGAAAAGCAACTCTATTCATAAATGGTTAGGTTATAACAAGGTGACACAGATAATAATTATAATTGTTTTTATGTAGTGCCGCTCCAGATACAAATATTTGATTAAAGCTCTTTGGGGGTACTTCATGAATTACATTCCTTTTGACGAAAGAGCAGAGAAATAAGCTTCAGGAGATAACACGAAATAATCAATTTCATTGCTCACATTTATTCTCAGATTCTTTTCATTGTTCATAACTATGCTTCATTGTGTGAGATTGGCTCATAAGCACGTGCACTCTCTACTACAATGAAATAAACTTGATTGAAAGCACAAATTCATACACTCTCTAGTAACGGATCATAAGTGTATGCTCTCTCTCAAAAAAGTCTATTTAAAAAGTATGAGGATTAATAGAGTTTTCAAAGCAATAACATGCTAATAACAAATCAATAACAATGCAGTTTTGGGCCTATGAATATAAAAGGTGATGTATAACCTTTTGACAACGTTTGCCAGTCCTCGATCCTTTCCAATGGTATTTTAATACAAGATTTTAGTAGTGTTCTAAGATGTGCCACGCTCCTGGAATTGCTGATAGAATGAATAGTAAAGAGGGAATGATCAGTTGATTTCATTGCTAAATTGTGGATTGTCTTGTTCAATCAATTAGGACATACTCTACTGGGAATCTAAAGACAGTGAATACTAGTATTCTATTGTTAACACTCTTCTGAATCTCTGACTAATTACAAAACTGATTGATATTTTTGTTTTATTCCATCTCTGACTAATTACAAAACTGATTGATATTCTTGTTTGATTCCATCAGCCATACCAGGAACCTCGTACAGCTCCACTCAACCGACATCCTCCTACCGTAGATGATGTACTGAGAACCATTACTTTTCTCGCGTCTGACGAGAGTAGCTTTATAACAGGCGAGATTATCTGTGTCGACAATGGTCTTCATATTGCTGGAGTGCCCTTCTAAATGATCGATTTGACCATCCGTTGGGTTATATGCTTAGATATAAATCATGAATATGAATAGAAATAGATCACAATGAAACCTATCTATAAAGACCACCTAATACATGTAATAGAAATAGAAAAGTGGCCCCTCTACACAGAAACCTTTCCAAACAGGTTATAGAACATATTTTACTCCTCAAGGGGATTGACAGAGAGGTGGCCACTGAAACAGTTTTTACTCTAAATGAATTTAATGTAAATATAATTTGCAGCTACTAGGAGACAATAAGGTTGCATTTTCATCTTGTAGATTTGTTTTTAGTTTTCAATATTAAGTGTGAAAGTGTTGGAAAGTCTTGTTAACATTCCTTTTAAATTCTTCTCTGGATTATTTTTTTTAAACTAGCACAAACACTTTTTGACTAACTTATTTGCACATTGGGTCCGACATCCCATTATAATATAGTGATGTCCCTGAACTTATCCCTCCAAAGTGGAGGGATATAGATAAAATACAGATAGCTTTGATATATTGCACGAAAAATATTGCGAGTACCTTTTCTATCTTTTCAAAACATATTAAATAAATAGTATATAGTAGATTAAATTAAATACATTCTCTATAACTTTTCAATATTTGGTAAAATATATCATACTAATTTTTTTTATTTCAAGGTCGTTCTATCTAGTTTCTTTTTCAAAACATATTTCAGATCTAAGCATAGGAAATCTAATACCCTCCATTTTCGAATCGCATGTATCTTGAACAATGAAGGCATATTCTAGATACTTCCACTTTCGAAAGGTGAAAAATGAGTGAACGTTTGACAACTTTTGTAGAATTGTGTTTCATAATACTTCTTCTTAACCATTGGCGCAAATCCGTGCATTCCTTCTTTTCATCAGGGGGGGGGGGGATGGCTTTGTTCTCCATGAATGGTCATTCCCCCCAGTTGAAAAGAAATTCTTGCAGATTTACGCCCAATCATAACAGCATATGTCATTTCATTTCATGTGACAAATTAACGTATTATAAAATCTTCATTTGTTATTTTAACGAACCTCTGATCCCTTTTCTTTCGAAAATTAAAATAAAATGAAAATATTGAAGACGACATTATATCCAAGGAAAACGAAATCAAACAAACACCGACTGAAATATTCGTTTGTTTGTTTGTTTTGTTTGTTTGTTTTTTTAAAACTATTTTCATATACGTTTCGGGATCACTCTAACAACACATCCTTGAAAAAACATTAATATTTAATTGTTTATTTTTGTTTTGCACTCTGCCCATGCTATTATTTCAAGATATGTACAATGCACCCACTGCCTTGTATACTTCAATGAGATATAGTAACCTTTTGCTTTAAGATACATAAGGCAGTTTATTGGGATGCAGCCCACAAGACGAAAAGCTTACGAGACCTACATCCCACAAGACCATTATGTTGAGCCTTCGACAACTTTTCTGGAGGTTCCCAAACGGTGTCTGCTCGCTAATCATAAGGACCGCTATTTATAAAGGACTGCTATTCATTTAGTCACGTGTTATGGATAGAGGTCCTCATGAATTGCGGTCATTAAAACTGGCGGTCTTTATGACTAGCGAGGTTACCCCTCCCAAACTATGTCGATCTCGTGGGCTGTCGATCTACTTGAATGTTCCATACATACAAGCACACATCATCGTCGAACTTATAACCACATTTTCGAGTTGTATCTAGGAGGCATTTTCCATCGTTGATTAGGATTCGATTCTAAACATGACGTCATCTCAAGTCGCGGTGAATCATTGTCTGAAAATCGTAAACCAAGGCATGCATTGTGATAACCATGAGCTATTTGCTTCGTCTGTAAAGAAATATAAGTGTGACAACAATTATAAATAAACATATCAATATAGACTTGTCAGATATTATCTTTCTGAGATCATGATGATTGTGAATGGAGATTTCTGACAACTATTTTCATGTCCTTTATCATTCTTTTGTTTCGCGCACATACATTAAAGATAGTAAACATGCTTTTTCATTTTGATGTTCATTATGTATCAACACAAGTAATGGTCAATGGCCTTTTACTCCGACCTCTCCCTCTTTTAACTCTTCCCTTTTTCTTGAGATAAATTTAAAGCTCATATTGTACGTAGCATGGGAATATGGGATTTATTCAATGTGGTAACAAAACATTTTCTTCTTCTTTAATTTGTTTAACTTTGGTAAGGATTCCATATGTAGGCCAACAAATAAATGTTTCCCTTTATTAAGTCCATGTATGTTAATGCAATCACGAATCTGTAGGTCTATTACCGAATTGTTCCATTTCCATAGTTGATTTCCCTTGCCCTTGTGGCAGTGAAATATTGCAACCTCTGATCCTTCACCAATATAATCTAGACAATGTTGATCCTGCTTCAGTTCACCTAGGTCTGTGTACTCCCAGAACTTAGATGAAATTTGAAGAGAAAATAATGTCAAATATTAAGGAGCACTTTATCAAATAGAAATTCAGGCACTTTTGAAATGAGAACACTTATTCTAAATCATGTAAATAAAGAAACAGATCCGTAAGCAGTTGCAAAGTACCCATCGAGATATGTTTTAAAGAAATCTTTAGATGAACACGATAAACACCATGTAGGTTAAAGTCAGTGCAAAGTGTTGATGTAAACACACTCACACCAACCCATACACTCACCCTCACACACGCGCACACACACCCTCACACACACACACACGCGCACACGCGCACGCACGCACCCGAACACACACACATAAATATATATAATATGAAATTGAAACACAACCCGATAAATGTACGTTAATCTAAGCTTGTTGCTTTTTATAAGATTCTAATAAAAAAAACGTAAGTATACTGAGGCACGATGGCTCAGTGGTAGAGCAGTGGTCTCGCCACTGGAGTACCCGGGTTCGAAACCAAGTGGATGTGCTAGTGCCCTTTGGTAAGGCATTTATCATCATTACCAAGTCCCTAGGAGAGGACTTAAAGCAGTCGGTCCCATTGTTGCTTACTTCGAAGAGGTGTTGTGGATCGTAGAGGTGTTGTGGATCAGTGGATAAGTCCCCGGACTTTGAACCATGAGGTCCGGGGTTCGAATCCCACCGCAGCACTAGCGTCCTTTGGCAAGACGTTAATCTACATTTGCCACTCTCCACCCAGGTGTTAAATGGGTACCCGGTAGGATGCGAAAGTTAATGTCGTTTGCTTAGCAATGTGAGCGCCATGGCCCATTGCTGGAATACTCCCCAGGGAGTGGAGAATGTGCATACATTGTGTGCGGGAAAGCCAGAATCCGATGACCGGGGTAATAATATATCTGTAAAGCGCTTAGAGACATCTCCGATGTATTAGGCGCTATATAAAAGCGGAATATTATTATTATTAGCATACACATGCTTTCTTAGCAGGTAAAATAAACCATCGTCGTCATCATCATCATCATCATCATCATCATCATCATTTCTGTAACACTAAACAACAGTACTAGACTAAGGGGTAACCATTATAAACAAAGCATTGCTACTTGTCAAAGTTAGTTAGGAATATGATAATGTAATATTCGTTTGGAATTAAGGAGGTTAATTCGAATATTAAAATTTTTATACCATGGAAAATGCTGAATGTTTCAACCCCGGTGTAGTGGTACACCTGCACATCCCAACCAGTTATATCGGGAGGAGAGACCTGAGGATTTCAATGATTCAGTTCGCTTTTCCCCTCCCAGGCACAGGTGACGCCAAATACTTAATAATGATAATAATATTATCATGTCTTCCTTCAAATTATTAAAAAGGACGAAGAGGAATTTCTTAACATTTTCTAAAGTTTTTTCTTTCTCAGAGATGGCGAAGGGGGCGGGGGAGGGCGGCCCGTTTGACCCCCAGATTAGAATACTTAAAATTAAGGCAATAATATACAGAACGGTTACCACAGTCACTCACAGTTTTGGCTTTTGCAGGTCCACACTTTTTTGTTGTGACTTTCTTATCAAGAGTGGTTTCAAGACACATGTTAAAGTCTGGATTCCGTATCTGTGAATAGAGAATGAAGAAGCCTTACTAACTTATCTACTTCAGAAAAAGTATATTACTTAGATGATCTAAAAAGTTTTTTTAATGGTCTATCATTTTGAGTTAGACTTTACCTAAATATTTAGGAGCCTGGCCTGATAGAAACTCTATTATAGTAGATGTAATCACAACAACGCTTACAACGGAATTTTTGTATTTATCTATTCATCTTTTTTATTATTTTTTTTATTATGATCATCATTTTTCATTTATTTTTATTTTTTATCTTTTTAATCTGTTTATTTATCTATTTATTTATTCCTTTTTAATTTTTTAATTTTTTTTTTTTTTTTTTTTAATTGATTCATTTTTTAAAAATCTTTCTTTTTGTCTTTTCCTTTCTTTTCTTTTTTTTTCTTTTTTTTTTTTTTTTTTTCTTTCTTTTTTTTTTTTTGGGGGGGGGGTGGGACTGATTATACAACGAGACTGTAATAAGTATATTGTGTCAATGGTACATCAGTATTTTTATTACTAAACAAGTTTTGATTTACTCTGTGTCGACGTAAATTATTGAATGACTACTTACTAAGCCGAAAATACAGCCCGTCCTCGGCCATGATGATTCGGGGAAGACATTATGAAGGTACCAGTCAAATGATTTACAATTCAATCTCTTCCGAAGATCTATCTGCTCTTGAATGTCTCCTGCATCTATCTTTATCACTTCAGGGCTCATTTTATAAAAGAAAGCCCGCGCATCGTCTAGCCACACCTCAACAAGACGCTTGGTGTTACGGCTGAAATGACTGCCCATGCCGGTGTAAGGAGCGTACTTGCGGAAGATATGACCCACATGTGAACAGGCCATGACATACAGAGAACCGCCACACATCCAAGTCTGTAATAATAATCATTGACTTGAGCTCTACAAGAAAACATTCTCCAGTATTCGTTACAGTATACTACCTTTGCTCGACTAACCTAATCCATAAGCTCTTGAAGTTGTGTTTATTTCTCCTCGTACTTCTACATCTTCTTTAGATCCCCACTGCGCCTTTCCTCTTATAAATAATATCTTATCTACCTATTACTATTGTTATGTTGTTGTTATAATCATATTTATTACAATCAAAATTATTGCTATTGTAATCATTATTATCATCACTGTCAGTATTCCATGCTATTTTAAATTATCGTTGTCCAATGGTTCGTGTGAGTCTGCCAACTTTGGATTTTTGCAATGCCCCCTCCTCCCCACTACCCTCTTCCCTGTTTTTCCTACTATGTTTTGTTTAAATCCGGATATAAATGGTTTAATAACGATCAAGTTTAGCCTTTACCTTGAATGATAATTCCAAGTTCTCACCACCCCAGATCTGAAAACCAGGATCATACATGCCTAACTCCATGAAGTAGCTTTTATCGATAGCAAACAGCCCGCCAGCCATGGTTGGCGATCTGATAGGTATGGTAGGGTCTCTCTTCGCTACTTCCATATCCATGCTTTGGATATTGGTCCACCGAAATACCATTTTCCAACCAAAACTGCCGACCTTGAACAACGAGAAACAGAGATTAATTTTAAAAAAATTGAATTAAAAAACAAAGACGTCAAATAACAACGTTATATGAGAGAGAAAGCGAGAGAGCGTGGAGGGTGACAGTCAGGAAATACAGACAGGGGCGGCGGAGCGTCTTCCAAAGGGGGGGGGGGGGGAGGGCACCAGCCAAAAAGGGCACTTTGGGGGGGGGGGGGAAGGGGGGCACCTACAAGGAGTGATCATAAAGCGGAAAAGGACTATTTGTGACATTGGTATTACCCTACAGTCCAGTTAATATGATTATTACATTATCAAGCATCTTCTGGACACTGCTTCAGCTTACGTTGAATACCCAAAAACTCATTCAAAGTAGCAATTTGTTCGTGCAAATGAAATTTTTGGTACCACCACTTTCCATTGTTTTAATTCAGTCATGAGTGAATTATGAATAATAAATTGTGCATCACAAAGTCATGAAAGAAGAGAAGCAGAGCTTTTCATAGATGTATAACTCATCAAGGAAATTATTCGTTATGATAGAGAATTTCTGCCATGAAATCCGGTTTCCTTTTTTCTGGGACACACTGTATAGTGGTGTAAGAATTAAACAAGACACAAAATGAGGAGTTGGTGAAGGAATTACCTGAGGGAGTTTGCTATTTCCTTTGTATGATAAATCATTATCATCTATAACGTCTATTGTAGGGGTAACAACGTTCCTCCTAAACCAGAGTAATGATAAAAGACACAAGTTTCAGTTTCAGTTTCAGTTTATTTCATATTTCAAATGACATAATTGGAACATAAAAAAATGACCATTGCATTATTACAATAATATAGGAAAATATCTTCAATACTTTCAACAAAACAAGAAGAAAAAAAATACAAGTAAACATACAAAGACACAGATCAATATTTCCATCATTTTAAAGTCTGGATACGACAAAATAGTTTGGCGTGAAATATGAGGGAATCTAGTAAAAAGCTAGGCTTGTAATATTGTATAGATACCCTTAAGAATAAAAAACAGCCTTTTGAGATTATAACATGTATGTGAGAGATGATCTTAATAAAACATTAAAAAAAGAAAAGAAATAAAAATGGGGGAGACGAGGAATACAGTACATTACCAGGGAGCCATAGGATGGATTGCTTAAGTATTTAAGAGGGCGGGATATTTTGAATTTGCGTTTAAATGTATACAGTGAGCCGGTATTAGTTAAGTCTGGGGGAGGTCATTCTACAGTTTTGGTCCTGAAAATATAAAACACAATAAAAACTACTTTCGAAAAATAAACTCAAGGGCAATTTCAAAGGCCTATTGTACTGCCCATAGAAATCAGGTTCGGATTACGTAATACGCCATTGTAATGTTCGCACATTTCTAAAGGTGATGGACAGGGCTATTTAAACTGCCTTGAGTTGATTTTTCGAAAATAGTTTTTATCGTGTTAATTGTATTTTGTGCAAAAGCTGTTCGAGTATGTGGAAGGTGATAAAAATGGCTTTGTCTGGTTGGATAAGAGTGAAGTGAATAATTCATAACGAACATAGATCAACAAGCATTAAAAACATGTTTTTTTAATGTTAGTCCCCTAATTCCCCCCCCCCCAAAAAAAAAGGGAATACTTTTCCACGCTCATAAATGTAAACAGCTCATGGTTATTCTTGGATTCAATTCAGTCAACGATGATGATGATGATATCAAAGATACCCACAACAATAACGACAACAATAACGAACATCTAATAACGATCATATTTTTCACATTTGCAAATCTGTCTATCCGGATTATGTATTCGTACGTTCCCTTTTTATAGATACACTATTTTTGCAGTTATAAGTTATAGGGGGGCTGCAATCTAAAAGCCTGGCTTTTTAGCAGTCCCCTGCACGACCAACCTAGTTTATAATGTTTTTATGCCTATTGTACGCTTTAAACCAATTACATGTAATATTGTTAAGTTTCATTGTTTTGCTTTGTAAATTGCAAACCCATGTAATTTATTTTGTTGGAAGTGGAAATAAACGAAATGAAATAAAATGAAATGAAAATAATGAAATGAAATTACGTGAGGTTTTTATTGTACATGTGCAAAACATTCATGTCGGATATTCGTTGGCCAAATAAATGAAATGAAGAAATTCGGTGAAATAAGGACTGAATGATATGAATAATACGTCATAGTAACGTTAATACACAAAATATTAGAATACAGTCATGTCTTGGATCAGGGGCGGATCCAGGATTTCGTATAAGGGGGGGGGGGCACACAAATGCAGGATTGTCAACTTTGGAAAACTGCTTGGAGGGAGACCCATATTTCTTTGGTCTCGCCAGCCCTCCAAAAGTCGCTCAGTGGGGGGGGGGGGGGGGTTATGGGGTCCAGTTCCCCTCCATAATTCTCTGACAAGCAAAAAAAAAATAAAAAAAAATGTCAAAACAACATTGAATATTCGTACCTACCTGTCCTTAGCGACGACAGCTAGCAGTGGTTCTAACCAGCCTACGTTGACTTCACAATGAGAATCAAGATATGTTAACACAATACCTGCAGCAGTCAGAGCACCATGGATACGCGCTTGAATCAACCCAGACCGTGTAGGTAGCCGCTCAATACGTACAGGAACAGACGATTGGAAATGGCGGGAAATGTAGTCATCAAGTTTTACCTTCAAATGGTCTGGGGCAATTACAGAGAGATGTTTACAAGCCTTAAATTCGTTTTGCATAGACAAAAAAAAAAAAAAAAAAACATTATAAGCAATGTTATTATATTGATTAGGCCTACCACCCCTACCACCTATAGTTCTCTGAAATTTTATATTAATGTCTATAATCATCAAATTATATCATGTTATGTTACAGTATATTTGAAGCACATTCTTTGGCAAATCTTAGGCCTACAATTAAAAATCATTGCATAAAAAATGCTCATGTCGACAACTTTTCTCCTTAACCACTATCTTTTTGAAAATGAAAAACACTGAAACCATATCAGTATCATTTTATGTAAAATCATTTGTCGAAAAATTTTGTAAAAAAAAAAAAAGAGAGAACCAATTTAATCTAAAAATCTGTTTAATTTTCATATCACAAGGCATTTGAAAAGAAACTTTTTTTCCTGATGACAAATTTGTTCCGACATCCCCTTAAAAATTGTCTACCAGTGTTCCTGGTTAGAAGATAAGAGCATACCCTGTGTGCTAGCATCATCGACGAGGATAATTTCCTTTAGAAGATGTCTTGGTGAGCGGTTGATGACGCTATGGACTGTCCGAAGTAAAGCTGTGAAAGCTTCGTTGTGAAAGATGATAATCACACTGGTAGAAGGAAGTACATCAGGATATACCATAGACTTACATCTGCAGATAAGATATGAAAAATGATAATTACACTGGTAGAAGGCACTAACTCAGGATACACCATCGACTTACATCTGCAAATAAGAGAACTGTAATCAATGGCGTATCCATATATTTTGGAGGGGCACTCCGAGGACGTGCTTGCCGCAGACTCCCCCCCCCCTTTTTCGGGGGGGGGGGGGAGGAGTGGTGCTCCAAACGTACGGGGAAATGGGTATATGTCGTCTGTCTTTCAACATGTTAAAGTCATCAATTTAAAAAAAAAAAAATGAAACCTTACGTGGAATTCAACGGCAGTGAGAAAAAAGGGTGAGGGTGTGCACATCGATAGTTCTATGTCTTAAAAAAAAAAGAAGATATTATTGAAACAGAAAGCAAGTCTCTAAAACAATTAGCATCATTCTAGACTCCGACACATTTTACCAAACTACATCTTCCATATGCTTTATAGTTCTCTTATCCTGCCATATCTCTCATATTGCAACCTAGCCTGGGGGAACTCTACAATCTCCAAATTACACAAATTAATCACTCTACAAAAGAAAATAATTCGTATAGCTGCAGGTACTGCTCCCCGTTGTCACGTCGACCATTTGTACAAACAATTTATAACCTACTAAAACTTACCGATATTAATAAACACCAACAAAGCATAGTAATGTACAGATGTACAAACAGCTTATTTCCTGACCACTGCTGACGAATTTGTAACCTCTTTCAATTGAATTTAAAGCTCATGTACAGTATTGGTAGCAAAAAGGTAATTGGAAAGAAAAATGTTAAACACTGTCTCATGTTGTTCTCCTTGTATCAAAAGATGTCTGTAAGAGATCATTTGGTATTCCATCTATGATTTCTGGTGAATTTCAGTGTAAATATCTGTAAGGAATGCTTGATCACTGCCATTATGCTAGGACCCTTCCACCCTGACGGCTCCCCGCACAGCAATCTTGGGGCTTCGCATAGAGACAGCGTGTGTGCACTGTGTGTAGCTACTCATCATTGGTTTTACACGTGTGTTTACAGTGTATAGCACATGCTGCCTTTGTTGGGATTTTACGTGCCTGTCCCGGCACATAAATTAGTTTTTGCCTCTTATTTGTTTAATATCAAACTTTAGGAGGCGAAATCTTCACAGTGTCTTAGTATTGCTAGTATCTTGCTATTTATCAACAAAAATTGAAGAAATCTGACGAAAAGTTTTTGAGGGCTTACCAAAACTTTACATGACCTTTAAGTATTCATAAATACGAAACCAGACACGCAAATCCAGAGGCGACGGAACTTCGGGCTCGGACAATGGAAGTGGGGGGGGGGGGGGCACTCTTTACGCCTAAGGGCATCCTCGCCTCAAGCTATTGCTTTTAGACGTGTGTCCTCCAACTATGTATGTATCACCATGAATGTATATTTTGTCATAGTTTTGTTAATACATGGACATCATTTTGATCATTTATTACTTTGTATATTTATATTGGAAAATTGGAAACTTCCCACCCCACCCCCATCCCTAATCCTAACCCTAACCAATGCGGATGAAATATTTGACTGTGAAGCATTGCAGATACCCTAGCACTGACGAGCCAACGGTAATTTGACAATATTTGCTTAGCAATTACTCCACTTATACTCCACTGTATACTCCACTTATTAGTGTGTATAATTTTACTGCATTACCTAAGATGGGAGAACAATAGTCTGAATTAAGTTAATGTAGTTTGCACTTTAAAAACATAACAAGTGAGAAAACAATCAAGAGTTTGAATCTAAAATGTTGGTTGTTCGACACATGTTCCGGCGACAATTGATCCGTGGTATTTTCCTACACTGACTGAATTCTAAACTTCATCCCTGGACTAAACACTATATACCTAACCCTTACCCTTAACCTAAACCTAACCTAAAACCCAATTAAAACCTTAACCTTAACCCTATATTTTTGACAAAATAAAGCTCAGTGTAATGGTCGCTGGAGCAAATGTCGGAACACCAAAATGTAAACTCACTGTTCAGGTCTAACATCGGGTAGTGATCTGTTGAATGCTATCATGTCACTGGCTAGGAGATTGAATGCGTTCTTATAATACAGAGCTTTGGCATGCTTCTCCATTTCTCCTTCAAAGATAACAGGTTTACCCATCTCTCCTAATGGATGCGCAGGATCAAATAATCTCTCTGGAAGTTCTGTTTAGATTTGGACAAAGAATATAAATTCCAATCCATTTTAATTCAATTATCATACTTTAAATGTGATAAAATTTAAAATCGGTTATGGTATGAGAAAATCATTACAATCATGATACCAAAATATCCATTCCAACTATAATCATTTTATAGTTTGGTTCATGCTTCTATATCTTTCCGGTTATACTAAATGAGAGTTCACTAATTAAAAAACCTATATTGGTAACAATTAAGACATTGATTGAAACTTAATTTTCAATCAGTCTTGAAAGTCTATTTTCATTATTGTAGGCAGATAGTATTTTGTTGGATTAACTAGCTACGATGAGGATTTTTACCTTATTAAACAAATCAAAACTCATGAACTCTGGAATACAAATATCAGATCTCTTGAAATTTGAGCCATAACGGTTTGACTTATATAGTCGCAGATTTTGTGTGTATGCCATCCACTTTACAAGGTCAATAAATACTATAAATTAACCTTACACTCAAAATCGGCGAAATACTAACAGGTGACTTACAACCTATTCGCAGAAAAGGCCTATATATTCTTACAGTTTAATGATTCTTCTTGTAAAAATATAAACGTATTTCTAAGTTTTAGATTTAAGTTTTCCGCTCAACATGTTAAAGCATCATGAATTTGTTTAGACATGTTGTTTGCCCACACTCCTAGTCTGCCACGTCTGGTGCAGACTGTATATGCCTGGATATTCAAATCCAATCGATAATGGTAACACATGTTAGGTTGACAGTCCCTTACAGATTTCCTAGTTTGTTGTATACATTGACGATTAATCATCGATTTATAGTTCAAATTACCCTCAAGCAGCTTTGAGCAGCTAGAGCAGCAAAATAATTATATTTTGAAAAGAATATCATAAAACACCCCTTGTAAAAAGGAAAGAAAAAAAAAACTAAAAAAATCAAACTAAATTCGTCTCAGGGTCATTTTATGATGTCTATGATATCTACATGCACAGTATGAAAGACCTGTTCGCAGTTAGCATAATTATGTCCATGATGACCCCAATAATTGTTATCGAACAGGGGAAATGAAAAGTGTAAAATATGCCCTTTTATAGAAAAACATTAATATCATTGCTATTTCTTCGACATTTCAGTTAAATATTATGAATAACAATCACATCTCGCAAACAAACGAAGGCACTGATTTAATATAATCATCATAGGGCAATGGTGCTAAATTTTTCTCTTTCTTTACATGTCAGATCCATACCTTCAAATTTTAATATTCTAAGCAAAAACAGGAAAAGAAAGCTGTACAAATGAGTAAACAGGTACAGGGTGGTGTATCCAGAAAATCGATAAATCGAGGGGGGGGGGTTCCTTTTAGAGGGTGAACCAGAATGTATCTGGTAGGCCTCACGTAGCATAAACCCACTCCACGTATATAGAATATTTTTTCTTGGCCTGAAAACGAGGGGAGTTTTTTCTTCTTTTTTTGGGGGGGGGGGGGTATGCCTAAACTATCCAATCCTGTATACGCCACAATATAGTTGCGACCATTTTATCCTTTTTTTAAGGGAAACCCTTCATGCATTATCTACACAATGTAAAACAAAGATTTTATCGTAGAAACAATTGTTTTTACCTTTTGTGATATTAAATTTATCAGGATCAATAACGATACGTTTAGGCTCCTTCGTTGTGATCTTAATATCTTTATTTGGTAAAATATTAGCAGCAACAACATCGAATTGAGGTCTACGAAGGTCAGGTAGATGGAGCCCATCCTTCATGTCATCTTTTACTTTGGTGATATTACGAGGGACGCCACCAGAAAATACCTTCTTAGGCGCTGGTAGATGGCGACCCAACTCTACTGTATCCTTCTTATTAACATCATTTTTTGTGTTTGATTTATCGTTCCTAGCCTTTGAATCACTTAATAAGAATTGTTCGTCAGCAAAATGTTCATCCATCTCTTGAACTCTCTGATGAATGAGCTTGTTATCATGCATTTCGTGGAGTAAACCCATGTGTTCGTCTAATACATTGGGTTTTATTTCCAGTTCTTCGGCGGCGACGCGACGAGCGGTGTTGACAAATCTGACCATGTTCTCACCGCCATGCTGCTGCTCATCTTCTCTTCCTAAACTCTCAAGCATTTGATCAAAACCAACATCAAGCTCATCATGTCTGGAGAGAGGAGGTGCATTAATGTTACCACTTTGGAACACTCCTCTACCAACAACATAGATTGATGCAATAACGACTGCAAACATGCAATATTTAAACACTTTCCGTTTCTGAAACCTCATCATGGGTTATCAATTGTCCCAATCAACCTGCTAGCAAGATGCACAACACGAATAAATCAGCTAAAATCCCTTATAACTGATTAAAAGATGAGCACTGAACAATAAAGCCGTTGGTATCCGCAATATTGCATAGTAAAAAAAAATGTTGTTCAATGCTATGCTGTGCTCTCCATACAGCTCACATGGTTATATTCTCTTATCCCAATTTGTGCATTTCTCCACCTGTTTTTCACAAAATCGATCGGTTGACGAGTAGGCTATATCTCATAAATTAATACCACCATCAAGCACAACGCACGCTCATGCCACGTCCTTGGTCAACTCTACAGTACAATACCAAGTACAACGTTAGAGCGACCTCATTATGATATTGTGACACCAATATCAAATCTTATCCTGATGGCAATTAATAAATAGGTTTTCAAAGCGTGCTCTTGAATATGATCATTCTTGTCCGTATATTTTAGAGCTCTATGATCATTTAATGCTACGTCCTATCATGGTTCTACACAGTAGTTTAATCATTGCAATGACATGAAATTAAATGGAAAAATTGTGAGTGTAGACCTGTGACTGCTGATCCGAATCGGTATGAATGGTAGTTTCAATGAATAATTCAAACGTAGTATGAAATATTCCTGAGGCATAAATTGCCACTACTTCAGGCGTATATAGAACTTCATATCAAATGTATTCGTTTACTCTCCACATTTGGTGACAGAAAAAATTGTTCATTGATATGTATTATATATTTTTTTAGGTTAGTGCCATGAGCATGAATGACAAGTTTTTTTTTTTAATGTTAAATTGGAATCGACTCTATAAACATTTTTTTTAAGAAGAAAAATTAAAATAGTGACAGTTGGGTTATCATAATTGAGCAAGTTTTACTTCTGATTTGTTTAAGACTATGATTACTCTATTCTTGAAGATACAATAAAGTAAAACTGCTGTTGAGGATTGTCGGCATTTTAGCCATTTCTCATGTAAAATCAAACCTGCCAACTGTACAAGTAGTGACGTCACTAGGAGCAATTATCATGAATATCAGAATAATCTTTCAAAAAATATTTTTAAAATGTGCAGACAAAACATGTCAGTGCTTATGACAGACTCTAATATATGTTGGGAAAAACTGGGTTAAAACTGAACATGCCCTTGTTAGGAGATAAAGATATACATATATAGAGAGAGAGAGATAGAGAGAGAGAGAGAGAGAGAGAGAGAGAGAGAGAGAGAGAGAGAGAGAGAGAGAGAGAGAGAGAGAGAGAGAGAGAGAGAGAGAGAGAGAAGGGGGGGGGGCGGGAGTCATTTGCAACATATAAAATGGGCAGTGAAAGTTAGTCCAGACTGTTATGGGATGAAAGACTTATCTGAAAGTAACCTCTGATCAAAAGTGTATCGTGGAAAAAAAAAATCTACAATTTTTCATTTTTTTAGAAACATTTTATTTTTCTTTGCAGAAAAAAAAACTCTGCATTTTTAACTATGTAGGATTTTATGGTCTCAGAAACACGAGTGATCAGAGGAAAATATACGCTTAATTTGGTACACGCTTGTTTAACCCTATACGGATATTATGAAAGGAATTTATAGAAAAAGATATATTTGTGGACATCACTCCCCTCTTCTTCCTCTTCCTCTAATCCTCCGCCCGGCTGTTAACCCCCCCCCCCCCCTCTCTCTCTCTCTCCCTCTTTCCCTCCCTCCCTCCCTCTTCCCTCTCTCCTCTCTTAACCCTCTCATGACAATGCATTTAAGGATAAAAGGCCCCTCAACCCAAATGCAAGTTTATTGTTATTGATATGCAGGGATGCATATATATACAACTATTATTCTGTTATTCAAACATCAAGATATGTTTCATAGATTTTTAAATGCTTTTTGAAATATTTTTCCCAACCTTCTAAGCTCCACCCTAAAAAAAGCTCCAGATTTTATTCATGTAATGACATCATCTGTCAATCATCAGTCAGCTAAACCATGAAGCTTCAAGCTTCATGGCTAAACTAACATTCTACAATAGACAGTGGAATGTAACTACCCCATCCTCAGTACATGCTCACAATAGAATTGCATGCTTTCAAGCAATACCTCCTCATTACCATTCTTTTCCTGGTGATACTACAGCATGTCTGACATAGCAACTCCTATGTAGGCATTGTATGGTCTATTAGAACAGATGGCCATCTCCGGCAAAGCTACATCCTACCGTCTCTCCTTAGCTCACGAATGATTGACAGATGATGTCATTGCAGGAATGAGATCTTGGGCATTTATTTAGGGCGGAGCCTAGCATGTTTGAGAAAATGACTTTAAAAATATATCAAAAATGTATGAAACATATTTAGATGTTTTGATAACAAAATATAAGTTGTATGCATCATTGCACATCAACAGGAATCGACTTGCATTTGGGTTGCAGGGGACCTTTAACTGTGAAAATGCAATGTTTTACGGGCGTTTGTGTGAGATGACGCCCTCCACGTTCAATTATACTACACAAGCAACTATACTGTCCACTGTCATGGCAACGAAAGCGGCATCTTCGTACCGAGCAAACTCGGGGTAAATAATAATGGCTCTTTGACAGACTAACGTTGTTCATTAACTTATCTTCGTCACTGAATCGTTGTCATTATCACACTTATCTTCCTTGTCATAACATCCATCATCATCGTCAGTTACACCACCACCACCATCATCATCATCATCATCATCATAGTTAGCGTCACCGTCACCATCATCATCATTATGATCAATCTCAACATCATCCTCACAACAATCAGCCCCCTGCTCTTCCTGTTCCCTTCCTTCTCCTCCTGCTCCTCTTCCTGCTTCTTTTCGTCCTCACCATCATCACAATGTTTATCATCGTCCTCTCATCTTGCGAATTAAAACATGAGATGCACGTAGCCAGTGGCGTATCTACGGGGGGGGGGGGGGTAGAGGGGCACGTGCCCCAAGCGGCGCTTGAAGGGGGGGGGGCGCAAAAAGCGCAAAAGAGAGAAAGAAAAGGGGGGAAAACCAAGAAAATTTATGGTCTTTGAGGGTTATTTGCGCCCAAGGACAAAAGGCCTAAGAAATAGTGTTTTTTATGGTTTGAAATGCGAAGATTTTCTAAAGCTCGGTCGCTTTGCTCCCTAGCATAATTATTTTCAGGATCTAGCGATTTCGCTCACCCAATGGAGTTTTTAAAGTGTTAGCCATTAATTGACTCTAGTTGCTTTGCCTCCCCTCCCCCCCCCCCCCCCCCGCATAAGGCAGGAGCTTGTTAAATTTTGCGCCCGCATATAGGATATACGTGCATAAATTTTTTTTAAAAGTATATAACATTCGAAAGAAATCACAAATTTGCCTTGCAATTGCCTTGCTAAATTCCTCAATTTCTTCAGGGTTTTCATTCATCTTGCGTCCCCCCCCCCCCCCCAAATAGGAATGTTCAAAATTTCAAAAATAATCTATTGCTGGGTCGCTGTTTTCCCTTAGATTTTTTTCTAAAGGTAAAATAGATAAGAAATTTCAATTTGAGGTGTGAAAGGAAAAAAAAAAATCTGCCTCTCGGTCGCGTTGCTCCCTCGCTTATTCAATAATTCATCGAATTTGCGCTAACAAAACACAGCATCAAAACTCATTTTCACGTAGTGCCAACATTTCTAAATCAAAAACGCTCATTAATCTGAGTTTGGGCATGGGGGGGGGGGGGCAGATTTGATAGTTTGCCCGGGGCGCCTAAATACCTAGATACCTAGATACGCCACTGATGCTGGTATTAATTAATGAGACACAGCACTGATCGATTATGTGAAAAACAGGAGGAGAAATGCACAAATTAGGAGAACAGATATGACCACGTAGTATGAGAGTTATATGGAGAGCACAGCACACCATACAACAATTTGTTAAAAAAATATAAAATGCAATATTGTGATTTTTAAACTCGTCCCAACCCATGTCAACGGCCTTCTATTGTTCAGTGCTCATCTTTTAATCAGCTATAGGGAATATTTGCTTATTTGTTCGGGCGGTGCATCTTGCAAACAGGTTTATTGGAACAATTGATAACCCATGATGAGGTTTCAGAAACGGAAAGTGTTTAAATATAGCATTTTTGCAATCGTTATTGTATCAATCTATGTTGTTGGTAGAGGAGTGTTCCAAAGTGGTAACATTAATGCACCTCCTATCTCCAGACATGATGAGCTTGATGTTGGTTTTGATCAAATGCTTGAGAGTTTAGGAAGAGAAGATGAGCAGCAGCATGGCAGTGAGAACATGGTCAGATTCGTCAACACCGCTCGTCGCGTCGCCGCCGAAGAACTGGAAATAAAACCCAATGTATTAGACGAACACATGGGTTTACTCCACGAAATGCATGATAACAAGCTCATTCATCAGAGAGTTCAAGAGATGGATGAACACTTTGCTGACGAACAATTCTTATTACCAAGCGATCCAAAGGCTAGGAATGATAAAGCAAATACAAATAATGTTAAGAAGAAGGATACAGCGCTTAAGGAGACATCTTCTGGTGAGTTCCTCGTAATATCACTAAAGTAAAAGATGACATGAAGGATGGGCTCCATCTACCTGACCTTCGTAGACCTCAGTTCGATGTTGTTGCTGATAATATTTTACCAAATAAAGATATTGAGATCTCAGCAAATGAGCCTGAACATATCGTTATTGATCCTGAAAAGTTTGATAACACGAAAGGTAAAAACGATTGTTTTCTACGATAAAGTCTTCGTATAACATTGCGTAGAAAATGCATAAAGGGTTTCCTTTTAAAAAGATGAAATGGTCGCAACTATTGTGGCGTATACTGCAGGATGGATCAGGCGTTTACACCCCCCCCCCCACCAATGAAAAAACCTCCCTCGTTTTCAGAGAAATATACAACTTGTCGTGGGTTTATGGTACGTGAGGCTTCCCAGGTACATTCTGGTTCACCTTCTTAAGGGGATCCCCCGGGTTTATCGACTTTCTTTCTACACCACCCTGTTGCTGTATGTCTCGACAGAAACTCTAAACCATTACTCATTTGCACTGGTTTCTTTTCGGGTTTTTGCTTAAATATTAAAAACTGAAGATTAAGCTTGTATATCTGACATATAACTGAATCTGCTGAAGATATAACTTTAGCATCACTACCCCCATTATTAATAAATTTAACAAATACTTTCTTTTGTTGGCGAGATGAAATTGTTATTCATAATATTTAACCGAAATGTTGAAGAAATATTTATAATATTCCTGCTTTCTCACCATAACGAGAGATGATATTTTACACTTTTTATTTCCATTGTTCGAAAGCAATTATTTGGGTTCATCGTTTCATATGCTAACTACGGACTAGTCTTTCATACTGCGCATGACATAGAGCCTTACTTCATGTAGATATTTATATAGACATCACAAAATGACCCTGTGATCAATTGTAGAAAAATCATTTTCATTCAAAAAGATTTTCGTTTAGGATGTTTTATGATATATTTTTAAAAATATGTGATTAAGCTGCTCTGGGGTAATTAGAACTATAAGCATGATACATCGATGATACGTTACTTTATCAAAGTATACAACAAACTAGAAAATCTGTAGGGACTGTTAGCCTAATATGTGTTAGCTTTATTGACTGGATTTTAACATTAAGGTATGTTGTCTGCACCAGACTTGGCAGACTCGGTAGAATCAAATAAATGTAAAAATCCTTAAAGTAATTTGGTAACTTTGTAGAGGCTTGATAAAATCTGAGCTGCCTGGCCTTACATGCTATCAGTGTATGTATGTAAAAATGAAGCCCAGGAAAAAAAAAGCACTTCAAAATCATCATGTGCTTCACAAAAGTAAACATATGCAAGTGACCGGAAATGCCAGACTCATTTCCCCCATAGACTCAGTGTTAGACTAAAGCGTATGGCCATACGCTTTCGTAAATGGGAGTATTCAGTCATAGATATCTTAACATGCTTAATAATAGCATTATATATTTGAAAACCTTTCTATGCCTGGCTATTTATTTATCCTTCTGAACATCATTATACAAGACAGATATCAAAATTCAACAATTTATTAAATCAAGCCTCCACAAAGTTACCGAATCCCTTTAACGTAATTAGTTAATCCAACAAAATAGTGTCTTTGCATCATACTGCAATAGACTTTCAAGATTAATTGAAAAATGAAGTTGCAGTCATTGTCTTAATTTTTATTCTGTTAACATCCTGTTATAGGCTTTTATATTATATGACAGGAAAGACACGACCAAAACGACAAAATAATTGCAATTCGAATGCAAATATACAGTAGCACTTGTGCTGGCATATACAGAGCGTCCCAGAAGTTAACAGTTGGAAAAAGTCTCCCCAAATAAATGTTTCAAAATATTTAAAGGAAATGTTCATACCTGTAAATAGCTTAGGGTCTCTTCTATCAAATGACATCAAAATATCTAACAATATTCTATGCTTGAGTGAGCAAAAGCCAATTTTGTGAAAGGGTGAAAAATTCAGACTTGACAAGAATGGCAGGTATCAGCCAAGCTGAGCTTAGACATTTCCATATTCTGCTCAATAAAAGACAATTTATGAAATAACAGGCTTTGTTCTTTGTACCCTTACAAATCGTTTCAACATGCTTGAGTGAGAAATTAACTACTTTGTTGAGTGTTTTAAAATATAACTTTTGGTGAGTCTCTTTATTTCACCTATCTTGCTCACTAAACCATAAAGTTTTGATGAGATATCAGGTCATACAGTGAACAAAGTCTGTTCTTTCATTTAAAAAAATGTTATTTAATGATTAGAATATAACATTTCCAAGCCTTTACATGACTCCCAACTTTGCTGATACCAGCCAGAACATAAACAAACATTTGTCAAGTATGGATTTTGCACCCTTTCACAAAAATGGCTTTTGCTCACTCTAGCTTAAGATATTGTGCAATATTTTGGTGTAATTCAATAGAAGAGACCCTAAGCTATCCACAGGTATGAACATTTCCGGAAAATATTTTGAAATATTTAATTGGGGAGATTTTTTTCAACCTTCAATTTTAAACAGTTCTCAACTTTGTTGATACAAGCCAGAACAAATACCAATTCTTGTCAAGTATTAATTTTGCAACTTTTCACAAATGTGGTTTTTGATCGCTCAAGCGTGAAAACTAGTCAGGTTTTTTGGTGTTATTGCATAGGAGAGACCATAAGCTATCTACAGAAATGAAAATTTATTGAAAATATTCTGAAATATTTATTAAAGGATACTTTTTCCAACTGTTAACTTTTTTTTTGGGGGGGGGGGGGAACGCACTGTATATGTATTGGTATCGCGTAATGATGATATATATTATATTATATATGTAATATTTTATCACATTTGAAGGATGATAACTGAACTAAAATCAATGGAAAGTTATATTCTTTGTCCAAATCTAAACAGAACTTCCAGAGAGATTATTTGATCCTGCGCATCCACTAGGAGAGATGGGTAAACCTGTTATCTTTGAGGGAGAAATGGAGAAGCATGCCAAAGCTCTGTATCATAAGAACACTTTCAATCTCCTAGCCAGTGACATGATAGCATTCAACAGATCACTACCCGATGTTAGACCTGAACAGTGAGTTTACATTTTAGATTTAACATCTTGATTTCTTTCCATATTTTTACGTTTTTAAAGTGCAAGCTAAACTAACTTCATTCAGACCTTTGTCCTACTATCTTAGGTAATGCAGTAAAATTATACATACTAGTAAGTGGAGTATAAAGTAATTCCTTTAAGAAAAAAAAGCGTTAGCTCGTCACTGTTATGGCATCTGCGATGCTCCTCATACAATGTTGAGATATATAAAAAAAAATTCCTGCAAACTAAGGAATACTAATGTATATCAAATATGACATCCGCTTTTATATATCGATAAGGAGATAATGCATTATTATAACCAGTTCACCGAGGAAGGAGCTTGATACGTTCCGAAAATTCCGAGAATAAACTTCAAATCAATATTGGTAAATAATATGTTAGATCTCCTTATTCATTTATTACTCCGCCAATAAGTGGACTTTTCAACGTTTAAAAATATATATATATATATATATATATATATATATATATATATATATATATATATACATGTATATATATACATATATATATATATATACATATATATACATATATACATATATATATACATATATATATATATATATATATATATATATATATATACATGTATATATATATATATATATACATATTTATATATATATATATATATATATATAAACATGTTAAGGTTTCACGTATCGGCTCAAACAAATTCAAAGAAAACTGCTAAAAGCGTTTGTAATGCATTGTGGCCAATTTTATTTTTCTACTCAAATTTTCGACGCTCCCTGGCGTCTTCTTCAGGAGAACAATAAATGATAAGGTATCATACAAATAATTGAAATAGTTATAGTTATAGCGCGCGCATACTCAGTCAGATATAGGTTGCTTAGAAACCGTCTCTCTTGGAGATCTGACTGAGGATGCGCGCGCTTTACAAAAAAATGATGGATATAATTATGCAGATGAGAAAAGAGTACTGTGCGCGCTTCATTATTACGTAATTTACGTAATTAACGTAATAATACACAAAATCCCAAGTAGTATTAGCGGCAAAGATTCAAAATAATAGTATTGAAACAAAGAAGGAGAATTGATACCAAATCATTATTAAAGAACATGTGATTGAAAAGATACAAAAAAACTAGCGAAAATATGTAAATCCATTGAGAAAGTAAAGATCTCTGTTAAGACCTTTTCACAATGGAAAGCTCTAAAGAGGAAATCAGCTTCCTTGACGTCAGTGTGTCAATTAACCAGGAAAATGGGAAGATCGAAACATCAGTGTTTCGCAAGCCTACTGACTCGTGTTCTTACTTGAGGTATGACTCATTTCACCCTCGTCATATCAAGCATTCGGTTATATACAGCCAGATGCTTCGTTATCGACGAATTATCTCTAATGAGAGAGTCTTTGAAAAAGAAGTACTCACACTAGGAAAACAGTTCCTGAAAAGAGGCTATCCTGCCAGACTGATCAAGGAAACCATTCTCAGAGTAAAGAGAAAATCCCGCACAGAACTCCTCAATCAATGCACAAACGCAAAGGATAAAACGCGCATCCCCTTAGTTACAACCTACCATCCTGCCACGAAATCCTTTGTTAAACGGGTCAGATTAGAGTGGCCTACCTTACATCTTGACCAAAACCTAGGAAAAGTGGTTGGTGACCCTCCCCTTCATGCTCAACGTCAGCCCCCAAACTTAAGGAATTTGCTTGTTAGCAGCAAACTCCCGACCTTCTCACCTCGGAGAGGCAATATTCCCTGCGCCAAACCTAGATGTCAGATTTGCAAACATCTCATCACTGACACCACGATCAAGGTCACTGACAATTTCACTCTCCGGCCGGGACGTCATAACTGCGATTCCAGCAATGTTCTTTACTGCCTCTTTTGCGCACGCTGCCCAGACGTTGTGTATGTTGGTGAGACTAGCACCAAATTTCGGATGCGTTTTAACAACCACAGATCATCCATCAACAAAAGACGGAATGATCTCCCTGTAGCTAAACACTTCAGCCTTCCCAATCACTCAGTTGCGGATGTCAAGGTTTGCCTTTTCGGTGGAGGCTATAAGTCAGCGGACGATAGGAAAATTGCCGAATTACGGGCAATTGTTAAGAGCAGGAGTTTTGACGGAAAAGGTCTTAACAGAGATCTTTACTTTCTCAATGGATTTACATATTTTCGCTAGTTTTTTTGTATCTTTTCAATCACATGTTCTTTAATAATGATTTGGTATCAATTCTCCTTCTTTGTTTCAATACTATTATTTTGAATCTTTGCCGCTAATACTACTTGGGATTTTGTGTATTATTACGTTAATTACGTAAATTACGTAATAATGAAGCGCGCACAGTACTCTTTTCTCATCTGCATAATTATATCCATCATTTTTTTGTAAAGCGCGCGCATCCTCAGTCAGATCTCCAAGAGAGACGGTTTCTAAGCAACCTATATCTGACTGAGTATGCGCGCGCTATAACTATAACTATTTCAATTATTTGTATGATACCTTATCATTTATTGTTCTCCTGAAGAAGACGCCAGGGAGCGTCGAAAATTTGAGTAGAAAAATAAAATTGGCCACAATGCATTACAAACGCTTTTAGCAGTTTTCTTTATATATATATATATATATATATATATATATGTATATATAATAATAATATATTATATTATACATGTATATATATATATATATATATATATATATGTATATATATATATATGTATATATATATATATATATATATATATATACATATATATATATATATACATATATATATATATATATATATATATATATATACATGTATATTAATCAATAACCCTTGTGCTTTAGAACCTGAATAGACAGAAATAAAAACATTCATACAGCATGTACATTGTACAGTTTAATTGTCTCAAAGCAGAGAAATTTCGGGGGGGGGGGGGTCTTCCGTCAAGGCGATGTGATGAAAACAATAGCGTATCCAGCATCATGAAAGTCGGCATCCGTTTGAAGTTCCAGAAAAAAGTAAAATCAATCAATACTGCTGATTTACAGCCAGCTGAGTATATAAACTACACAGTCATGTATGGTATTCATCAATATCATATTGAATGATCAAACTGCACATCCGGGATGCACTAATGCATTTTCCATTGCCGTCATATTACACAAAACTTTTAATTTAATGAATATGACCATTAAGCATTTAACATGTTTAAAAGTAGAGTAAGATATAGATTCAATTGTTATAGTACATTAACCGCTATGACAACATAATGGCTTAGTAAGCATATTGTATGCAGCATAAAGGAAACTACTGATAATTGTGCACATAAACTTTGCAAACAATTACTCATACTGACCGGCCTATAAGTCTTAGGAATACGGGGATATGGATTACCAGTGCCATAGCCAGCAAATATGGATGGACATACAACATATCTTCCTTACGTTTAAAGCAACCCCCTCCCCTAAAAAAAATTGACTAAAATAAAATGAAATAAATAAAAGCAAAATAAATAAATAAATAAATGAATAAATAAATAAATAAAAATAACTACATAAATAAATAATGATAAAAATGAAATAAAATCAGTGATCCTTAAACTGGGTCTGCAGCAAGGACACTGTCCTAGGAGTGTCCCCCTCCAAATTTCTGGACACGCCGCTGATTACAGTTCTGTTTATTTATTTGCAGATGTAAGTCTATTTTACATCCTGATGTACTGCCTTCTACCAGTGTAATTATCATCTTTCACAACGAAGCTTTCACAGCTTTACTTCGGACAGTCCATAGCGTCATCAACCGCTCACCAAGACATCTTCTAAAGGAAATTATCCTCGTCGATGATGCTAGCACACAGGGTATGCTCTTATCTTCTAACCAGGGACACTTGGAAGACCACTGTGATGGGAGGGGGGGGGGGGGTCGGAACATATTTAAAGACAAGAAGAAGAGCACTATAACACAACATTAATATATGATTTTTTAGTCATAAGCACAAAATTTCAGAAAGCTTTGTAGTAGGGGTAGTAGTCCTATTCAGTAGCATTGCTTATATATTATGATGTCCCTCGTAAGGCTTTTGATCACCTTTTTTTTTCAGTGCAAAAATTAAATGGGTTTAAAGATTTTTATCTATCTCTCTGCAACCCATCCAGACCATTTAAAGAAGAAGCTTGATGACTACATTTCCCGCCATTTCCAATCGTCTGTTCCTGTACGTATTGAGCGGCTACCTACACGGTCTGGGTTGATTAGAGCTCGCATGCATGGTGCTCTGACTGCTATAGCTAATGTGTTAACATATCTGGATTCTCATTGTGAAGTCAACATAGGCTGGCTAGAACCACTGCTAGCTGTCATCGCCAAAGACAGGTGGGTAAGAACAAAGTTATTTTTTTATTTGTTCAGCACAAATTATATCTATGTAAGACACATCTTCTCTTCTACTATTTACTATTATCACCATTATTACGGCCTGTTATTAAGTTTTCGTTTCATTTTCCTTTCCATTTATTCGCCCAACATATACATTGATTTGTTTTGCTCACAAACAATACAAACCTTATTTAGTTTGTGAAGTATAATTGTAATCGTAGTTGGTATCATTTCTATCATTATATTCATCATTGTTGAATTGAATTTGTGCATTACCATGAATCTTTTTTTTTAAAATAAATCTATGAATATGGTATTTTATATTTTGAGGGAAATTAAGAATAAAGGTATTAATATAAATGTGTTAGTCTTCATAATTTGTTTTTGATATGCTAGTCGATGATTTTTGTAATCATCCTTTTTGTTTAGGAGGAACGTTGTTACCCCTACAATAGACGTTATAGATAATAATGATCTATCATACAAAGGAAATAGCGAACTCCCTCAGGTAATCTTTTTATATAACTTCTCAATTTGTTGCGTCTTTTATTCTTACACTTATTTGGAACTACACTGCGAGTAAAAATAAAAAGTTCATTTGGTAGATTGAGCTTCAGCTTTCCCTTCCCTCTTTCTACCTCACTGCACACACACACACACACACACACACACACACACACACACACACACACACACAAACTCTCTCTCTCTCTCTCTTTCTTTCTTTCTCTCTTTCTCTCTCTCCCCCTCTCACGGTTTGTCCGTGTCTGTACACCCAGTAAACGCCTGGTTAAAAATTTTCACTGTAAATTATTTTCCGTGTATAATCACACTATTTCAATTTTGATTAGAGAAGAATTTAACCTGGCAATGGGGTCAAAATGACCAGATTTGTGTTGGCTACTGGTCAACCTGGAACTCTGGTAAAGTTCAACACTTTTGTGTTAAAATTTTACACGGATTTTTTCAGTGTATATTGGCAGCCGCAGTGGCTTACTCACGAGGGGTGAAAGGGGGGGGGGGAGGCATGAAAGGGGAGGGAAAAGGGGGAGTGAAACAAGGTAAGAGAGAGAGAGAGAGAAAGGGGAGAAAAAGAAAGGGAAAGAGGAAGGGGGCGTGAGAAGATTAGAGGACCCTTCCAACACCCCTCTATATTGGTTAAGACTCCCCCCCCCCCCCACCCACCCCCGCATCTCTCTTAATTTTTTTATTGTTCTTTTAATTTCTTGTACTCATCTGTCTTTCACTGTCATTATTCAAAATATGTTCTCTATCTGTGTCTTGTTATTCAAGGTCGGCGGTTTTAGTTGGAAAATGGGTTTTCGCTGGACCGACATACAGAGCATGGATATGGAAGCAGCGGAGAGAGACCCTACCATACCTATCAGATCGCCAACCATGGCGGGCGGGTTGTTTGCCATCGATAAAAGCTACTTCATGGAGTTAGGCATGTATGATCCTGGTTTTCAGATCTGGGGTGGTGAGAACATTGAATTATCATTCAAGGTAAAGGCTGAACTTGATCGTTATTAAACCCTTTATATCCGAATTTAAAAGTGAAATTATAGTGAAAGGGGAAAGAGGGTAGGGGCTGAAAATCTGAAATGGCAGACGAACACGAACCATTACACAATAATGTGGAATAATGATAGTAATTGTGATAATATTGATGATGATGATAATAACAATAATTTCCCATTGTAATAATAATGATAGCAACAAAAGCAACAATACTAATAGAAATTAGATATCACCAATAAACCATATTTAAGGGAAAAAAGCGCATTCAATCTAAAGAAGATGTAGAAGTACCATGAGTAAGAGAAGAAATAAGCATATCTTTAACAGGATAAATGATTATAAATGTTATGTACTAGTTTAGTCCAGGTTTAAACCTTTACCAAAGTATATAGTTTAATGAATACTGGTGAATCTTTCTTGTATATCTCAAAGCGGTGTTTGTGCTTACAGACTTGGATGTGTGGCGGTTCTTTGTATGTCATGGCCTGTTCACATGTTGGTCATATCTTTCGCAAGAATGCTCCTTACACCGGCAAGGGCAATAATTTCAGCCGTAACACCAAGCGTCTTGTTGAGGTGTGGCTAGACGATAATCGGGCTCTCTATTACCAACTGAACCCAGGTATGATGAAATTAGATGCAGGAGACATTCATGAGCAGATAGATCTTCGGAAGAGATTAAATTGTAAATCATTTGACTGGTACCTTCGTAATGTCTTCTCAGAATCTTGCTGGCCGAAGACGGGCAGTATTTTCGGCTTTGTAAGTACTCATTCAATTTACGTCAACACAGCGTGAATCGATTTAGTTATAAAAAATACCGATGTATCATTGACACAATATGCCTCATTAAAAGAGAATGCAAATTAAATGGTTTACAGTGATGAAAATTGAGCATCATTTCAAAAAAATTTCGGGCCATTCTTGCTGAAGAAAATGGAGCTGTTGCAACTGTACTTGTACAATTAGTTTTTATTTTTCCCAAAAAATTTCCGTTGTAAACTTTGTTGTGATTACATGCATATTTGAATTTCTATCAGGTCCACTCCAAAATATTTAGACAAAGTCTATAAACTCAACATGTAGTGGACCATTAAGCGTGTTTTAAAATCATCTCGGTAATAAAGATTCTTTCTGGAGTAGTATATAAGCACGGCTTCCTCCTACCCTATTCGCAGGTACGGGATCCAGATTTTGACATGTGTCTTGAAACCACTGTTGATAAGAAAGTCACAACAAAGAAATGTGGAATAGCAAAAGCCCAAACCGTAAGTAACCGCTCTGTTTGTATTATTTAAGTGACCGTTCTGTTTGTATTATTTGCTTAATCTTACATGAAACAGGTGCACCCCCCCCCCGCTCTTTGATTAAAAAAAAACTATAGAAAATGTCGAGACAATTAGTGTTAATCCTTTTTAAATAATTTTTAAAAATATTGAATGTGCAAAAGTGTTCCATGGTATAAGATTTATAATATTTGAATGACCCTCCCCACTTCCACCTGATTATCATATTCCAAGCTAACCTTGACAAGCAGCTGTGCTTTGGTTATCCCTATATATTCTATAGCTTTCCCTTAGTCTAGTACCTTTGTTTTGTGTTTTGTATTTCTGTATATGTCAGACTAATAGAAAAGTAGAAATCAATATTTTTGTTACTGGCTTCCGATTGATTTAAAAAGAAGCATAAATCAAATCCCCAAGAAACATAAACAATAGACATGTGATTCCTCAAAGACATAAGCACTCCAAAGCGAACATTTATTGGGTTGTGTTTCACTTTCATTATATATATATATATATATATATATATATATATATATATATATATATATATATACACACACACTATATTAAAGTGATCCTTGAAATTTGACGTAAATTTTTCTTCAAATTCCATCTTAGCTATGGGAGTATACAGACCTAGGTGAACTGAAGCAGGATCAACATTGTCTAGATTATACTGGTGAAGGATCAGAGGTTACAATATTTCGCTGCCACAAGGGCAAGGGCAATCAGTTATGGAAATGGAACAATTCGGTAATACCTACATATCCTTACTTGAAACACACAGATTCATAGTCAAATTAATGAACTAAATCGACGACATGAATTTATTTTGCCATCCATTAGATAGATTGAATAGATTCATAACATAATTTACAAACGAAATAAACAAGAAGAAAATGTTTTTGTCAGCAAAATGAATAAATCCTATCGTCCCACACAAAATACAATGCGAGCTTTCATTACATTAACAGAAAAAGAGAAGAATAAAAGGAAGGATAAGTCAGAAAAGTAACAGGAGTAAAATGCCATTGACCATTTTTTGACACTCTTGACATTGAAAAGCCATAGTAGTGTTTCTCCTTAATGTAAGTGAAACGAAGCAAGAGAATGATAAAAGACATGAAAATAGTTTTCAGAAATCTCCATTCACAATCATGATCTCAGAAAGATGATATCTGACAAGTCTGTATTGATATGTTTGTTTATAATTGTTGTCACATTTTTTTTTTCTTTACAGACGAAGCAAATAGCCCATGGTTATCACAATGCATGCCTTGGTTTACGATTTTCAGACAATGATTCACCGAGACTTGAGATGACATCATGCCTACAATCGAATCCTTATCAACGATGGCAAATGCCACCCAGATATACTGCTAAAATGTGGTTGTAAAACGATAAAGTGTGCTGTAACAGGTATGCCGGAAGGGTTCCGGGGGGGGGGGGGGGGGGGGGTAAACACTCTGATGCCCCCCACCTCAAACGGTTTTTTGGGCCCACCTCACCTCAAACGTTTACGACCTACTTAACAGCCCCCCCCCCCCTCCCGAACATACACCCACTTTTTTTTTTTTTTTTTAAACATATTGCTTGATATCTCGAAAGTGCGAGGTTAAGAATTTTTAGTCTCCCCAAATATATTTGAAGAACGGTTTTCATCTATTGTTTTGCATTATTATTTATCATAAGACCTGAAATAAGGTTATTTTTTCCCCTAAATTTTGTGTGCGCAAAATTTTTAAATCTACTTGTATTGAAAATGTACAGAAATTACATATTCGGGTTCCTCGCTCCCGAATATGTGTATCTCCCTGCCCAAATAGTGGGATACTCGGGCAACTCGCTGCCCAAATATGAGAATATTTGGCACCTCGCTGCCCAATATGAGGATATTCGGGTACCTCGCATCCCAAATAATTATCAGGTGGAGATTCGGGGATGGGCTGCATTCCCGCCTCGTACGCCTTTTAGTTTAGGGGTAGGCCTATTAATTCAAAACATCTATAGGATTTAAAAAAAAAAATCTATTTTGTAGTACTAGAAGACAGCTTCCTAGATCTTGTTTTGAGCGTATTAGAGAATCATTCCAATATTTTCTCTTCTTTAAACAGAATAAATTAATAGAACAGAATGTTAGCAGTACCATATGACTTTTTAGATTAGTTTACTATTAGGCGAGGGAGCTTCGCGACCTTGCGAAAAAAAATAAATCTTTATGATATTGAAATGTGCATTCAATCGAAACTTTACACCTGCAGGCAAGACACAACCTACTTCAAAATTATGATTTACATGACTTTAAAGATATAGTACAGGCTTCATATATGGATGATAATCTTGCAAGGGAGTGGGAACAAAACGAGCTCCCCCTATCTGTTTATAGGAAAGTCCCTGCCCCCACACGTACGGGGTCTTGATGTATACGGGGTTATACAGTACAATGTTAATAAATACTGCGTTTATTGAAATGTGAGAGAGCGTAGCGATTCAGTGAGAAAATTAGATTATTCAGTGTTGAAACTACGTACTAGTTTCAGAGCACAAAAACTTAGCTCATTATACTGCCTCGCGTATCTTAAAGCCAGAAATCTACTATTTCACATCTTTGAAAGCATTCAAGACATTGGTTGAACAGTGCATAAGCAAAATTAAACATTTCTTTGATTCATAGAGATTATTTTTTCCTATTAATGAATCTTAGAAATGATTTTCTAACCCAGGGATTTCGTGGTTTCCGCTTGTTGTTTTGTTTACATTTTAGGGATACATTCATTAAAAGAATTGACAAGAATACTCATGAAGTTATTATAAGACATGTTGACATAGTTGCTGACTAAAACCTCAGCCCAGCTAAGTGAACTAAGTTTATCTTTAAGTCTTCTAATTTTTTCAGTAGTGATTTTCCTCACCATTTTGACAGGGGGAGAGAAGGAATTATTCCCAAAGAAAGATAAAATTCTTGCGAATATTGGACAGTGGTCAGAATTATCGGACAGAGTGACGCCAGAATCAGTTTCCCTATCAACATTTGAGAAAATATTGTCAATTAAAGTGCATGAGTGAGAAGATAGCCTAGTGGGTCTAGTGATGAATGGAATAAATGAAAATGATAAAAGAGTGTCAAAGAAATCTTGAGAAAAGTTATCTTCTTTACATTTTAAGAGATCAGCGTTAAAGCCGCCCATCAAAAAGCAATGTTTATTTTGAAATATAGGGTTTGAAAACAATTGTTGTATTTCTAGTAGAAATGTATTGTGATCAGAAGCAGGTGGTCGATAAATTGTGCCTAAAACTAAGTTTTATTTTCTCTTGGGTAATGTTATTTCATTAAAAACCGTTTCCATCGTTTGACTCATCAAATCTTATTTAGTTTCATATACTATATACTATTTATTCAATATGATTAGTACTAATAGAAACGTTTGAAAAGGAATAAAAAAAAAAAAAACTCGCAATATTTGTCGTGCAATGTATCTAAGTTATCTGCATTTTATCTGTACTCCTACACTACACTGTGGAGCGATAAGTTCAGGGAGAGATAGCTATATTCCAATATGGGGTCCTAAGCCATTTCAGAATTATACGAAATATTTAAATGTTATAGAGAATTTATTTAGTTGCATATACTATATACTAATATTTATACAATATGATTAGTATTCACAGAAATGTTTGAAAAAGAAATAAAAAACTCGCAATATTTGTCGTGCAATATAACTAAGCTATCTGTATTTTATATGTACTCCACCACTGTGGAGTGATAAGTTCACGAAGACATAGCTATGGCGTCGTACCCAGTTTGCAAATAAGTTAACTAAAATGATTGATCAAGCAACATAAAACAACCCAAATAAAAACGTTTTAAACAAATGTAAAAAATATTCTTCCAACACTTCCAATCTTCATATATAGAAAACTTATAAAAGCTACTTTACAAGATGAAAGTTCAACCTTATTGTGTGCTAGTAGTTATGAATTATATTCACATTAAATTTATTTAGAGTCAAACCTGTCTTAGTAACCGCCTTTTAATCATTTCACTCAATTAGTAAAATGTGTTCTATAACCTGTCTGGAAAGGTTACCTGTGTAGAGAGGCCACTTTTCTGCTTCCAGTTAGTGGTCTTTATAGACTAGTTTTAATGTTTGCCAATACATATTATTATTATTATTATTAGATAATGGCCAGAGTCATTTTTCTCATCTTCACAAGGCAGTATCACTGAACAGGTTCCATCTTGTGCTCAACAATGGCATCAGTGACAGCCTTAATTGTTATTCGTACACGCGTGGCCTTCGATGACTGCGCCCTGATCTATAAGGCACGGAAAATGCATTTTACCAATGACTGACGAGAAACTAAACACATCGCCATGACAACGGGCTATGTCTCCCTCTACCACGTAAACGAGCTTACGATTTCAGGACGTGAGCCTTTGAAGTCGGGGAGTTGAGCGAAAATTTTGTATTTTTCCTTGAAAGTGTCATGGTGCATTTATTTCAAAATAATATTTTTTCAATTACGAAATTAATCCAATAACAATTGTATTGAATTGACGAAAGCAAAGGTTTATAATTATATGTCAATTTCGATTGGAGACTTGTTTCGACCACCAAAGGAATAGACAAACATATAAAAATTACAGAGTAATCAAAGTAATGAGTACATCAAAGCACTGCGTGGTGCTTCTAGTACAATACAAATTCCAGTACAAACATGAATACACAACAATATTTCAGTATGATACCGTAAAAAGGGATGTGGTTTGAATTATCTCAACTCCGAATCTCACAAAAGCAAATAAGATGTGAACTTCAGCACCAGCACTAATAACTTAGTCCACTGGAAATACAGACTGAATATTACGAATTATTTCAGGGACAAGCACGGGGAACGTTCGATCTTGGTAATTCCGGGTTCCCGTCGTTATCATGGTTTATGATAAATCTTTATAGATATTTGTCGTGTTTATAAAGAACTAGCTGCTGTATTGAATTTATTTGATGTCATTCAAAACTACCCTGCTGGAAAGAACACAGTGTGATATCATCTTCACACTGTTAAATTCGAACATTTTAACATTGTGAATCACATCTTCATATTGTGAGCGAGTAAATTCACACTGTGAAATCGAATATCACTATGTGAACACTCCGTGGTAAACCACACCCTGGAGGTGTCCACAGTGTGAAATCATATTTACACTGTTAAATTCGAGCGCTTTAACATTGTGAATCACATCTTCATAATGTGAGCGAGTAAATTCAAACTGTGAAATCGAACATCACTATGTGAACATTCTGTGGTAAACCACACCATGGAGATGTCTACAGTGTGAAATCATCTTCACACTGTTAAATTCGAGCATTTTAACACTGTGAATCACATCTTCACAGAGTCGACTATGTGAACACACTGTGAACACACTGTTGGACACACAGGATATGTCGACATATGTTGTGCAAATGGAAACACACCGTTTTGCCAATTACATGATTAAGAATTACTTTGTTACAAAAATGCTAGCATTTGATTATTGCCCTTTATTAAAACCATGCATCTGATCCTGCAGCGATTCATATAAAAAGCCACAAATAAGTAAGCATAAGAAAACCGTTATCAATGGCGTAGCATGGGTCGGATCTAGCCTTTGAGAGCGCACTGGTATCACGATGGGCAGTGCCATCCATACATAGAGTTTGGCCAACTCTGCTCCAGTGGGTAACAATATGGCGGCATGTTGCTTTGTTAGGGAAGCATGTAACAAAGGAATATACGCCATGTTGTGCCCAACTGAAACAGAGTTGGCCAAACTCTGTGTATGAACATGATGAATGGCTCTGACGGTAGGTAGAGTCCCTTTATAGCAGTGTTACGACAACCCGTGATTTGAACGCCATTGTGGGGCCACTAGTACGTAACATTTCTATTCAATTCCGATGAGCACCTGAGTGTTCTAAATAGAAATAATTCGAACGCCAGTTTGGTACCAAAAAATAGGACGTCCCTGTCGTAACTCTATCTATAAAAAGGGACTCATAACAGTGGGGATAATATAATCTAGATGAAATGGGAATGAATTAGAACAACGATTTCGGGGGAGGGTTTGGGAATGGTCGTATTTTTTCTTTCTCCTCTCCTTTTTATATCAGTCTCTTTTTTCTCTTAATATTTTCCTTGCCACCTTCCGATGGGGGGGGGGGGGGGCGCACGTACCCCCTTGCCTACGCTACTGATAATGTAAAGTGTGCAGTTTAAAGGGGCTGGCGAAGTGGCTCTTTTTGCGACATGATGGCCACTCCATCATTTATTTCTCCGCTCCTGGTGGGCGAGGGGCACTTTGAACAAACCTTCTTAGTATTTAAACTTGTGAGCGGAGGAGACTTCAAGGTAGAATGTAAGTACCGGTTGACATTTACACGGTACTCAAGCCCAACGAGTACCGCCGAGAACGTTGCTACTGCATGCACCTTACATATCATCATTGTTTGATCAGAATTCTGTTCGATATATAATAAAAAAAAATATCTGGATATCTTGCGTGATTATGCGGTCAGCGTCAATAAACAAGCAAGTGGTCACCATTACCAATTCTACAATGCAAACACTAGTTCAGTTGATCACTGACTAGTCAGACGATAATCGTTGGTTAATTACATCTTGCTGTCTCGCTTAATGAAACAACAGAAAGAGATGATTATAAGAGCTGTAGTGATGGTGACGACAACCTTTAGAATCTTCCCCCGAATAGGATGTGAAGAAGGTGATCTTTGACTCCAGAATATCAGGTAATACGAACGTGTACGAACATGAAGTGACTTATTGACTTTACTCTAAAAAGAATATGTCGAGTGTTCAGTTATTGTTAGTAGTGTGTGATGCATACTTTTTCACATATATCACCTTGATGTATGTTATTAGCATTCTCAATGTTGATATGATTACATAATTATGTTACTATCATGGCTATCACTATTTCATTATTGTTATTATTGGTATTATTATTATTATTATTATTATTACTATTATTATTATTATTATCATCATAATTCGTTTTTAACATTATTATTAATATTATTATCACTATGATTATTTTTATTACTATTATTATCATCATCATCATCATTAATAATAGAAGTAGGAGTAGTAGGAGTATTAGTAGTAGTAGTAATAGTAGTAGTAGTAGTAGTAGTAGTAGTAGTAGTAGTAGTAGTAGTACTAGTCAGTGGCGGATCTACATAGAGGGAAAATTGGCCCGTGCCCCCCTCTTTTGAAACCCAACTGGCATACCTTAAGTGCACAATGAAAAAAATGCCCCTTTAATTGTGTACTTTTCCAGCAATGTGCCCCCTCTTTTACACATTCCTGGATCCGCCCCTGGTACTAGTAGTAGTAGTAGGAGCAGTAGGAGCAGGAGTAGTAGTCGTAGTATTAATAGTAACAGTATAGTAGTAGTAGTAGTAGTAGTAGTAGTAGTAGTAGTAGTAGTAGTAGTAGTAGTAGGAGTACTACTATTACTACTGCTGCCACTAATATTATTACATGTAGGATGAAATGCGAGGGGGGCACTGGATAACAAGGTCGTTACTGATCATTTATTCCGACAGGTGGATCATATCATCCTTTGAAGTCTGTATTTTACCCTCTCCCTCTTTCTCTCAATCAGTGTGCCATTTTTTTCTACGCCACTGGTTTGCAGGGGGTTTGTGCCCCGAGAAACGACGACAGTGGTACTAGTCTTATTATTACTAGTCTTACTGTTATTATATTTCTACTTCTGGTTATTGGTTAAGTGAAAAATAGACATTTTAATAGCTTAGCAAGAGTATACAGAGTTGCTAGTCACGTATATTTTGAAGTGAAATATTGTTTTAATTTTCTTTTAAAGAGGGAGAGAGAAATGTATGAACAAATGTATTTAGGTAATTAGTTCCAGACTGTTGGAAAAATGAAACGTACCGACCGTTCTTAAAAGGTTTTCTCTACTTTCCATAAGTGAAATGAGCTGCTGGTGCGTGTATTGTGTGAATGAATTATACCATTAATATTAAACGTTACAATAATATTCTTTTGTAGAATGTTCTTAAAGCAAGATAATCCAAGTAGTGCATTCGGATATTGATAAAGATGGAATATATTCAAGGTTTTTAATTTATGAAAAATAGGAGCTGAAGGCGATTGATAATGACTGCCAGTACATATACGTATTGCAGTCTTTTGTAATTTGAAAAGGACATCTAATTTTGTTTAGAATTACATGTGTACATTGTGAATAAGGCTGAACAAGGAAAACAGCATGTAAATTTATACATATAATCCCAGTACATTTTGATACTTTGGTACTTAAATAGTTAACATGTGCATCCCAATGCAAATTTTCGTCTATTCGGACTCTGAGAAAACAAACAACTTTAGATTTGAATATCGGTGTAGAATTAAAACTAAGATCGTTAATATTTTACTAGCATTAAATAGCTTGTTATGAAAGGAAATAAAACATGTTTTATTTAGATTAAAGACCTCCCTATTGGCTTTAAACCATTGAGATACGTTAAATAATTCGGAGTTGATATTTTCTTTTACATCTTTCAAGTCTGGGTGAGTATAGAACAAAGTAGTATCGCCAGAATACATAAAGAAATGAAATTTACTTCATGATATTACAATATATTTAACATAAAGAAGAAATAATAAGGGGTCAAATATAGAACCTTGCGGAACTCCATGTATACCTAAACTATGAGTAGAGAAGTATTGTTGAAATTTGTAAATTGATAACGACTGCATAAATAATTCTTAAACTAGAGAAGTGAGAGTCCACGCACACCATAGTATTGTAATTTAGATAGTAAAATATCGTTATTAACTTTATCAAATGCCTATATGATAGATCAATGAATATCCCAATCCCCAAATCGTTATTATTTATTGCAGCTACAACTTTATCCTGTAAATATCCGTCTCGAATTAATTCATAAAATGTTATCAATGAGAGCTGCAGTATTCATAGCGATACGAGCTGGATGACTAATGACAGGAATGAGACCAAATGAAGAATTAATATTTAAGAAATAATTTGTATTTTTATCATATAATTTCAACAGGTCAGTATTAAAATCACCTGTCATAATTAATTCTCTTTTGTCACAGCTCAGTTATTAAGTGTTTCAAAATAAAAATTTATAAATGATTTAATATCTGTGCTGGGCTTTCTGTAAAAAAACCCCCACAAACCGTCAACTTATCTCTGTCATGTCTAAATAAATGTCGCAGGAAGGGTCCCCGATAGGGTATAAAATGCTACCGAATCTAGCATTTTCATCAGTCTCAGTCCAACCATCATAGAGTATGGACCCCCTGGACCATGTTGCTTTGCTCCAGATTGCTGTCCTTCAGCAAGACCTGCTTGAAAGAGATGTGGAGGAGGCTAGGAGAAGAAACAGGAGGAGAAGAACCCAGAAGATGTCAGACCCGCGACCATGGCTGACAGAGGAGAGGAGGAGGCTGTTTGGAAATTACGCCAGACTGATCGAGGAGCTCAGAGTAGAAGACCCACAGTCCTTCTCCAGCTACCTCAGGATGGAACCTGCCATGTTTGAAGATTTGGTGCAGAGAGTGAAGCCTAGGATAGAGAAGCAGGATACCCAGATTAGGAAGACGCTACCACAAGGCTTGAAGCTAGCCATCACTGTGAGGTTCCTGGCTTCCGGTGACAATTACTCAAGCCTCATGTACAGCTTAGGTGTGGCAAGGAACACCATCAGCCTTATCATCCCTGAAGTCTGCCAAGCATTTTGGAGGAATACAAGGATGAGGTCATCACCTGCCCCACCACTCCAGAAGAATGTACACCTATTGGGAACAGGTGAAATGTTCCTCGTGCTGTGGGAACTCTAGATGGCAAGCAAGTGGCCATCAGGAAACCTGCTAAGAACGGCTCCTTGTACCACAACTACAAGGGCTTCTTCTCTGTGGTCCTCATGGCCATGGTGGATGGAGACTACAAGTTCCTGTGGGTGGAATCAGTGCGTATTGACGTATGCCTGATGCTCAGATCTTCAACGAATCTTAGCTCAAGGACTACCTTGAAGACGGAAGCATAGGATTTCCTGAGCCATTCCCCATACCCCAAAATGACGAGCCTATGCCATACTCTATCATGGGAGATGATGCCTTTGCAATGAGGACCTTCTTAAAGAAGCCATATAGTCACAGGAATCTCCAGAGGGAGAGAGGATCTACAACTACAGGATCTCCTGGGGCCGACGTGTGATGGAGAATGCATTTGCAATCCTGGCCCAGAGATGGCAAGTCCTCCTCACCACCATGCAGCCAAGGCATGTTGCAGAAGGAAACAGAGACACCAACAAGGCTGGAATGAGGCAACGGGAAATTCTCAAGCATTACTTTATCAACCCAGTAGGACCCGTGCCATGGCAGAACAGGATGACTGATGGATAAGAAACTGATATGGTGATGACATATATACACTGGATTAGTCGTTGTGCCATTAAATTGTTATAATTATAGTAAAAGTAATAATTGCCTTTTGTTTCTTATGTTTTGTTTCTTAAGCCCCATCTTAACAGACCTTTCTGGAAATGAGTTGTCCGGACAATGTCCGGACAATTTTTCGTTACCCTGCCTGTTTAGACGCTCTACGCGGGGTGTTGTCTGGACATTGTCGCGACAACTTTTCCATAAATTCTACCCTAGCCCGCCTAGGGTAACTTTCCGTAATTACCGCGACATTGTCGCGACAACGTCCGGACACACCTCCTATTAAGACGCTCTCGAGGTAATTTTCTCCGCGAACACCGGAAGCTGACAAGACGCATGCGCAATAGACCATCGCGGATACATGATTTCAGTACCGGCACTAGATCGCATTTCCCGCGTTTGGTTTGAATCTCGCGCTCGACCGGCAAGTCAGGTATACGTTGCTATTGAAACCTGCCAGGGGAAGGTTTTCAGCGTGTGGCTGTTAAGTCGGTGCGTGGGGCTCTCACCTATGTTTTTTATTGCCTAATTGAGGAACTTTTTACCCTGGGTTTATTGTCAGGACGTTGTCGCGACATTGTCCGGATAAGGTCTGTTAAAACAGGGCTTTATTTGATTATGACACAAACTATTAGTGTATTATTATTATTACAACATATATTCACCTTTAAAAGGAGAGAAATAAAATGTCCCATTTGTTCTCAAAGTATCTGTTTATCAATAAAGTACCAGGGTCATTACAATTCATTAGTTATTCTAAATGTATTTCTACAAACATATTACCATTCAAAAGGTACAGAAAGCAAAAAAATGTTATTTTATCAAAATATCTGGTCATGATATTCAGGGAAAAGCTGTTTTAATTGTCATTTTGGTATTATTAAAGTTTATGAACATTGTAAATGTATTAAATATTGTTTTTTGTATTTGTGGTGTTGGGTTAAAGTGTTCCAAATAGGGTCTGCACCCAGCTGGCATCCTGGGAGCCCCAGAAAAAAGTCGGTTGGTGGACCTTTGCTGGCCAGATGAGGCTGCCAGATCATCGCTCATTGAAGGACACTGCTGGCTGCCGGGCCCTGGGATAGTTGCAGGAGGATAGGGTCTGTGGAACTCGTCTTGCTGTTGCTGCTGAGTCTGCATGGGAGGCTACTGGTGAAGCTCAAACTGGTACTTCTGCAACAGGCTGTAGACTTCACGCTGGAACCTCAGCCACATGGGGGATGGACATGTGTAGGTGACCTCCTGCATGAAGTCAGTAAAGGCCGAGTTTTTAATGCGATTTGGCGGTGTTATAAATTACGTCCGGACTCATTCGAGGGCCAAACGCGACGGCACGACTCCATTCGAGCCGCATTCGAACGGCAATCGAAAGATTCCGAAAAAAAAAAACTAAAGAGGCTCCGCTTTTCATGGAAATAGCTGAAATGTTTGTTTAACCTTTTCCGATGAAGGAATGAATTACCAATGCTTCACAGATTAGGCGGTCAAACCTCGCTCTCAATATTATTAGTATACCACTCATAACGGATGTGGGAGGGGGAGGGGGTCGCAGGAGGCACATTCACTCGAGTTTCCGTCTTACTTCCCTCGGCTTTGGTTTGCCGGGGCCGCACCCCTTCCATTTTTTAAAGCTAAGTATATGATGAAGGAATGGATTGCGAGTGCTTAAGAGGTTAGGCGGTCAAACCTCGCTCTCAAACTATTAGTATGCCACTGATGTCGGGTGTGGTAAGGGGGGAGGGGGGGGGGGGCTCGCAGGAGGCACATTTCTTTCATTCCTTCCGGTTTTCATCTAGCTTCCGTAGTGCTTTGAGCCCCCCCCCCTTATATATAAGATCACGGATCCGCCTTTTCCATTCACAATCGTTTGCCACCATCTTGATATTTTGGTGAAAAACTAAATGTCAGGATACTCGAGCGTGTTTGAACAATGAAAACTTTTATTGCCTCAAAATTAAAGAAATAATTCACAGAGGCCGTCGATCCACGTGAAACATAAAGTAGGCGTGAAGATAAATGTTTACAGAGAGGTGTGGGTGGATGGCACTCAATGAGATACACTTGAGTTTAGTTCATCGTTGTTACCAGTGTATGGGACGCATAGTTTGCATCGAAGGTGTCCCCCTTTTTTCTAAGATTTTTAACTGTTGATATGCATAAATATTTAAAGAGAGAAGTGGTTTGTTGTGGATTGTACTTGAGTATACTCTCATCATCGAGTGCAATCCATAAGTGTAATCCCTTAGATAATCATGCATACTGCGTTATTATATATTGATAGAATTTCTACTTAGATTCCATTTTCTGCATTGTAGAACGAATCCTACCGATCGTATTTTAAGATTCAGTAATTTATGTCTGGACAAACATAACTAATGGAAATAGATTCTATTGCGAATAAATGAATTATTTTGAAATCGGTAAGCAATATTTTCAAAGTTTTATTCTCGTAATTTCTATTGGCGTTTTATTTAAGCTTACAGATAGCGTATTCCATACAGACATCCCGGGGCTATTGCGTACGCATGATAGTTGGAAATTAAGAGAGGAATTTTCGCGAATGTTCGCTGATTTGAAAAAAAGTGTTATTTCTTTCTTTTATTTTTCTTGTTATTCAATGAGAAAAAATAGTACTTTGGGGGTATGTTTTTAAGAGTCCGCTAAAAATCATGTATTGCACCATAAGTATGAGGTGACACGACCGGGAGGGATGTATAAACAGAGGGGTGGTATTTGTGAGAGATCTTTCCAACTATTTTCCTTATTTTGTGTCCATGCGTGTTTTTCATTTAGTTGGTTTTATCTTCATGTACATTGGTAATGACTAATTAGCGACGAGTTCTAATTAAATAATTTGGATGGTGAAATGATACTTTCTTTAACATCCTCGGTATGCGTCACCTCTTCATGTATTTTCACCATTTTAAACAGGTAGCATTCGACTACGATTATAAACTAACTCCCTGCGCAGAGGTATATCATCTAACATTACAAATGGCGAGACACTCAAAACATGCAGGGGTAGGTATGGTGTGAAAAGATTGATGCTAAATATGGACTTGATTATTACCTTAAAGCGTGTTAACAAATAATATAAGAAATATGATTTGTTAATGCTGTAATGGGAATCCTGAAAGTATTTTATCAACTTCCTTTATTGATTTATATTTTTATACATCAAAATTCTTTAAATGTTTTAACAAATCTAAAGAAGTTTCATAGGTAATGACGCCTTCCTTTGACCATGTTGACATAATATTGTCTATTATATGAACTTATATTGGAGTGCGGAATATGCGGGTACAGTGTTATATTTTTGTGTATTGAAATAAGGTATATGTTTAAGTATATTCTTTAACAAATTTATGCAAAATACGATGCTATATGCCATTGTTATCAAATGGGAATCCAGCCTTCATACTACTTTGCCCTGAAAGAAAGTAATATAAACAGAAAATCGAATTTGACAAGGTTTACGGCTTTTATTATTCTTTTTTAGTTCTCTTTTTCATTATTTTCAATTTCATATGTTGGTTAGAAATGCACAGATGAACCCTAAACCTTAGAAAAACAAAACAGCCTATGCTGTCCAGTAGCCTAGATAAAAGTTTCTCGACCTATATCCAAATTCACAAATCCAGACAAACGTCTTTACTTTATGACATAACCTTATCTAGGCAACGATGCTATGCTGTTTTGTTGTTGTTGTTTTTGGTTTAATGGCGACGATGCTATGTTGTTTTTGTTGTTGTTTTTGGTTTATTGGCGCTTATCATTCAAGAGTGAATATTTACGCCTTTTTCTTTATTTTTTAAATTTCTTAAATTTATATATACATATATATATATATATATATATATATATATATATTTGAAAAACTATATTTTCGAGAATGAATGAATGTATATAGCACTAAGCTAGCCTAGCAACAGGGCTACTTAATCTTTAAGATATAGATATCATTTAACCCTCATTTACATTTATTTATTTTTTATTTTTTATTTTTTTTTTTTTTTTGGTTTTTTGGGGGGGGGGTCCTTAACTTTGAAACGGTGTCTATTATTAGCTGTTTCTTTCGTTGCTGTTTTCCAGATAAAGGCCGCCATTTTGCTAAATTTCGTCGTGCTAAGCTTTTATCTTGGATGGAATGCAGTACCACGTAAGTTGGCAGATTTTACCATAACAAAATAATAAGGGAAGGAACGACAGTATGGGTATGATTACTCATACCTTTATATAGTTTTCATCTTCTTGAAGAGGAGTAAAAGAACTAGTTGGCTTATTATTTTTCTATCTCCTTTAGAGAATTCTATTTTCAAAGTGTTGTTAAATCAGTAATCTCATGTCTGTCTGTCTCTCTCTCTCTCTCTCTCTTTATATGTTCTCACATATCCATATATCTTTATATATTATTCCACGTGCTGTAAATATGTTTCGTTTTATTATGTTTTATTTCATAAAGGGCCTGTGGCAACGAGAGATATAGCTGTCCCGTATAAGGCTTCTGCTTTAGTTCTGAATAATGTCAGGTCACCTCTACAAATCGACATGTCCAGAGAAAACTCATCAAGGACAACGCTTAGTGCTTCACCAACCCAGTCCATACCTAAACCGAAACCCTGGGTCATATTAGCTACCACCAATAAAGCATTCCTGGACTTTACAGAGAACTGGCTTGAGAGCTTGAAGAGATGCAACATCAGAGATCACGTGACCATAATAGCTGAAGACCCATCGACGTATGAAGTCCTAGCGAAGAGAAATGATATCAACCTAAAAATATTTTTGACAAGTAAAACCAACTTACCTGCTAGTGACCTTCCATTCGGCTCACAAGACTACCTCCGTTTAGTTAATAAAAGACCCAATTATATCCTGCGATACTTAGAAAAGGGCATCGACGTACTTTTTACCGATGTCGATACAGTATGGCTTCAGAACCCCTTGCCATTCTTCGTGGGTGATTACGACGTGCATTTTGGGAGGGACATCTATGATGACCAGACAAGACCAGACATGGTTTGTGTGGGTTTTGCGTACTACAGGGCCACCGACGCTACCATTGATTTAATTGTAAAATGGATTCATCTGGTTCACGTTGAACCTAAGATACCTGATCAGCAACTGCTGAATCAGTTGTTAAGAAACAAATCCATTCGAGATAAGCTCAAAGTAAACTTTCTAGATCAAAGGCAGTTCCCAAATGGAAATGACTATTTTAACGTAAAATGGAGAGAGAAAAATGCCGACATCGAACCAATCGTCGTACACAACAACTGGATTAAGGGACATGATATTAAGATAGAAAGATTTAAGAACACTAGCATGTGGTATTTATGATCTTTTCTAAAATGAAAGAACAACTAGTAGTCAGATATCCTACGTACAAAAGAGAACTAATCTCTACAAGATCATGATGTTTAACATAATAAGCTACATCACAAACTTGAAAATGTAAATGTTCGCTTAAAACGGGTTCCAAGAGTAATATAATAGTATTGTACAATTTTGGACAATCTTACACACAGCCCAATACTTTTTGCCTTCTGAACCCGTTTTTTAAAATTTTGATTTGATTTATTTTTCGTTTCAAAATAATTATACATGATACATATCGATCAAATGATTAAACATATAACAATGTAATAAGTTTAGTATATCAAAGTAACATACAAAGATAAAGGGTACTAAGAAGAGTACAAAATATAATTTACACAAACGGATCATTATTGACCTAACATATACAATGAAACGGGGGAGGGGGGGTGGGGGTGGTAGGGTTTGTTGTGTTTAACGCATATGTTATAATTTCTATTATCATTGAGGGCGCAAACCCATATATGTAGAAAGACGTGTGTCTGACGGGAGCCTTGTTGAACATCTTGAATCTAAATAAATCACAAATCACCCTAAAACTAAAGGCCTAGTATTTGAAGTTCTTTGTGTGATACCACAGGGTTGACCCCTTTTCACAAAGAGCACATATTCTGGGCCGTTTTGGAAAAGATATGGACAGGGTAATAGGCCTACTGTGATAAATCGCTATATCTATAGACGATATGAAAACGTCATACTTTGAGCAACATTTTGAATTGCCGTTGCATCGTTTGGGTCTTTTTACCCAACCATGAAAACTCCGTAAACAGGCGATATGATTACTGGAAATGATCTTCAAATAATTTAGAAAGTTTGATTTTAGTCCTTTCGATAATGCACTGATTTGGCTTCCAGGGCCACTGACAGACGATTGTCTAAATTTCTTTATTGAGACGCTCTGTATACGCTCTGACCTTGCACTATGCCTTTCATATTATTGTTGAGTGATGTCATCCGCTCTATGATTTCCTGCCATTCAAACTGGTCATGTGACTAGAACACTATTGAATTGCTAGACTATTCCAGTATCAATACTCAGGTGTGAAAATAACTTTTATTGTTGCTGTTTAAAAAGATCAATTTTCCCTCCATAAAAGGTTCTCATTTTCTTAAAACTTCAATGGATGCAATATCTTGTATTTCAAGCTGAACTCGTAAACAGTTTAATGACTATAACGACCATGTCAAATTGTACAAATTGCATTCAGTACACTGACTACCATGTGCAGATACCTTTCACAGAAATGAATTGTAGAGAAAATACAATATAAAGGAAGTCAGTAAGGAGAAACAATGAGTTTACCGACGCATATTATTTCTCTCATTCAATTCAATTGATTTCTCGCATTATGTAAATTTACTTACGAGGGCTGCCGATGCTATTTTTTTAAACAATTTTTTTTTTCACATAATGTAAATAACTCTAATACATGAATTCGCCATGGATCTAACCAGGCTTGTCTCCCCTGTCCCTTAGAGAAAAGGAATAAATTAACTGCTGTCTGCTCAGTGGTTGCAAGGTCTGCCTGTCGGTGTATGTACCTGGTGTAGCCGAGTCTACTCAACCCGCCTCCGTGGTCTAGTGGCTAAGGCGTTGGGCGTACATTGTATTGTATTGTATTTATTTTCCGTCATTTAAAAACAACAAATGATAATACATCCATAATTATGAAAAAAACAACAACAAATTGATTACAAGAAGAAGACGGAGGGATGGCCCTGCTCAGCGTTGTTGCCATAACAACGCTGTTTTACAGAGGGGTCCCAACAGACATAGAAAACATGTAAATAGATATTAACAAGAAAAGAAAAAAAGTTAACAACTTACAATAGTTAAAGAAACGAATTGGAGTAAAAACAGAAAAAATAGAGAAAATATTTACAATACATACAAGAGAGAGTGCTTAAAAAGTAGCGTACATTTAAAAAGATACCTGATCAGCTACAAAAAGTCTGGAATAATATTTTTAAAATCCTTTCTGAATGTGTTAACACTTTGTATTAATTTTGTAGTATGTGGAAGAGCATTATATTGTATTGAGCCTCTATATTGAGTAGTTCGTCGGCAGTATTCAGTTCTAGGCTTAGGGAGAGCAAAGTTACCAGAACTGCGGAGAGAGTAAGTATGAGAACGGGGTTGAAACATATCATTAATACTAGAGGATAACATATCATGGACTGATTTAAAGACAAATACATTTAAATTTTTCTTACGCCTGGATTCGAGAGATGACCATTTTAAAACTGAATGAATTTGTTCATTAGAGATATGTTCATATGGATTAACTTTCATTATTACTCTGCCCGCACGATTCTGGAGAGTTTGCAATTGTTTGATAAGTTTTCGATTACACGAATCAATTAAAATATCGGCATAGTCAAAAAGGGGCAATATAATTGCATTATAAATCAGCTCAAATTCGACTCATTAACAGAATAGCAAAGTCTAGCTAAATATTTCACTAAGTTCCCTACCCTCTTACACAAGTTATCAACATGGACATCCCACTTTAGTTTATTGTCGATAATAAATCCGAGATAGTTAACACTAGCAGACTGTTGTATTGCAATATCATTAATATTTACATTCAATTTATTACATTTACTTAACATATGTCCTGAGCCTATGAGTAAAGATACAGTTTTTATCAAAATTCAGTGTCAACTTGTTATTGCACATCCATTTATAAATAAATGATAAATCATAATTTACATTATATTGAATACTATCAACATCAAAATCAGAAAAATAAATAACAGTGTCGTCAGTGTAAAGCTGAATTGAACAAAAATTCGTATATTGAGGCAAATCATTGATGAAAATAATAAATAGCAAAGGCCCCAAAATGGAACCCTGTGGTACACCAACAGAGATGGGCAATGGAGCTGAGAGAGTTGAGTCAATAGAAGTTGAAATAAACCTGTCATGCAAATAATTATGGAACCATTGTAAACATTCTTCAGAGATACCGATATTGCGTAATTTTACTAGAAGCAAGTTAGGATCAACGCAATCGAATGCTTTTTTCAAATCAATGAATACTGCTCCTGTATATTTTCCCTGATCCACGGCGTTCATCCATTCATCTGTAATATTAACCAAAGACGTTAATGTTGAGTGTTTACTCCTAAACCCAAATTGTACTGTTGATAAAAGTTTATTTTCTTCTAAAAATGATACTAACTGCCGTTGAACAAATCTTTCCAGCAATTTTGATACCGTGGGTAATATTGAAATTGGTCGAAAGTTATTTGGTGAAATTTTATTACCCGATTTATAAATAGGAATAACTTTTGACTTTTTCCATTGGTTTGGAAATTTATTCTCGAGAAATGATCTATTAATTATATGGGTAAGATACGGAACAATATAACAGGGGCAAACATTTTTAGAATTTTGGAAGAAATCTCATCCAAGCCCACAGAAATATTATCTTTCAATTTCATTAGTTCTTTTCGAACATCGTCATCAGTGACTAAATGAAACGTAAACTTAGCATTACTGTTAACACGAACTTCATCACCATTTAACATGTTTAATGAAGGAGGAGGATCATGAAAATTAGAAGCTAATTCTGCACCAATGGAAGAGAAAAATAGATTGAACACATTAGCTCTCATATGAGATTCAGTTACTTTGGCTTCAGTACTTTTACTTTTAGTACGCGATGTCGGTAAAACAGTTTTTAAAACCTTCCAAACCTCAGTATATCTCCCCATTGCAGAGGAAAGTTTATCAACATAATATTTTCTTTTAGCTTTTCTTATTTCAGAAGTTACTTTATTTCTTAATTTACGATAACAATTCATAGTATCATCATCTTTTCTTTTCCAAACTTTTCTTTTGGTTTTATCACGTTTTTTTAAATTAAATTCATAATTTCAGAAGTCATCCATTGGGAGAACTTCTTTTTAATTTTTCTGGACTTAACGGGCATAATAGAATTTACAACTTCTATTAAATAATCCTCCCACAACTGAACAGCTTCATCAATATCTTTGGCTAAGTAAACATTCTCCCGAGGTTGATTTTCCAGCCGTTCACAAAAAATTAAAATGTCAATACCTTTCATTTTCCTATAAGTTATTATACGAGGAATTTGGTGAGTACAAGGTAATCCCCAAACAACATAATTCATTGAATGATCACTTAAACCAATATTCATAACGCCAGATTACTTGACTTGATCAATCCTGTTTGTAATCATCAGATCAATTAGACTAGATGAAATATTAGTAACACGGGTACTAGTCGTGCAATTTATGTACTCAAGAGAATAAATATCATGTATCTGCATCATTCTCTTAGTATCACTATGTAAAGGGGTTTTTAGAATATCACAATTAAAATCTAATATAACAACTATACTATGATTAAAACTGTCAATAAAAGACAAGAGCGATTCATAATGACAAAAAAGCTCAGAATAACTATTGGGAGGACGATACCAAGTATATAAAGACAAATGGGTGAGAAAATCTATAGCGGATGATAATTGCAATAGCTTCCAAATTTTGTAAAGATTCATGTTTTAAAACTTCAAAATCCAGGCTATCACGTATATAAATGGCGACACCCCCACCGTGCCGATTTCTATCTTTACGAACAATTTTGTAGTGATCAATATCGATTTCACTGTTCATAATGGAATCGTCCAACCAGGTTTCATTGAAAGCTGCGATATCAATTGGATTTTCGTTGAGTATTATTCTCATTTCATCAATATTTCGTAATAAACTTCGAACATTTAATTGTACCATTTTCGTACCCTTTGCATATAACTGTTTGAGGTTAACTGAAACTGGGTTATCATGATTATTATGAGGGCAAACATTAACAACTGGGTTAGACTGATCATCTGAAGATGAACAAATATTACTGTCAATTTCTCCGCTGATATCTTGAGATTGAGTAATAAAAGGCAATTCAGAAAAAATACACTTTCTACAAATCCAATCTTGACCAGAATTGAAAAAATCCAGACCTAAACAGGAACATGAAAGATGAATCCAACAATTACAGACTACACATTTAACAGCATTTTGATTATTTCTGACTGCTTTCGCACAAGAAAGACAAGGATATTTCAGAGGCATAACAAATCAGTTTCAAGGAATTCTCAAACCGAAGAAATGAGCTTACAGTTTGGAGTCAATATCTGCCAGGCTTGAGATGGAGATCTTCTTGCCGTCAGCATTGACAGCCGTGATCCTGCCATCAAGCGTCCAGACTTTCTTGACCTTTTCATGAAAACGGAGTTTGTTGACAATGGCTTGTCTGTTCGCGGTGAGGTCTTCGTGGATGAAAATGTTGGTGCCCTTGAGCTTGCATCTGGCAGAGTAGATCTCATGACGTGTGTTGTATCTGCTAAACTTTATGATGATCGGTCGTGGCTTCTGAGATCCACTGCTCCATGATCTTGGTGTGATTCGATGACTTCGATCAATGTGCCCAGGATCAAGATTGATCCCAAGATTGCGACGCACGACATCGATAATCAACTGATCTGTGATTTCGTTTTTTTCTTCCGCGATACCATGAAAACGAAGGCATTGCCTACGCGAATACTGCTCCTGGTCTTCACACAAACGCTGAATTTCCTTCACCTGTCTTGAGAGGTCATTTACCGAGGATTGAAGGGTCGCGATTTCTTGCGTGTATTTGTGAAGATCCAACTGCACGGCCTCGTAAATATGTTTGGTCACCTCTTCTTTCACTGCGTCGATAATCGCTTGGATGAGACGTGAATGCGTTTCTTCGCTGATCGCTTTGTCAACTTGAGTGCGAATGGTATTCATCAATTGGGGATCATTCATTAAATTCTCTCTGGTTGACTGATCACCAGGACTAGCGGAAGAATTGTTGGCGGAAGCCCGTCGGCATGGTCCCGGTGAAGGTGGCGACAAATCCCGTACTTCAGACTCCTTCTCAGACGGTAGCTCCTTGACTTCAAGATTCTCCTTCTCATTCCTTGTTTGAGATCGCCTTTTCATTTTTGAAGTAGATAGGGTGCTCATTGTAATTATGGAGAATATACAGTCAAAATGTACAGCTGAAATACTCAAAACCTCAAGAATAGAAGGTTGAAATCTAATTCGCACACAAGTCGTACACCAGTCGTGTCTGAACAGTACAGTAATGTATATATATATATATATATATATATATATATATATATATATAATATATGAGAAAAGGAATAAATTAACTGCTGTCTGCTCAGTGGTTGCAAGGTCTGCCTGTCGGTGTTTGTACCTGGTGTAGCCGAGTCTACTCAACCCGCCTCCGTGGTCTAGTGGCTAAGGCGTTGGGCGTACAGTGCCAAGGACCCTGGTTCGACTCCCGGCGGAGACAGTTCTTGCAGCCCCTGCAGTTATTTTCACAAAAAAGAAGTCAGTAAGGAGGAACAATGAATTTAGCGACGCAAATTATTTCTCTCATTCATTTCAATTGATTTCTCTCATTATATATAAAATCCCCTCAAAAAGGTTCTGCAGTTCAAATTTTAGGGGTAGTATATCTCATGTTGCTTTATAAATCATAAGTGAATGGGGGATCATTAGAAAGCTTCATTATTTCTCTTTATACTGGTGTGTCATGTAATGCTTATGCAATGATGAAATGCGCTGTCCTGATGAATATGCAGCGAGGTCAAAAATGAAATGTTGCAAAATTCGTTGTTTTCAGGAGTGAATTCCCGATTGTTTTGAGCATGGACTGAGTTTGAATGATGTTGATGCGGTGATGAGCGAAAGTCCACACATGGTGTATTCTCATCTGCATACGTGGATGAAAGCTGTTTGGAATAATTTTGAGCCTGGTGATTTTAAAAGGTTTAAGGTGTTGATTTCATTTTTGTTGAATTTATTCAATATATATATATATATATATATATATATATATATATATAATGTGAAAAATCAATTGAATTGAATGAGAGAAATAATTTGCGTAGCTAAATTCATTGTTCCTCCTTACTGACTTCCTTTTTGTGGAAATAACTGCAGGGTTTGCAAAAACTGTCTCCGCCGGGAGTCGAACCCGGGTCTTTGGCACTGTACGCCAAACGCCTGAACCACTAGACCACGGAGGCGGGTTGAGTGGTATTCGGCTACACCAGGTACAAACACCGACAGGCAGCCCTTGCAACCCTTCGCAGTTAATTTATTCCTTTTCTTTGAGGGACAGGGGAGTACTGAACAATAAAAAGCCGCATGCCTAGCTAGATCCATGGCGGATTCGTGTATTAGAGTTAATTAATTATTTACAATGTGTGAGAAATTTGTTCTAATACTATAGCATCGGCAACTCTCGTGGGTAAATTTACATAATGTGAGAAATCAATTGAATTGAATGAGAGAAATGATTTGCGTAGCTAAATTCATTGTTCCTCCTTACTGAATTCCTTTTTGTGGAAATAACTGCAGGGTTTGTAATATATATATATATATATATATATATATATATTTATATATATACAGTGCGTCCCAGAAAAAACGAAACCCTAAAACAAAGGGTTATTGTGACCACACTATGTGCTCTATGACAATAATTATCTATTTCCCATAAACTAGAAGTAGTATGCTTTTAAATGATACCTTGAAGGCATCCATCCGTACATGCTTTACCGAGCAGCAGCATTTTAAAAATGACATGTAAAAACTCAGTTGTGCCGGATTTGGGTAAAACCGTGAAAACGTTAGGATCACATGCAAAATGACTAAATGGAAATACCAGCTTTAAGAGATATGATACGTGAAATTCCATTGTGCGATGCCATACATTTAATGATAAATTTATAAAACACGGTTATACAACTGCTGAGCGCCTGACAAGCCGCTTGAAGCACTCTCTTGCTCTCTTCAAAACTTTTGAGGTATCTGCTCAACTACTGTCCTGAATTTTATAACTGTGTATTCTGCTAACACCACTGCAGCTAGTAGACCAATTTTGTGGATCTCCTATATTGCATTGGCTAATAATTTCATGTTTTAAAATTTGGCTTTTTGGATTTGGAAGCCATGGAAGTTTACACATAGTGAAGCTGCATTCTTTCATGAAACATTGTACTGAAGGCTAGCTGACAATCACCATGCACACTTTTAATCTTCTCATTATTTGTGGCTTACTGGTCTTCATCCTGAATAGTCATGAACACAATGGGCCTTTTGTACAGATCTCTCCCCCCACTAAAAAGACATACCAGTCTTTTGTTCACAGTGGCTACTATCAAAGGAGGATTGCTTACTACAGCAACACTACAAGCACCTTCCAAGTTCATGTACTGAAATGTGGAGATGTACATCCTAACCCAGGACCTAAAAACTGCATCCAAGATAATGATTGTGTGCACTGGAAAAATGCTGATTTCATCAGAACTGTACCTAAGAGTTCTGAACTTTACAATCTGCAGCCACCAAGATCTCGACTGGATCCTACTCTCTGGCAGAAGATTAAGTCACTGGGCATTACTGCCCAGAAACCAACCCGTAGAGGCACTAAAGGAGGACGAAGGCGAAATAGGAGTCAGCCGTCTACTACAAACTTTCCTCGTCTAGCTCAAAATGGAGCTTTGTCAAAGTTTGCACTCTGGAATGCAAGATCGGTAAAAGCAAAAATGTCAATGGTTAGTGATCTTGTGATCACTAATCAAATTGATATTCTAGCTATAACTGAAACTTGGTTAAATGGAGATCATCGTGATGACCGCGTGCTCTCTGACCTGGAGTCTACCCTCACTACCCATGAGATTCATCATATTCCTAGGGAACACAGAACTGGAGGAGGAGTAGCAGTTTTACTGAGAAAGACTTACAAAGTACATCAGTACACTTCACGGTCTTGGAATTCATTTGAGTGCATCGATCTTCTTTTGACTACCAGTAACATGTCAGCACTGCGTCTTGTACTAGTCTACAGACCACAGAGATCACGAGACAGGTCACCTACATTTCCTATCTTTCAGCAGGAATTTGCTTCAATGCTAGAGCAACTAATGACTGATAGAAATCACATTTTAATTGCAGGAGACTTTAATATTCACATTGATGATCCTACAGATCGTGAAGCAACTGCATTTCTTGAGATAGTTAGAACATTCAACCTTGAACAACATGTGTCATTTCCAACTCATAGTAAAGGACATACTCTTGATATGATTCTTACACGTAGTTTTGAAGATTTTGTATTTGATTTGTCGTCAACACATTACTTACCATCCGATCATGCAGCAGTGATATGCTATCTAAGGATTGGTAAACCTGATCGTGTTAGAATGGAAGTTAAGGTACGAAAACTTAAAGATATTGACATCAATGTTTTTTGTTCAGATTTACTTTCATCCAATCTGTACATGTCTCCACCTTCTGACTTGGATGAGTTAGTTAAACAGTATAATGAGACTCTTAGTGAGATTCTAGACAACCATGCTCCTCTACTTATACGTAATATTGCTTGTCGTCCGCATGCCCCTTGGTATAATAACTCTCTCCACAATGCAAAAAGATGTCTTAGGCAATTAGAAAGGAAGTGGCGCAAGTCGGGCATTGTGGTTGATCATGGTATCTTTCTATCTGAATCAGCAAAATATAACTATATGCTGAAGGAAGCCAAAGATAATTATCATCAGAAGATGATAGAAAGTTGTGAGTCGAGAGATATGATTAGAGTTGTTAATAGCATGTGTAAATCCTCAACAAGGATTCTACCTCGAAATCAGAGTAATCAACAGAATTCTCTAGCGGATAGATTCTCTGAGTCGTTTGCCAGTAAGATACATTCTGTTCTCCAAAACATTACTCCTACTGTAGAAACTCGTGCAGAGTCACTACATGTACCTGTTCATGCTCCCGGTTCTAAGTTCGAGAGATTTTCTCCTTTATCCCCAGGTATGGTTGCTAAGTTGTTAAAAAACTCATGATCAACCACGTGTCCTTCAGATCCAGTTCCATCTTTCCTTCTGAAGAGATGTGCTGATAAAATTTCTCCAATCATAGCAAGAATTATTAACCTATCATTTGAGAGCGGTTGTTTTCCTATCCAGTTAAAACATTCATACATTGTACCGAAAATTAAAGATGTGAAAGGTGATTGCAATGATCTGAAGAACTATCGTCCCATAGCAAACCTTTCATTTCTGTCTAAGATGATTGAGAGAGCTGCAGTAATGCAACTAGAGAATTACTTAACTAGCAATTCCCTGTATGCACAGACTCAATCTGCATATCGCACTGATCACAGTTGTGAAACAGCCCTTGTTCGTGTCTATAATGATTTGCTTCTTGCTGTTGACAAAGGGGAAGAAGCCATATTATTGTTATTAGACTATTCCTCTGCATTTGATACCATTAATCATGCAATTTTGGTTCAGCGTTTTCAAGAATTGTATGGCATTGAAAATAGTGCACTTAACTGGGTGCAATCATATTTCACAAACAGATCACAGTCTGTTATTATAGATTCTCAAGAGTCGACAGCCACTTGCTTGAGTGAGGGCGTCCCACAAGGTTCCGTATTCGGGCCGCTGGCATTCTCCATGTACACTCTACCACTGGAAAAAGTAATTAATTCTCACAGCTTATCAACAATGATATATGCAGACGATATGTAGATTTATTGTTTGTTTAAACATTCATGTATTGGCTCTTCTCTATCAGCTGTAGAAAAATGCCTTCATGATGTTAAAACATGGTCTTATAATAACTTGCTGCTCTTGAATGAAAAGAAAACACAAGTTATTCATGTATCCTCACGATTTCGTCAAACTGAATGCCCTTCGATATTACTTGAAGGCCACGTTTTAAAACCATTAGATACTGTTCGGAATCTAGGTGTTATATTTGACAAACATTTATTAATGACTGATCAAGTAAGTAAGATTTGCCGTGCAGCCTCCTTCTCCTTGTACAAAATAGGACAAATTAGGCGTTACTTAGATGAGAAACTGACAGAAAGACTAGTTCATAGCCTCGTAATGTGTCATATTGATAATTGTAATGCTCTTCTCCACAATCTACCTGAAACTCAACTGAACCGAATCCAGAGAATACAAAATTCTGCTGCACGGCTTGTTACGAGGTCTCGTTCAAGTGAATCTATCTCTCTTATTTTGAAGAAACTACACTGGTTACCTGTTCGTGCTAGAATTGAGTTCAAGATCCTTGTCTTAACCTTTAAGTGCCTCAAAGGATTGGCTCCTACTTATTTGACTGAATTACTTATTCAATACATACCAAACAGAAACCTCAGATCTTCCCAAAAGTCTCTCCTCACCACTCCACAAATAAATACAAAATTTTATGGGTCTCGCTCTTTTCAGGTCGCATCAGCAGAATTTTGGAATAAACTGCCAGAAAATATCAAAAATTGTGATACCGTTGATAATTTTAAGACACATCTTCAAACATTTCTTTTTAGAAATAATTTCCAGTGTTAACTGGTAATTAGAGGAATGTTGAGCATATCTCACTCTTCTCAAGCTACTCTATCCACTTTTCTTTTTCATCTTTCTCACAGCGCATAGGGACATATTGTGATATGCGCTATATAAGTATGGTATATTATTATTATTATTATTATTATTAATAACCAATTTCCAGTGGCGGCAGGGGCATACGCCCCCAAAATTTCCAGTATCAATAAATATCCCTTGAAAGATGAAACGTGCCCTTCCTCTGATGGAAAATGTGCCCCTCCTGAGGGGGGAAATTGCCATAATCTTGGTATTTTTTCTGCCTTACTCACCTTTCTATCTTGTATTTTTTTGATGACAATGGAAAGTGTCACTTACTTTACTTTTATGAAAAATATCACCTTTCTGTCCGCTTTGTCCTTAAAAGAAATTTCAGTTCAGAAAAATGCAAAAAATTGCTTTCATATCGATTGCCGGTAACATTTCAATACAAAACATGCCCTTTCTTTACCCCCAACATTGACCATCCTTTATTTCATGATAAGGGCATTATCCTTAAGCTTACCCTTATTATTGAAAGAAACATATGAAACACTCTTCTCATAGGGTTTTAAAAGTGATGTTGCATTTGTGTCATGATTGCATGTGATCCTAACGTTTTCATGGTTTTACCCAAATCCGGCACAACTGAGTTTTTACATGTCATTTTCAAAATGCTGCTGCTCGGTAAATCATGTACGGATGGATGCCATCAAGGTATCATTTAAAAGCATAATACACCTAGCTTATGGAAAATAGATAATTATTGTCATGGAGCACATAGTGTGGTCACAATACCCCTTTGTTTTAGGGTTTCGTTTTTTCTGGGACGCACTGTATATATATATATATATATATATATATATAATATCCAGTAATACAAACACACACACCCATCCCAACAAAAGCACACATTCACCCATACTAAGCCATACACCCACCAATTCAAACCCAAACTCTCAGCGCTGCAAAGTGACACACTCAACTCCTGAAACCAACATACTCACCCCCCCCCCCCACAAAACCACACACTTACCCATACAAAACAAACCACCCTATAGAAACTTAAACGTGCACCCATACCAACCCACGCACTTACCCATATGAACCCACACATTCACCCATACAAAATCAAACGTTAACCCATAAAACCCCACATCCTCACCCATACAAACCAAAACACTCACCCCCACAAAACCACACACTCACCCCTATAAATCCACACAGTCACTAATACTAGCCCTCACTTAATTCTGCATACCCACACTGTGACAGTCATCAGGTTACTCTTCTTGTTATTCTATATGATACTGTTTTATTTGTAGTTATTGATCCCCCATGAGTATTGCAAGTCGGAATGAGGGACCCTACGGGTTTCGGGAATTAAGTTTGCCTGCCCCATTCATGGCAACTTGTCAGTACACTTGGGGGATCGATTATTAATATTATTTTCAACCTTCCTATATTGTGTTTTGTTCTTCTTTGTAATTCTACATGTATGTACTTTAATTTGCCGAATAAAATAATAATAATAATAATAATAATAATAATAATAATAATAATAATAATAATAATAATAATAATAATAATAATAATAATAATAATAATGATAATAATAATAATAATAATAATAATAATAATGATAATAATAATAATGAAAATAATAAAAATAATAATAATAATGATAACAATAATAATAATAATAATAATAATAATAATAATAATAATAATAACAATAATAATAATAATAACAATACAAAACGACACACTCATCCCCACAAAGCCATACGTTTCCCCCTACAAACCCACACCCTCACCCTTACTAAACCACACACACGCCCCTAGCCTACAAACCCACACATTTTCCTCTACAAAAGCACACATTCACCCACACAAACCCACACCCTTATCATGCTTATACCCCCTGCAAGAAAGCACACACTCACACACATTCACACATATGTCCACTTGAGGTTTTTAAATACGCTTTGCGGGCAAAACCCTCTTCATTTTTCTACGCGAAAAAAAATACATATTAACTTTATCATAATTTTTACATTTATTTTCACCTCGTGTTTCATTTATTCCCCATAGAACAATTACAATTTTTTAAAAGATCTATAAATTAATTCTTGACTATATGCACCAATAATTTGATAATTTGACAACAAATGCATGATAGAAATAAGTCTAGAAATAAGTCCAGAATAATTGCAAGTTCTTTGAATCAAACCATATATCAAACTCATGGACGCAGATACATGCGCTGTTCTGTAGATAAGCTTCATGAACATTTAATATAAGTCGGAGATATGTTTCGAATTTAACTATTGTCAACGTTATAGTTAAGATTCTTAACAGAACTTTAACTTCGATTCCATGTTTTACTGTCTTCAGGATATGGGAATTCTTGTCGTTTACAAGTAGTAAACGAATATACATGAATAATAAAAACAAAAGACAAACATGGTTGATAGAATAATGAATAAAAATAGAAGACTATATACATATTCATAGTTATATTATTTTTCTAAAAAACAGAGAAATATCCATTAAGCTTTAACTGTTCATTTACAGAGGTTCTTCATTATGACATAATACACTTAAACATCTTAATAGAAATTTCATTCAAAAAATATGATTTTGAAACTGTTAAAAAGATTCAAACTTAAAATCCAGAGCAATACACAGTAACTGATGAATGTAACGAATTCGTAAAACGTGAAATAACAAATGTGTGTACTCTTTTTAGTATTATAATAATTTTATAAACACCTTCGTCATACATACACACATACATGTATATATATATATATATATATATATATATATATATATATATATATATACATAAATAATTGTGAGAAATAAAAATGAGAGAATAATGGTTGCGTAGCTTAAATCAAAGTTCCTCAGAGCTGTCCTCCCTTTTTGAAATTTTTGCAAGGGTTGAAAAAATGTCTCCGCTGGGAATCGAACCCGGGCCGTTGGCTTATAACGCCAATGCCTTAACCACTAGACCACGGAGACGGGCCAGTGATTTCGGCGATACCAGATTCAATTGACCGACAGATTGACAAATCTTCAACCTTATCAATTAATTCCTTTGTCGGGGTTAGGTGAGTTTTGAACAAAGACAAGCCGCATGCCTCAGCTGGATCCAAGCGAATGCTTTGAGATACATGTATACATTAGAATAATATCATTATAAACAATTGTAAGGAAATAACATATACAACAACAGCCTTGGAAACTCTCGTGAAAATAAATTATAATTATTTCCACGAGTGTTGCCAAAGCTGTTGTATATGACATTTTTTCAAAATTTCAAAAAGGGAGGACAAGTCTGAGGAACTTTGATTTAAGCTACGCAACCATTATTCTCTCATTTTCATTTCTCACAATTATAATTATTTCCACGAGAGTTGCCAAAGCTGTTGTATATGTTATTTCCTTACAGTTATATATATATATATATAAATTCCCTCCTCCCGCGCTTTGACGTTTGAGCAAATTTGAGATAAAGATATCGGCTCGTAACACCTTTTTTTAGGCGGAAAGTTAGTTCGACGCCCTTACTGCTTTTCAATTATTTGGACGCAATACTGCACTGTATGTAACGAGAGGGGGGCGCAGGGAGGGGGGAGGCCTCCCCCTCCCGCGCGAAGAACGAAAGCTTTGACGTTCTGGCAAATTTGAGAGAAAGATAAAGAGGAATTTCCCCTTCCCTCGCGAAGCGCGAAAGCTTTGATGTTTGAGCAAATTTGAGAGAAATATATCGGCTCGTAGCACACGTTTTTAGGCGGAAAGTAAGTTCGACGCGCGAAGCGCGAAAACTGAAAACTTTGCCGTTTTACTTTTGAGGCAAATTTGACAATCTGGCAAGTTTTAAAGAAAGATAAATTAAGGCTCGTGAACCCTTTTTTTTTAGGCGAAAAGTTAGTTCGATGCCCTGACTGCTTTTCAATTATTTGGACGCAATACTGCACTTTAAGTAACAGGGTTGGGCGCAGGGAGGGGGGAGCCTCCCCTTCCCGCGTGAAGCGCGAAAGCTTTGCCGTTTTAGCTAATTTTGAGAGAAAGATAACGGCTCGTAGCAACTTTTTAGGTTTTTTTTCTCTCACGGCCCCCCCCCCCCCCCCCCCCGCTTTTGAGAGAAAGATAAAGGGAAATTTCCCCTTCCTGCGCGAAGCGCGAAATCTTTGCCGTTTTAACAAATTTTGAGAGAAAGATAACGGCTCGTACTAGCCATTTTTTTTTTCTCTCACTTTCCCCCGCTTTTTCACTCTGGCCTTTTTTTTTTTTTTTTTTTAAATTCGCGTTTGGGGGGGGGGGGGCGAACGCCCCTGCCGCCCTCCTGGCTACGCGCCTGGTGGTACACCTGCACATCCCAAAGAGTTATACCAAGAGGAGAGACCTTAGAGTCACAGTGATTCAGTTCGCCTACTACTACTACTATACTACTACTACTACTACTACTACTACTACTACTACTACTACTACTACTATGCTATTACTACTACTACTAATGATAATAATAACAGTAATAACAAAACTCAATCATACATAAACTTTTTAACCATTTCTAGATAATCTATAAGCTTGGATGCCATTCCCATTTACACTTTTATACAGAGATGTCAAGTGCGAATTAGGTTTTCTCGGTCAAATTCGCAAAATTAGTTTTCAAATTCATTTCAAACGCTCATAATCAAGCAATTTCCTCTTCCCGTTTACTTCTTTGATTCAAATTAGTTTTCAGTCGTTCAAATATATTTTCCAGCGTCTAAAAAATAATTTATCGTCGTTCAATTAAAGAGGCCAAAGCGTCATTCATATCCATTTATGATGGCTTGGATTCATGCTCGAGTTTTATGCAGTCAAGCCTCAGTGGACTTCAGTTTGTTCAGTGAAGAATTCGTAGCCAAGAACCCACTGATAAGTATCATTTGGACAGCCAGGTTAATTATTTAGGGAGAATGTGGAGTATGGAATGAAATTCTCACATCTAAAAAACGTAGAATTTCAATACCAATTTTCTTGAAATCTCGCCAGATTTTAGTGCAGTCAGACATGTGTTAATTTGTCTATATCACGAGATCAACCTTCACATTCAAGAACTAACGTCTTGAATGTGAGCCAAGAAAGCAGTGGCATATGTATACCTTGGCTTCGGGGGGGGGGGGGGGGGGGGGGAGGGGGAGAGACGTCTGAACGTGTGGTGATCCAGAAAAAATTGTTTTTTTCTCCACTTCTTAATTTGCTCCGGAAGGGGGTGGGTGTAAGATGCCGGGTAATCCTTTCATCCATCTCTTCAAAACTGACATTTTAATTCTTTTTTTTTAATCAATTGCTGTTTCATTAGCAACGGCACAGTGAACTCATACCTATTTGCGACCGAGCGAAGCAAGCGGGTGATTCTTCGGGCCTCGTTCCGTCTTGATTGATAGTGCTTAGACTGAGGTTTAAGTTTTTGCATTGCGTCATTGCCAAAGAATTGTAGAGAAAAACTAAAAGTCAACAACTTATTTTTATTTAGAAGATTTAAGAACAACATTTTGATGAATGAATCTTACATATCATCAGCGGTTACAACACTTTATACTAGTGGTTCTAGCATGTCTAGTGTAAAGCAGATTTATAATGAGTTCTTACAATTAAATATCAAAATTTCAAGGGCACAATTATTTTGGAGCGAAATTGTCGCAATAGGGGTAAACCATTCCTGGACATATACCTGGACATTTAAATTGCAAAAGATTCAAGATAATGTCGTTGCTCAATTCACTTTCAGATTTATGTATAACTTACTGCAAACATTATATAATTTAAAGAAATGGAATATGAGGAATAGTGATATTTGTATTGAATGTGATCAGGTAGGGGATTTATTGCACATGTTTTGGAGATGCTCAGAAGTAAAATTGTTTGGAAATATATAGAAAAATACATAAGAAGGTGCTCAGATCAAAATTTTACTTTGAAGATTCAATATTTTGTTTATGGTCTCCAAGAAACAGAGAAAGAATAAATTAATTTGATACTGAATTATGCACTATTCTCGATTTATAAATGTATCAATATTGGAATATCTTCAACGAAAAAGATGAGATGTATTGATTCTAAAATGATGTTTATTGTGGAGCGCCAAGAGTGTCAAGTCTGACAGACATGTGCGCTATACAAGAACCCACTATCATTATTATTATTATTATTATATATGTTTTAAAGGGATTGATTAACTTTGCCCAGGATTGAAAAAAAAAATCACTGTTCCAGCTAATGCTGTAATCATAATTGCAAATCTTTAGGTCAGACAGGAATCGCCTGAGTTTTATAAGCTGATTGGTCGTTTATATATCAGAATATTTACGACTGAATATTTATGTCGGGATACTAGTACCACAGAACCCTATAAGAATTCTTATGGTTCTATCACAGAATACCGTACAATGAACGAATCCCTATTTCTTCACGGGCTTGAAACCCGCTCTGAAATCGCCAGGCGCTGGTGCTTGGTTTTTGCGACAGCAGCGCAGCGAAGAAGCAGAGCGACTTGCGCTATAGCGATCGATCGCTTTTTTCTCTTTTTTAGGATAGTAAACGGGTTCCATTTTCTCTCATACTTTCACATATCCTTAATTACATATGTAGTTAGAGGATTGCACACAATTCACTGGCATTTGAGCTGATTTTTGAATTTTTCACAAAGTTAATCAATCCCTTTAAAAAGTCGATATGATGTTGAAAGTCACAAAAGAAAAGAAAAAGTTTATATGAGACTGACAAAGTGGAACAGCATGTTGAACAATTTATGAAATTTATGTTTGTATCATGAATTTTATTTTGATAAAGAAGGCCAGTTATGGTTTAAGGGGAAAAAACATATATTCATTTATGACGACTTGAGAACGGATTCTTGCTCGAGTTTTATGCAGTCAAGCCTCAGTGGACTTCAGTTTGTTCAGTCAAGAATTCGTAGCCAAGAAACTACTGATAATTATCATTTGGACAGCCAGGTTATTTTTTTTTAGGGAGAATGTGGAGTATAGCATGAAATTTTCACATCTACAAAATGTAAAATTTTAATACCAATTTTCTTGAAATCTCGCCAGATTTTAGTGCAGTCAGACCTGTGTTAGTTTGTCTATATTACGAGAGCACCTTCACATTCAAGAACTCGCGTCTTTCGGAGCCACGAAAGCAGTGGCATATCTATACCTTGGCTTCGGGGGGGGGGGGGGGGGAGACGTCTGATCGTGTGGTGATCCAGAAAAAAATTTGTTTTTTCTTCAGTCCTTAATTTGCCTTGGAAGGGGGGTGGGTGTAAGACGCCGAATGATCCTTTCATCCATCTCTTCAAAATTGACATTTCAATTTATTTATTTATTTTGTTATCAATTGCAGTTTATAGCAACGGCACAGTGAACTCATACCTATATGCGACCGAGCGAAGCAAGCGGGTGATTCTTCGGGCCTTGTTCCGTTTTGATTGATAGTGTTTAAACTGAGGTTTAATTTTTTTATAACCTAATTCTTATGCCTAAACTACTGATCAGTATGTTTAAAGATATTTTAAATATAATCTCAGTTCGAAAGGGTTGCATTCAAATTCGCATTGTTTGGCTTGAAACGTGCCACAATATTAGCTTTTTTCTTAATTTTTTTTAACGGTTGACTTCAAAACGTTTATACTTAACAATGCTGCTTTGCGATGTTGCATGACGACCGAACGAGAAAATCTTTGAAAAATTATTCCTAATTTACGTGGTTTTATGAGCAATCTGGTTACAATTTACTTTAGAATAATTGCTTCTTTCTGATTGAAAAGACAGTAGTTATTTTTTGTTATGTTTGAAAATCTGTCAGGGGGGGGGGGCAAATAGTACAATTGCCTCCTTCAGATACGCTAGTGTAAGAAAGAAATGATAATTACTCTTTATAGCATTAGTTTAAATTCAACTTAAACTATTTCCAAGGAAATGCGATTATTGAAAGGAAATTTAATAGATGTAAAATTAAAAATTGTCGCAATATTTGGAAAGATCTGAGGAAGGATTTTTTTGTTGTTGTTTTTGCTATGTTTTGGTTTTTCTTACCTATAAACTGTTAAACGAAACCATCCGGGTTTTTTTTTAGAAACGGCTAAATGGTTAAAAACAAACAAACAAACAAACAAAAACAACAACAACAAAAAACACCTTATAAGCCCTACAGTGAAGTGAGTTAAAAGTGGTGTGCAGATTCAATGGTTATTTGAATTTTCAGTATGAGGCCTTAATATTAATATTATATTAATATTCTTTTTCTGAATCAGAATTATGGGATCTACTACGATCATAATTTGCATCTATGGCTTTTAAAAAAGACGGCGACTTTTTAAACTTCTCATCTTCATATGACGAGTTTTGTGATATGTTTCTCGATCCCGATGAATGAGAAGAGACTTGCGGGACAAGTGGCCTCTTCTCTTCATTCTCCCAACACCTCTTCCACTTGACTTTGTACTTTTTGTCGAGCTTGGCGACTATGTAGATCAAAGGTATAAGTACATGGGCTGAACATGCTATAACAAGGGCAATGAGCAACCAATCCGGACCCCCAACGGAAATCTCCCCGGTCTGACTTCCACCTTCCCATGAACATGTGTACTGTCCATTGATCGAATGCTTCATAGTGTCAATAACCAACGCGTCGTAGTTGGTCAAGAAGTAAGGTTCCTGTCGTTCACCATGTTCTGAGAGCAGTATTCCATCGGGTGTGGTCCAGGTACAATCAACCCCTGTGCACTGGAGCTCAAGTAGTGTTCCTTCCGTCTGATTTATGACACTATTTATGACACTATTATTGGCATAGCACTGTAAAAGACCACGTGTACCAGCATGACCAGTGTAGACGTCAGAAAGTGAGAAATTTTCCATATCTTCTGGCGCGTGGCATTGTCCATAGCACTGTTTAGCACTTATAAGCCATGAGGATATCCATTCCATGCGACAATCACAACGAAGAGGGTTGCCATTTAAATTTATAGCAACAATTATTTCATCTATTCCAAACAATGGTTCTTCGATGGCTTTTATTAAGTTATCTCGGAGATCTATTTCCTGCAGGTTTGTCAAGTTATAAAATGCTGTATAGCTCACGCGTGTCAGTTTATTATTCCGCAAGCTTATATTATTCAGAGAAAGCAGATGACCGAAGCTATACGGTCCCAATTTCTGAAGTTCATTATATGAAAGATCAAGATCCCTGACAGTTTCCAATCCCTTGAAAACGTCTGGTTGAATGTCAGATATGGAATTATTTGACAGTGTAAGGGTAACAAGGTTTTTCAAATTATCAAAAGCTTCATCCTCCAATTTGAAAATTTTGTTGTAGTTCCCGCCGATGACCAAATTTTCCAAATTATCAAGGTATTTGAACATTCCACTTTCTATGATATCAGAAAAGTCCTGTCGGATAATGAGCGTTGTGATGTTTTCGAGGCCTTTAAATCCTCCAGATTCTATGTACTGCAAACCAGAGACTGTGAGGCTCTCGCACGAATCCATCTCCGGGAGATTTCCTTCCCTGAGGATCGCCCGATTTCTATACTCCAAGTGATAGTCACCGCCCAAATCAAAAGAAGAATTGGTCACTTTATCATAACTATGACAATTCTCGTTTCTGAGGATTCCCTCGATGACATGATATTCATCGCCAGACACCGGTTCGCTCAGATGGAGCAGTGGAGACAGAACAAAGCACAGAAGCAGTGCCAGGAGACGGAACATCATCTTTTCTGTAACGACAAAAATGATAGCGTACATATTAACGTTTTAACGATCGGTTCAGACAGCTCGGCAAAAAACATGACGTGGTTTGCAGTTCGATTGTTCTAGTGGGAACAAGAAAAGAAAAGTAGAGCTATTTTAGAAGTGCCCATTATAGCAGAAAGACCAATGAATGTAGTTATTTGTGAGAGAGTAAAATATTTAGGCTACACTTCCGTTTGAGTTTTTTCGTTGTTGTATTTTATTTTAAAAACTTCATTGACATGGACATCAGTATTTTGTTGTACAATACAAAGCAGTGCTATGAAGAACATTAACAATCACATGAAAATGAAATGAAAAAAAGAAAAGAAAGAAAAATATAGCAAATCATAATCAATTGGATATCATATTGATATAATTAATGAAATATAAAATCATAATGGACTACTCATATCTAACATGTGATAAATCATATAACATAATATATCAAACTGGATATCATATTGATACAAACAATGTAATAAAAAATCATGATAGGACTACTCAGATTTCACAGGAGACAAATCATGTAAGTAAACATAATATATCAAATTGGATATCAAATTGGTTTAAACAATGATAGGGTCAAAATACAAATTGCTTTACCAGAATAATCAATCTGAATCATGCAAATAAACTTGTCAGAATATCAGCTCAGTACTCAAGGTATATTACCATGATTACAAATTAAACTTTCAATAAAGTCGAACAATATAATCACGGAATCAAAATTAATCACGGGTATTTATGATGGATTTGAAATATATTACAAAGCGATTGATTTCATTTTCATCGTCCAATTCCATGATTTCTACAATTCTCTTTTCCTCATTAAAATCTTTGAATTCTTCATATGGTCTACCTCTATCTAAAGAAACAAAGTCAAAGTTTCTTGGAGTTACTATGGACGAAAACCTACGTTGGAAACAACACATAAAGCCATTAAGAACTACCATTAAGAACCGCTACGAACGCCGTACGAACGATTTTTAAACCATTTCGTAAGATCTTCTCAAGAAGGCCGTACGAAACCAGCGTTCGTAGACCGTTCGCAGACCGTTCGTAGACCGTTCGAAAGTTCGCAGCCTGGTCGATGGTCTTGTCCAAGATTTTTTTTCAACGTCGTACGAAACCACCTCTTCGTAAGGCGGCCGTACGAACGTCGTAAGAACATCGTAAGAACCACGCAAGATTTTGTAGGGTCGAGAGACAATTCTAGAAGCCTTATATTTTTACGATGATCGTAAGAACGCCTTAAGTTGTTCATAGAGGGCTCTTACGGCGTTCGTAAGAACGCCTTACGAACGGAGATTCGTACGTAGCTCTTACGAACGTCTCTTGATGCTTGTAAGGCGTTCGTAAGGTGCTCGTAAGGTGTATGTAAGGTGTATGGAAAACAATTTGCGCAATTGTTGAGTTTTAGGGGTATAAAGCACTACTGCCATCTTGAAAGTATCAAACTTTCAACAGTCACAGAATTTTCGACAGTACACGGCAGCGCCTTTTTGCAACCCGACAAAATATACAAAAAATCGTAAGATCTTCTTACGAATGATTTGAGAGTGCCGTGAGTTGCACACACGACCATTTTGCGACAAAAAAATATCGTAAGATGGCCGTAAGTCTGACGAAAGAATAACTCAAGGCATTCTTACGAAAAACGTACGAACTCTAGGGCCATTGCATAACCGAAAATCACTTCGTTTCTCAAGAAGGTCTTAAGTTGTCCTTGCGAATTAAACGGCGTTCGTAAGAACTGCGTAAGAAGGCCGTAAGAATCTATGCCCCATCTACGAATCTCTACGAACTCCAGAATTCGTACGAACAGTGATATTCGTACGAACGCATCGTTCGTGCGAACTTTTGTGACCGTAGCTTAAAGAATATATCAACACCAACATATCACGAGCTATCGACATTCTATTCAAACTTAAATATATTCTACCAAATAATATTCTCTTTATGATTTATGATACATTAATTCTCCTTACATATCATATTGCAACATTTGGGTAAATTCTGCAAAATATAAGATTAATTCAATACTTTTACTGCAGAAGAAAGCACTGTGTATCAGCACGGGCTCACACTATATAGTATAGACTATAGGGCGAACTCCTACCCGTTATTCTATAAACTCAACACCCTTAAAGTCTCTGACATAAATACACTCCAAATAGCCTTACTTACGTTTAAAGTCCCTAAACATCAAGTTCCATCCCCACTTATAGTGATATGTTTATGCTTAACAGAAGTATTCATTTATACCCAACCCGTAACCCAAAGCTGTAATAATTACCACTTAAATAATCCTAAAACTATGTTAGCACACAAATCTATCAGACATACCGGTCCCAATATATGGAATTTACTACCAGATACAGTCAAGTCACACACTATTCTTTCAAGGCAGCCGCAAAAAAGTACGTCATCAAACAGCATGGTGACTCTTGGCGTAATTACATTTTCTCCTCTCCTCTCTCTCCCTCTTTCTTTCTTCATCCCCCACCTTTCTCTCTCTCTCTCTCTCTCTCTCTCTCTCTCTCTTTCTTTCTTTGCACTACCTACACTTCCCATTTTCACTTCTGCCTTTTACCTAATTCTTCTCTAATATCTCTTCTACACATTTTACCTTTCTACTTACCATCCTCTCCTATTTCTGTTTTTTTTTCTTCATACATCTCATCTCACTCCCATCCTCTATTGACTTCTATTACTTTGAATACAACGATTTTTTTTCCTTAAATATCCCCTATTTTTGTTTTGTTTTCCTTGTTTTGTTTTTTGTTTTTTTTTGGGTAAATAGTATATCCTATCTTTTGTAAAGGATTTTCACGCCATCAAACTCTGCTTATGTGACAATCCTTCTTCATGATTAATTTACCTTAACAATAGAATGTAATTACTTTACATGGTAATGTATTAATATTTGTTTGTTACCGTTGTAATCAGTTTGTAAAATATGTTTGAAGAAAAAAAGATCATAAAGAGAAATAAATAAATCAAATCAAAACAAATAGTTCAGTCATTTCTGTAAAAAAAATGTATTTCTTTCAGCACTAAATCTCGTACATTCCAATAATGTAAAATTCATCTCAAACTTTTCCCATATTACATTCACTAAAAATTCGTAGATGAGAGGGGATTCTTTTCTTCACGCCTGTGTCTTCCGGTTTCTATTGGTAGGTTGTGTGATCTAATTCTAAGTCGACATATATTTTTCCGTAGTTTGTAATTTTTAACGTGGGCCAAATATTTTTCTGTGTTTATATCCTACTTGAATAATCTCTATGTTCTAAGTTTATTTTTTCTCATTACCATGTATACAATCACTACATAAATCCATCTTGAACTGACAATCATATAAATTCATCATTTTCATTTCTATTTCTTCTCCAACAATTTTGTCAGTATCTGTAATATCTTTTATTTCTAAGCATTCATTATTCTACATATGCTTTACATTCCCTGAGCAGCTGGTGCACGTTCCCTCGCCAACATACAGATTTTTTTCGTTACGGTTACCATTTTTTGTTTTCTTGAAAAGAGTGATATAGTAGTGAATCGTTATCTATACATCTCATTCGTGAATAATATTTTGCTAAATTTCTGCAGATATGTGTGATCAAAGGGTATACAGTTGACTGCTTTTCTTATTGACACCTAATATATGTTTCAACCACTGCAAATGAACATTTTCTATGTTATTCTTAAGATATATTTTAGAATTCCCCTTTGTAGTTTTCAATAGCTTTTCAAAATCAACAACAAAAGCTCCCCACACCTCTGATCCATAAAAAGGTATAGATATAAAAGTAAAAAAAGAATCAAATAATCTGTTAACTATTCTGAAAGCAATATCCATATGATTTGAATTGTTTTGAAATACTGGGTAATTCCCTCATTTCTTAATTGTTTATCGAGTGGTTGCCTACAAACCTCTCGACACAACTTCTTAACTCTTCTTCTTAAAGCTTCTGTTTCTCTATCACAATGTACTCTATATCGTTTCTTTCGATTCTCATCAAGGACATAATCCTTTTCTGTCAATGCACTAATCTTATCTTTGTTTTCCGGATAGTTAAGAATCATTTCAAATTGTTCTCTACTAAACTGCCATGCATGCCATCTACATTGGTCTGGCGGTAATTTTAATTCTATCCTTTCATTTTCACTATAATCATTGTGGTCGTCTCGGTAATGAGTTGCCCTGATATTCACTTCTTTTGGACAGTGGTCTGAAAATATGGAAAATAAGGAAAATATGCAAAAAGGTAATTTCGTCTTATTATTCACTGTCTGTTATCGTATAATCTATAACACTCGGTGTTGAACACGTAGTTTCCCATGGTGTCCCCTAATTTGCGACCATTTAAAATATTGTATTTCGGATAAATACATTCAAAATCTATCAATTTGTACGTATGAACGTATTTCAGAATGAATTAAATTCGTAACTTAACAACAGCGTTCAATTTTGTCTGTTGTCGTCAGGGGCGGCGCTACAGGGGGGGGGGGGCCGGGGGGGGGGGGGGCGCCGCCCCCTATCATTTTTCAAGCGAGCAAAAAAAAAAAAAAAAAAAAAGAGGAAGAAGGGGGGGGGGGGGAGGAGAAAGAGAAGGGGAAATGGAGAAGAGAAGGCTAGGCCATGCAATGATGACATAACTGTTATAGTCCTATTTGTTATTTCAAGACCCTCGACGTGCGACGTTGCTATACGCGTCATTTTGCCCCCCCCCCCCCCTATTTAAATACCATGGCGCCGCCCCTGGTTGTCGTTAATTTGTTACAATAAATTTAAACCCCCTTTGCACTTCATTCTTCATTTTTTAAAGTTTGGCTTCATAATTTACACTAAACATCACCGTAATTGAGAGGTAGAACTTTTTTTTTTAGAAAATGTCGATAATGAAAGAGGTTTTAGCAGCAATTTGATGATTATCTACCTTGCAATCATTTATTCGCTTAACTCAAAATTACTCTTTTTCCTTTGCTGAAATTAATCGGGGAAGGCAACTTGCCCCGTTGCCCTTCCAAATACATTATTGTGTAGAGGACAACAGTCCATGACCAAAATAACAATATTTGAGGTGGAACAGGGAAATATATTTCGAGTAAAGAGGTATAGAAGGAGTGCTTTCACTTACCCAATATGACTTTCGTATTAATTAAGATTCTTGAGCTAAGCCAACTAAAGAGACTCTTCATCGAGACGCACATTTTTTTATAAACAAATCAACATTAAACCAAACGGAATATATAGCTCTTAAGAAAGCAGACGAAGTATGTAGATCATAAAATTGAAATAGCGGCAAACAAGCTATATAACGAGTATTTGGGCACGAAGGTTCGATATTTTATGTTTCAAGTCCAATGTCCAATATCGAAATATATAAACCTGCCATAAAAAGTTAGGCGATTGAAGTTATATGATATCTCTTTCATTACCAGTTATCACGATCATGTCTGTTATTATTCGTAAGCAGGTTTATCCCCATTTGCAATGATGCCTCATTTGTTATTATTGATGTGGGGGGGGGGGGGGGGGGGAGTACAGCTGACAAGGGGACAGGCCCGAAGAGAAATTCTGCAAAATGCGTTGCTTCTTTCTCTGTTTAATACTAGTGACCAATGTGAGGAGGTATCCGGTAGTCTGGTAGTTGTGGTTGGATTTCTTCCCATTTTCCCTCCATCGAAGGTACTCATGAAAGTTGTTCATTGAGTAAATATTGTCTTTTAAGTTTTGATCGTTTTCGTTATTGATAGACTGAGAGTTCATTTTGTCCTTCAAAATTGATCGAGAATCGGATTTTCATTCAAGCGAGAAAAAAAAAAGAGTTTTCATGAAACGTGGTTTTGAGACTCAACATTAACGATATAGCTACTATCAGATTAAAGACCATGTTGAATTCGGAATTTCGAATTCATTGTGTCTCATAATCTGTAAACAATGGGCCGTATCTATAAAAACTATAGCAAAATCCTAGCAAATGCTCGCAAACAAAAGGAAGGAATGACGTTCTTCTTGCGAGAAAATATTTCCCTATGACTATGCAAATACTTGTTTGAATATAGGTTTCATCACCAAGCATTTGCTTGATATTTTCAAGCTCCTCTCATAATAGCTTGGCCTTTTACTTGACTTTTATATATCAGGGAAGAGCAGCCGTTATTCTTGTATCTAACTTTTTTTCATTTTCTCTTTGATTCTATTCGATAGATTATACTTTACTGCTCTTACAGGATTTACAACAACAACAACAAATCAAATAAATCAATCATTACTATTTTGCGAGTGCAGCATTATCTAATCACTCAATTCGGAATGTGTACAGGGTGTTAAAAAATTAAAACCGAAGAAAAAATGCATGTAATGAATCAGGTAAAATATGAAATTAGAAATATTTTCATTTCAATTAATAAGAAACTCCGTGTTTCATTTACATACATGTACTTATACGTTTATCCAAAATTCGCAAATATTAGCTTATCAGAGCTTTGTCTTTCAACAATTGTCCGCTATTTTTCCTCTAGATATTGTAAACAAGATGAATGCGACTGCGTCTCCTATGTGCCTCTGCTTCAATTCAGTAAAGTTCATGGCTCAAACTGTTCTTGAAATATTTTGATAACAAGAATAAAAACCCCCCATAATTACATGTTAATTGACCTTTGAGAGATATAGTTTAAAAAAAAAAAAAAACGTAAAAAATCTTTAATTTCATGCGTATCGAGCTCTTTGACCTTTGACCTACTTACCCCTAAATCCAATAAGTTTGTCTCACTATCGTAATGTATACCAGATATGAACACACTTTCTATTGTTAGTGGGGGGATGATGAATAGATCACCCCCCCCCCCCAACAATGGATAATTATGCGTGTCTACGCCCGTGATGTATACTAATACCACGTTTGAAGCTCATAGCTCAAATGGTTTTGATTTGATTTGATTTGAACTTATTTTTTCCACTCTTGTTTTTCTTTAACAAATTACAATAAATCATACATGCAATCAATAGTGAATATTATCGAAGTATGAACAATAGCATGAGTATAATACAAGAATTCAATGAAGTAATCACAATGATTGGTAAGGAATTTATAATAAATCAGAAGTGGTGGAGCCTAATTTAAAAGCATTGCTTGTATTACATAGGTCCCAAAAGATACGAATAAGAATTATACTTATAAATTTATTTTTCACAAAATGATATGAAATGAGCCCAACACTGACTTATAAGATCAACATGCAAGGCGAGAAGTAAGGACAGTAGGGGCTGGCGTCCACTAGAGCGCCGACAACATTAGGAAGGGTTGCGGAAGCAAATTTTATCATTTCGGCACTCGTTCCGCGTCAGACGCGGAAAAATTATGCAAATTATTGTTTCCTGAGACATTATTAAGAATGTCAACACATTGACTGCAGTCAGTCCTAGGAGCGTCCTAGGAATCATTCAGGAATGTCCCGAAATGCCGCGGAAAATGCTGATCGTGGCAGGACAGTGCGGACACATCTAGGATCACACCAGGAGTGGTAAAATTACGGACAAGGACAATCCTGAAACATTCTGCGTGGCTTCCGCTTGCCTTCGCGAAGCTTCCGGCACCGCGGAAGCTTTCAGGAGCATTTCCGGAGAATGCGGAAGTGTTAAAGAAAGGCAGGATGTCCTGACGATGTCCGGACGACAATGCGGACAAGTGCCGAAGGTGTCAGGAAGTTCATTTCCGCGTCCAAATTTTGGTCGAGACCAAAATTTGGACGCGGAAATTTTGCTCTCTCCTGAAGGTGCGGAAACGCTGGGAAGTGTTCAGGAATGGTGAAGACAGTGAACGGAGCCTTTCAAGAATATGCGGAGAGCTTGCTGAATGAATGCGGAATGACTAATCTTGCATTCCGCGTCTTGTCCGCGCCCTAGTGGACGCCTAGTCTAAGGAAACAAGACAAGTGAACAGTTACGATAAGAGAATGAAAAAAAGAGAGAAGAAAAAAAAAACAAGAAAAAAAAAGGTGGGAAGAGGTAAAAAGAAAAGGAGAGAGAGAGAGCAGGTCAATCAAGGTCAAAGAGGAATAGAATTATTAAGTAACATTTTTTTTTTTTTTTTTTAAACTGAACAAACTTTGTGGCACCTTTAAGCTATCATCCACGAATTCCAGAGCAAAGTGCCAGTAAAGGTAAACATTTTATTTGCAAATAATGTTCGTGTTAAAGGTGTATGATATAAATTGGATTGTCTCGTTGGATACTTGTGAATGGCGCTATTTTTAGTAAATAAATTTGAGATATCTCGATAAAAAGGCTAAACCTGAAATTTTCAAAAATTTACCTATGACCTTTGACTTTTGAGCTACGGACCCCAAAATCTAATCAGATCTTCTTCCTTTGGTGATACATACTAGCACAAAGTGTGAAGTTCATACCTCAAATGCTTCTTGACATATCGTGCACGAGAAAGCCGGACGCATAGATAACCCGAAAACATAATTCCTCCGGCACCACCTTCGGTGGGCCGAGGTATAAAAAAAAATACTCTCAAGGATAAATACATAGTATCCCTTAATAAACAGGAAGTAATCCGACATATAAGCTTCAAGAACATAAAATAGCAGTTGGAGATATACTTTAAAACGAACGACTTGCTCGCTAGGACTCATCGGAATTTCAATTCCAATTTCAGTGACTTGACAGAGAAATATACATGAAGCTTATAATATTTATTTAGGCAAATTCTTCATCATTAAAAGATACATGTTAAAAATCCTAAGAGAAATCTTATAAAAATATGATTTAAACTCTGCGAAATAGATTTATATGCATAATGGGAATCGGTACATAGAATTGATGGAGGTAATGGAATGGTCGAAGATGAAATAATAATTATTATTACTCGTATTATAATTATTATATTATTAATCCTATCATTATCATTTTTATTATTATCATCAGGGTCATTAACTTGCGTTATATAGACATATGTAAAAAGATAACCTACTTTGAATAGTAGACAAGCAGTCTAAAACATGGACAAGTATAATTCATATGACAGCTTAAAAGAAATATACATACAGTCATGTAAAAAAAAAAAAAAAGGTCAGAGATCATAATTTCGTTATGAAGCATGGCGTATATTTACATCAGGCCTGAATAAATAAACATTTTAAACCACTCGCAGAATTTACAAATTTAGAACAGCAGAAAATATTTGCAGTAAAAAACATAATTGACACGTACAGTGCGTCCCAGAAAAAACGAAACCCTAAAACAAAGGGCTATTGTTACCACACTATGTACTCAATGACAATAATTATCTATTTTCCATAAAGTAGAAGTATTATTCTTTTAAATGATAACTTGATGGCATCCATCCGTACATGCTTTTCAGAGCAGCAGCATTTTGAAAATGACATGTAAAAACTCAGTTGTGCCAGATTTGGCAAAACCGTGAAAACGTTAGGATCACATTGCAAACATGACCTGAATGAAATATGACTTGTAAAACCCTATGAGAAGACTGTTTTCATCTGTTCTTTTCATTAACGAGAGTAAGGATAATGCCCTCATCATAAACTAAAGAATAGTCAATGTTTTGTATTGAAATGGTACCTGCAATCGAAATGAAAAGTATTTTTTTTTGCATTTGTCAGAACTGCGATTTCTTTTGAGAACAAAGCGGAAAGAAAAGTGATATTTTTCATAGAAAGTAAAGTAAGTGGCACTTTCCATAGTCACCAAATGGAAATACAAGGTAGAAAGGGCACATAAGGCAGAAAATGTCAAGATTATGGCAATTTCCCACCCCTCAGGAGGAGCACCTTTTCCATCACTGGAGGGGCACTTTTTCATCTTTTGAGGGATGTTAATTGATTTAGGACATTTTGGGGGCGTACGTCACTGCCAACACAGGAATTTGGTATTGACCCATGTTTTATGAATTTCTGATTGAATGCATGTCATCAAACAAGGGAATTTCACGTATCATATCTCTTAAAGCTGGCATTTCCCTAACGTCATGTTCGCATGTGATACTAACGTTTTCACAGTTTTTTTTTTTTCAAAATCTGGCACAAATGGATTTTTACATGCCATTTTTAAAACAGCGTTATTTAGTGAAACGTGTATGGATTAATGCCATCAAGGTATCATTTGCAAGCATAATACTTCTACTTTATGGAAAATAGATAATCATTGTCATACAGCATAATTATAGTGAGGTGACAATAACCCTTTGTTTTAGGGTTTCGTTTTTCTGGGACGCACTGTATATAATGGCAATTATGTGCAATGTTAATTTTGCACAATTGTCCTAGTCATCCTGGCTGTCAAATATTTTACACGTTATTTTAATATACATGAAGTGTAAATTTGTTGTAAAAATATACTAGGTATACTCTAAAATAGCTGAGAATTGTGTAAAAATGCAAAATGCATGTTTGTTGGGGAAATTTTTACTTAATACTGGGTAAAATTTACCCAATGTCGTGTAAGATTTTACCAAACACACGCATGTCCCCTTTTTACCCAACACTTGGTAAAACTTTACTAAATTTGTTTTAAGAGTGCAAGATATACATGCAAAAAGTATAAAAAGACGAGATTGCTGCCTGATTATGAGCATGTCTGACCCAGCATAATTAGTGGCAAACTTGTACAGAATGATACGCAAATCGCTTTATGGAATATGTTTTCAACTTGAGAGAAAAGTTTGGCAGAAAGCGAGTTTCGTACGAGGGCTTAAAGAGTATTCGATAATTTGGTTCCGAAGTACATGAAGTATCTAATATCATGAATATTGTAATGAAATGGAAAAGAACATATCTATATCATAGAAGATAATCTATTTTAATAGCTTTGAACCATTCACATACATTTGCTAGGCTTCCACTGAAACTTTTAAAAAGAAATGCTATAAGTTTGAACAATTCTGAAACAGGTTTGTACAATTAAAAAAAAAAAATAATAATAAGCTCATTAGTTCATTTACAAAGCCCATTAATATTCGATACAAAATCTGACGTGACTACCCTCGAAAATTACATATTATCTTTGAATTTGAAACAAAAGATTGGGAATTAACACATTACAAATGATTATCAAGATAGCTCGCGAACTAATGATGAGCTCCATCGTCGATTACAACAAAATTTACTTAAGATAGCAGGATACAGTTCAGACTATCAAAGACTTTAGATAGATCTTTTTTAAAAATTGCATATTCATTGTTCTCAAATGCATCATTCATTTTACCGAGAAACTATTATATTGAGCCATGCATGAGGATATTTGGTGGGTGTCGATCTTCTGTAGGCATGCTAGCCTGCATACGGCATACTTCTTCGAGCCCCCTGTCCATTTTTCTACCGTTTATCACAAATATCCTATAACGAAAAAGGATCTCCATTACTAGCTGAATAACTATTTGGGAATATTTAACGCAGAGCCATGGTTACAAAAGTTGCAATAGTGTCGACTGGGCTGGTAATCATGAAAAATTCGGGGTAGGAGCATTCCCATAGATCAGTGGCGTATCTACGGGAGGGGGGGGGAGAGGGGGCACGTGCCCCGGGCAGCATTTGAAGGGGGCGCAAAAAACGCAAAAGAGAGAAAGAAAAGGGGGAGAAATACAAGACAAAATGCATAAGAAATTGTGTTTTATAGGGTTTGAAATGCAAATTTTTTTCTATATCTCGGTCGCTTTGCTCCCTCGCATAATTATGTTCAAAAACTAGCTATTTCGCGCCCCTAATGGCGTTTTGAAAGTGTTAACCATCAATTGCCTAGTTGCTTTGCCCCCCCCCCCCCCTCCTGCATAAGGTAGGAGCTTGTTAAATTTTGCGCCCCCTGATGGGATATAAGAGCATAAAAGGCACTTCCAAAATCATAGTAGAACATTCGAAATAAATCATAAATTTGCCCTCCAATTGCCTTACTTAATTCCTCAAATATATTTCTTCAGGGTTTTCATTCATTTTGCGCCCCAAAATAGGAATGTTCAAATTTCACCCAAAAAAAAAATCTATTGCTAGGTCGCTGTATTGCCTTGGATTTTTTTTTTTTTTTGAAGGGTGAAATACATATTAATAAATTTCAATTTGAAAGGTGAAAAGGGGAAAAAAAATCTGCCGCTCGGTCGCGTTGCTCCCTCACTTATAAAATAATTCGTCAAGTTTAGGCTAACAACCCGGGGTTATGAGCATCAAAACTCATTTTCACTTAGTGCCATCATTTCTAAATTAAAAACGCTCATTAATCTGAGTTTGGGCATGGGGGGGGGGGGGGGGGGGGGGGGGAGGGCGCAGATTTGATAGTTTGCCCCGGGCACCAGAATACCTAGATACGCCTCTGCCATGGAGAATTCTATTTTCAATTTTACTTCTTAAGCTAAAGCCGTGAATTTATCGTGAAATATTACCGACTCTGGATTCACAATAACGAAATTGTAAAGTCAAAACAAAATATGTACTTGCTCGCTTGTATCAAGGGACCTTTAAACAGATGTGTATTTATAGTGATTGTTCGAATGATCGGCATTGGGCTTTCTCCTCCTTCTGTTAATATCCAAAGGGCTATGCAGCCTATCAGGAAGATCTGTACGAAGACATACCTGGTGTATAATTGCAGGTACACAAAACACCGGGTTTACACCCTGTACTCTTTGCGAGAAGCTTAAAAGTGTAGCGTATTAACGTGCATAGGGTGTGACTTTTCTGCACACGGTGCCTCCGCTTAACGTTCTGTCCGAGGAACGGAGTGTTTTCCCCTGACCCGAACCTACATCGGGAACAGAGAGGAGGGGCATATTCATATTCAGAGCCAGACGACTATCCGATTGCCCAACATCGCCCCCTTCAAATATTCTTTTCCTGAATTAGAATTATAGGATCCGCTATGATCAAAATTTTTGTCAATACTTCTTTCAAGAGACGGCGACTTGTAAAACTTATCATGTACACATGGTGACTTTTGTGTTTCTTCCTCCAACCTTGAAGCGTGAGAACAGTCTTGGCGGAGCAGTGGCGTCTTCTCTCCATCATTCGAACACCTCATCCCATTACGTTTGGTCTTCCTGCCATATCTTTTGATAATAGAGATCAACAATATGACCACAATGACTGAACATGCCGAAGCAAGGGCAATTACATGTGGTGTGGACCATCCATCCTGAAACTTAATTTCCAAGACCTGACCTTCACTTTCTAGTGAAGAATGACTGTAGTTTCCACTAATCGAAGCGTTTGCAGTGTTTGTACTATCAATAATCAACGCATCGTAGTTGGTCAAGAAGTAAGGTCCCTGTCGTTCACCATGTTTGGAGAGCACATGCGTTCTATTTGGTGTTGTCCAGATACAATCAACCAATGTGCATGGGAGCTCAAGTAGTGTCCCTCTCTTCTGGGTGATGACGCTGTTGTTGGTAGGGCATTGGAGAAGACCATGTGTGGCATTGTAGACGTCAGAAAGTGAGAAATTTTCCATATCTTCTGGCGCGTAGCATTGTCCATAGAGTTGCTTACCATGCTTATCGAGCCATGAGGATATCCATGCCATGCGACAATCACAACGAAGAGGGTTCCCAGTTAAATCTATAGTAACGTTTACTTGACCATCTATAAACAATGGTTCTTCGATCGCTTTTATCAAGTTATCTTGGAGATCTATTTCCTGCAGGTTTGTCAAATTATAAAATGCTGTACAGCTCACGCGTGTCAGTTTATTATTCCGCAAGCTTATATTACTCAGAGAAAGCAGATGACCGAAGCTATACGGTCCCAATTTCTGAAGTTCATTATATGAAAGATCAAGATCACTGACAGTTTCCAATCCCTTGAAAACGTCTGGTTGAAAGTCAGATCTGGAATTATTTGACAGTGTAAGGGTAACAAGATTTCCTAAATTATCAAAAGCTTCATCCTCCAATTTGAAAATTTTGTTGTAGTTCCCGCCAATGACCAAGTTTTCCAAATTATCAAGGTATTTGAACATTCCACGTTCTATGATATCAAAAAAGTCCTGTCGGATAATGAGCGTTGTGATGTTTTCGAGGCCTTTAAATCCTCCATATTCTATGTACTGCAAACCAGAGACTGTGAGGCTCTCGCACGAATCCATCTCCGGGAGATGTCCTTCCCTGAGGACCGCATGCTTATCATACTCTAAGTGACAGTTACCGGCGGATGCACATAATGATGAAAAATCATAACAAGTCACATTTTTGCGGATTCCCTTTTTATTACATACATCACACAGATGGAGCGGTGGAAAAAGAGCAAAGCATAGAGTCAGTGCCAGTAGACGAAACATCATCGTTTCTGTAATGACAAAAAATACCGTATACATGTATATAACTCAACAACAACAACAAAAGAAATGAAAAGAGAGAGAGAGAATTAATTTAGGGAGTTGTTTACAAGACGACTGTTCGACTTGGATGTAAATGGAGAAGAGAGAAATACAGCTATTGCAGAAGTTTGTACGTTTGAACATATTTCAGATTGAATTAAATTAGTAACATAACAACAGCGTTCAATTTTGTCTATTGTGGTTAATCTATTAAAAGAAATTTAAACCCCGTTTCGACTTCTTTTCATTTTTCTAAAGTTTAGCTTCATAACTTACACTAAATATCACCGCTTTGAAATGTCGCATTGCGGCCGAGCAGAACTTTATTGAAAAAAATCTCCATAATTTAGGAGGTTTTAGCAGCAGTTTGATATTATAATTTCCTCACTTAACTAAAATCACTCTTTTTCCTTTTCTGAAATTAATCGGGGAAGGCAAACTGCCCTCTTGCCCTTTCAAATACATTATTGTGTAGAGGACAACAGTTTCTATAATACTCTATTTACAGGGTATTCTTAATTTCGCATGTTTGGCGTAAACATATACATGTATTTTATTTAGGCAGTCCTGGGACTCAAAACAAGAAAATCTCACACACGATTGTGAAGGCAACGAGACTTGTAACATCCAAAACTTAAAATTTCCTTCATGTTGCAGTATCGTGTTGAGGAAAAGAAAAAGTTAGTATGAACACGGTCACCACTTTCGCGTTAACTCGAAGACGGTTGATCCATATCATATAGGGGCAAAAGCATATAAATATATTTGCAAAAAAAGGAGGGGGGAAACAGAATTACTAAGTGAGGGCGAATCTTCACCTCATTTTGACAGGATGGGACGGTGTATAACAAATCTGAACAAAATATGACAGCTAACAGTAACAACTAACAAAGACAAAACAAACAAAAGTCTCACAGGGAAGGTGCGGGTGCCCCGTCTGCCGCCCACCCTCCCTAGATCCTCAACTGAAGCCGCATTTTCTCAATATACCCACTTATTGTCCATGACCAAAATAACAATATTGAGGTGGAACAGGGAAAATAATTCGAGTAAAGAGGTATAGAAGGAGTGCTGTCACTTACCCAAATGACTTTCGCATTAATTAAGATTCTTGAGCTAAAACCAACTAAACCGACTTTTCATCGAAACGCACATTTCTTATAAACAAAGAGCCGAAGAGACATTAAACTAAACGGAATACAATGGCTCTTAAAAAAGCAGACGAAGTATGTTGATCATTAAATTGAAATAGCGGCAAACAATTAAGCTAACGAGTATTTGGACACGAAGGTTCGATATTTTCTATTTCAAGTCCAATGTCCTCCAGTCATAGATATCCAACTATATATCCAAATATATACATGACTTCCTGAAACGTTAACAATTAACATGATTATGTCTGTTATTATTCGTAAGCACGTTTATCCCCCATTTGCAATGATGTTATTGTGTAATTCGGTGGTGCACAGTAAAGCTTTGGGGGTGGGCGGGCCCCAAGTCAGAGAAATTCTGCAAAATACGTTGCCTCTTTCTCTCTTTAATATGACCAATATGAGGAGGAGTCTGGTTGTTGTGGTTGGATTATTCCCGTTTTTTCTCTTATTAAGGCTACTAATGAAAGTTGTTTGTCGAATAAATATTGTCTAAAATTGTGCTCGATTATGTGCCTGATCATGCTGATAGAGAGTTAATTTTGTCGTTCACTTGATGGAGAATCAGATTTTCAATCGAGCTCAGGACATGACAAATTTCATGAAAATTGGTTTTGAGATTCAACATTAACAATGCTATCCAAAAGTGATGAATTCTGAATGTCGAAGTCCTTCACGTCCTACTACCTGTGAACAGTGTCTATCAAACAGACAATCATTTAAGAAACATCATTGTTCAAAAATTCGAAATAAACAAACATCACTGCCATCGGCGTCGCTAGAATGTTTGAATGGGGGGGGGGGGGGGCAAGGGGGTACGACACCCAAATTTGCCGACAAAAATGCTGCACCGTAATCCCCCACAAATAACAGTAAAAGAAAATCGCAGATGTACAGGGGCGTCGATCTGTGTTCATGATTGGGGGGATTACCGGCAACTGAGCGAAGCGACGGAGCGGGGGAGAGTGGATACCCCCCTCCCACACCAGGGACTTTTTCAAAAATCTGTCTATAAAAAACTTGCATTTTTAGAGCATCCCAAAATGGTTTTTAATGAAAAGAAGGAATGCCAATGGACGGAACCCCTTAATTAAGAATAACAATGCGAGCGAACTAATTTTCGAAATTTTCTTCGATATTTTCGCATTGAAATTATGGCATTTCTTATTTCCTTACTTCTAATCATTAAAGAATGTGATGGTATTTCAAAATCAAACATAATGAGTTTGGATAATTATTACTTTTAAGTTAATGTATCATAATTCTTATTTATTTCAAATTTTTATCGAAAAATATTGGGAGGGGGATGATAATACAGGCCATCCCCCCACCTCAAAATTTTTGGGGGGGATATATACCCCCATCTCCCCCCCCCCCCCGGATCGACACCCATGCAGATGTATATAGAGATCTTGATCATACAGGCTCATTTTCACAAGGGGGCTGACGCCTTTTGCCCAAATATCAACAATTCGATTTATAAATTTTTGCGAGCGAGCACATTTTTGTTTTGACTTCTCGAAGTGAAAATTTACGAAGTTACATAATTATCTGGGAACCTCGCTACCCTAATATGTGGATATTCTGGCACCTCGATGCTTGTATATGAAATGGTGGTTGCCCAAATATCGAACTTTGAAAATACTCAGGGGGTTGGGGGTTGGGGATGTAGCCCATTGCCGAAGGGAGACGTCTTTTGCCCGAATATCAACTTTTCAGTGTTTTTGCGAGCGAGCGAAGCGAGCGGGAAAATTTTTCCTAACTTCCCGAAGTGAAAATGTACCGAAGTTACATGAATTTTATCCGAGAACCTCGCTACCCAAATATGTGGATATTCTGGCACCTCGCTGCCCAAATATCGGAACTTTTAAAATCCTCGGGGTTGGGGGGGGGGGGGGGGGGGGCTGCAGTCCATTGCCAAAGGGGGACGCCTTTTGCCCGAATATTGACTTCCCAGTGTCGCAAAAAAAAATGCGTTTTTCCTTCTTTTTCTTTCCTTCCCTTTTCATTTCTTTCTTTTCTTTCTGTATTTGTCTTCCTTTCTTTTCCCTTTTCTTGGTTCCCTTCACTTTCTCCTTTTCATTTTTCTTTTCCTCTTCTCCTTCCTTTTCACTCTCCCCCCCCCCTCCTTCTTTTTTTGCCGACAGAGGTGGTGCATTTGCAGGCAGAAATTTTGAGTGGGGGTGTGACACCCCCCCCCCCTCTCCCTCTAGCGACGCCGCTTGTCACTGCAATGGGGTGACGCTTTCGACAATATTATCTCATTTTAAAACATGTTATTTCTGAACCTCCAACCCTCAAATATTTAGCAGCACTGCTCATACCAAAATTGCATAACCACTTGAAATTCCTTTAATGAAAATGATAACATTAAAGCCAGACATAAGAGGCCGATCTTTGATCGGTGACTCTAGGACACACCCTAAATCATAGTTGATAATAATCCCTGTTCAACTTACATAGTCATGCATCTTTATTGTTTGTTTTGGAGAGGAACTATATTTCTTTGTGTCTAATCCTGCATGAGTTCATTTTGACAATCTGCAAAAAGGAAATAAGCAATCGTAGTTGTTGTTGTTTTTTACATTTTGGCCTAAATTATATTCGTTATTTAAAAAATAGGGAAAGTTGGCAACTTCATGCACTCAAGGAGCCTACGGAAGAAAACACTCAACGGGTGTCAATATCATCGCAGCTTTCTCCATCTCACCAAATCAATGAAAACTGAAAAGGGGGTTTTTGCTTGGGTTCATTAGCATCCCTGTAAGATCAGGCTTACAGTATAAGACTGAAAGATGTATGAGAAATGTATTACGTGTTGAAGGTGTACAGATGCAAATTTTTTTCCATCTTAAAACTACATGTACTGGTCTAAGTAAACACTCTACTACATAGGTGCTGACAGAAAAATAACTATTTTTTTTAACCCTTCATTAATTCAGTAGAATACAATATCAACCAATTCGTTTAATAGTAAAAATGATTCATAAAACAATATTAACCAAGGTGGCTTATCAACGGTTCAATCCCTTGTTTGTTAGCGTCAGGTCAAGACCACCTCCTGATTCAGGGGCGGCATTTTTTTTGTTTCTCTTCTCTTTGTCAGCACTTTTTTAGATCTGCACCCCTAACAAACTACTATGATTCTGATTTGTCTATTCTTTAAATTCAGGCCCTTTTCTTATAACGAGATGCAAGCCATGCAGATATTCTCTGTAAATACATTCTCTCTCCTAGCTCACGCCCCCCCCCCTCTCTCTCTCTCTCCCTCTCTCCTCTTTCTCTCCACACTCTCCTCTTCTTGACCTACAATTCTCTTTCTTCTCTTCCGTTGTCCGTTCATATCTTTTGCTCTCCCCTTCATCTCACTGCATTCTATCCTTCCAACAGCAATGTGATTCTTCATTTCTCTCTCTTTCTTGGCCTTTTGGCTTGTACTATTTCTGGGTACATTCACTGCACATGTTTATGTATTTCTATTTATGTAGTCTGATTATTACTTTTTACAGTACCTTTCCTATTTCTCTCCTTCACTTTACCTCTTCTCTTAATTTCGTATCTGTATTTGAGTATCTATGTTTATATGATTTAAATTGTTATGTTGATGGTAATTGTTTTGGCCAGTGGAGGCCAATTTTCTGTGTATTTGAAATATGGATCAATGAATCTGAATCTGAATCTGAATCTGATCCAATGGCGAGTCCTACAGTTGATAGAATCTATCTTTTGTGCTCAGAATTGTGACTGTTATCACTCTGAAGGCAAGCTGAAATCAATATGAATGAATTGCCACTGTTTGTTAGACCATACCATAGCAAGGGCCCTCCTATCTTTAATTTTTTTTTTTTAGTTCAATACATGTATTTGTTATTCAAATTTATGCAGAAATTTTGTATTTTAGACTTTTACAACCTATGTAATGTTACTAATGACCATTACACATATTTCTTGTAGTCTATATTTATAAAAGTAAATTAATATACATGTATCTCTTCACCCATTTTTCAGGGTGGCAGGGGCTGGGGATAAGAAGTATTTTGATTCTTTGATTGATCCATAATCAGTAACTCAGTATTTAGTCTTACCAATGATCCAAAACTTAATCAGAGCCCCCCCCCCCCCCCCCACACGTGCACTCCTAAGTTCCACAGAATTCCTGTATTTTTTATACATGTACTTCTTTTTACTAGTCCCACATATCTCTTGTAGACTACATGTATCCATATAAAAAATCAAGGAACATATCTGGTCATCCATTTCCAGGGGTGGAGATAAAGCCCAATTTGATTATTTGACTGATCCTTAACCAGTAATTGAGTATTTAGTTTTACCAGATATCTAAAACATGCTAAGAGACCCCTCCCCCCCCCCCCCCACACACACTTAAGGTTAAAGAGTGAAATCAACACACCACTGCATGACTATCCCCCTGTTCAGACACAAAGCGTCTATACCGAAACTCGATAAAGAAACGTCGTATAAAATTTTCATCGTATAACCTACGGACCGTTCAGACACATATCTTGACCGATTAGTAAAACATCATATAGACACGAAGTTTTCCACTGCGCATGTTGTTATGGTCACCGCTAGCCCCTGCCCCCTGGTAATGTCACCTTTCGTGCGCGCTCACGTTAAGCCCTACCCAGTTATACTGTTCTATGGTCGCCATACGTTCAGACACACATGGAAAGGTGATTCGTTATCGAGTTCTAGTTCGAAACGATGCTCTGACCCTAGTTTCGTCATACAACGTTTCGTTATAGGTTTCGTTAGTCAGCGTTCAGACTCATAAATCCATCGTATAGCTATACCGTTTTGGTATAAATTTTTTGTGTCTGAACACCCTGTATGTATTGTACAGACAGAAAAAATGCATATTAATTGTCACACAATGATGCATCTGTTTGCCTTTATTCCAGTCCAGACTTGTACAATTCACATATCTCCATGCTATCGCATGATTTTATCACTTTTGTATCAAAATATGTAGCTAATAAGAATTCTGGGACACAAATATTTGCAGTGGAGGAAAGATTCCTTGGAATTTGATCATAACAATAACCAACAATATTTCTAATACACAGATTCTTTAATAGTTCTTTTAATAGTTCTTTAGCACATATCAGAAAAGAAGGGTTTTATTTGTCTATCAAATCATGTGCTTATCTTTCTCAAATATATCTTCTGAAGTGACTCTTTTATGATTAGATAAGTTAACGACTTGTTTACATAATAAATATTCTGTGATATTATTCATCGGTACACATTATTTTTTTTGTTCAAATGAGTCCATGGTATGATATTATAATCTACACTTCACATAATATCTTTGCTCAAGAGTAATACTCTACAGGCAGGATGGCTCAGTGGTAGAGCAGCAGTCACATAACCATGAGGTCCTGGTTCAAAACCAAGTCAATAAGCTAGCTTGCACTCTTTGTTAAGACATGAATCCTTATTACTCTTAAAGTCCCTGGGATAGGAGTTTCGGCTAAAAGTCCACTGGTATGTTTTATACTGGTATAACATACTTGCTCATTTAACAGTCAGATAAAATGATACATGTATAACAATTAAAAAGTAATCTTGCAAGCGGTGGATACACTTTGAAAAATATAAGCAGTAGTGTTGCTATCAGTGTTGTTGTCGAGACCAGGGGACCAAACCCAAGACCTGGGGACCTGAGACCAGGGGTCCCAAGACCAAGACCAGAAGGCAAACTTATAATCACGCTCATTTCACATTAGGTAACTGGGTAGAGACCAAGACCAAGACACCAAATATTTGAGGATGAGATGGGTCTCCTCCTCATCACTGGTTGCTATACCATTTTTAATGTGGGGTGTCAGACCAGAAGGTAGTGGAAAATTTGCATTCAAGCTTCTTACAAAAAGGTCCTTGGATGTGTTCTTTCCACATATTCTTTGCTCATCAAATATCATTTTACTTAGCTGAAGATTCCTTCTTGATACAGCTGCTGTTAAAATGTATTTCTTATATTACACTGAATGACTGATTCAACATCTTGTTTCTTTAGAAATGAATCTCTGCATCATATGTCATGTGAATATGACAACAAACTCTGAGGTTTGCTTGCTGTTGTGTCAAGTTTTCTCTCCGTTGTTCCCTGGTTGTATAAATCGCATTTCAAGAATCTCTCTCTGAACTCCTAGATGGCAGAACAACAAAACAAAAAGAAACCCTAATATTCAAATTGAATCACCACAACATAACAAAACACAAAGAAAACCTAATATTCAACTTGAATCACCACAACATAACAAAACACAAAGAAAACCTAATATTCAACTTGAATCACCACAACATAACAAAACACAAAGAAAACCTAATATTCAACTTGAATCACCACAACATAACAAAACACAAAGAAAACCTAATATTCAACTTGAATCATCACAACATAACAAAACACAAAGAAAACCTAATATTCAACTTGAATCACCACAACATAACAAAACACAAAGAAAACCTAATATTCAACTTGAATCACCACAACATAATTATATGTTGAAAGTAAGACAATATAACCCCACAAAACTTTGTCATATTTTTATACAAAATCAATTGAAATATTGATTTAGACAAAATCAAGTGGTGCATCATATGGAATGGAACTCAACTCAGGATATGAAAACAAAACAAAGATTATTAAATATTGAAAACAATAATAACTGTGATGTGTATTATATTCATGTAGAGACAGAATATTCTTCATATAATTTTGCAGTGTAAGTCTATCTCTTAAAATTTTTCATGCAGATTGTCTCTTTTTTTTTCATCCTACACGTAAGTGGGTTTGTACCAGCAGAGCTACCTTGTGGACATCTATCCCTTTATAATTCTGAGTTAGGGGGGGGGGGGGGGGGTTATTAGATAAGATGATGCAGTGTAGTTGTATCCAGGGCCCTGTCTTATAAAGAGTTGCAATTGATTCAAATCAATCGCAACTTAAAACTAATTGAAACTCCTATCTAATAAGTACAAAGTTGCGAATAAAGTAGCTGCACTCAACAATGATCCCATGCATACTCACATATCTGCGTGTTATAAGATACAAAAATGTGAAGTGCAGTACACTTAAACATCTCGTGGTAAACTGTGGGATATGTGAAAAAGCCCTTACATGTAGGTATTAACCCTTTCAAGACAATTGACCACATTTTGTGGTTTGGCTCAATAACTTTTGATTCAGAGTTCTAAAAAATATACCTGACGCATGAGTAGAAAGAGCAAAATTTTCTACACACACTATGTCCATTTTTATTGCATGACCATATTGCGTTTGATGCCAGGAATTTTAAAAACGAGAATTAAATTTGAGATCCTTAAATTGGCAACACACTGAGAGTTTCAAAATCATTGTTTTTTCATCAAAATTGGCAATTTTTAAAAATTTTCGTCAAATTCCTAACCATGTATATTTTTTTCAAAGACATTACAAGTTATTCAAACTATGTAGCACTAAAAGAAAATATTATTGTTGCCAATTTGAAGAACAAAATGTGATCGATTTAACCCTTAAATAATTCCTGTCCTGAAAGGGTTAAGGGGATTATTGAAGAGGGGGTAATTGTTCAAGGGATAGTTGTCTGAAGATTAGTTTGACTAGAGGGTGGTCTTACTGGTCTTAGGTGGTTTTACTAAAGGGAAGAGGTGAAAGTTTCGTGGGCTAGCTGTCTATAATCAGCTGGATCTTTTTCAGTGATTTTAATACATTTTCCTAAAACAAAGCTGCAAAAGAAAAACACGGATTTCTGTTTTGTTTCTTGATCCTTACCTTGACTTATGACTTTAAGAGGCTCAATCTCAAATTCTCCCTTCTCTCTCACAAAGTCTTCAAACTGTCTAGTACCACCTCCTACCCCAAAGTAATGTGTCTTAGCAGCAAGATATCTGTAGAGTGGTTATGTCAAGTCTAATTCAAGAAAAATCAAGAACAGCCTTCTTGATGCCTCTTATATCTGCATGTAATTGAATATTATTGAATGCACAAGAGAGAGAAAATTCATTTTAAAAAAAAAGGATAAAAGGTTTCCAAGGGACAGCATTCTAATCTTAAAAATCAGTTGTTAAAATCCTTTTTATACTACAAATGGTTACATAATACACCTTCACCAATAAGTATCAATAAAATTCTCAAAATTTTTGATTGCTAGCTGCACTCATTCAGATATCATAATGGACCATCATGATAATTTGTAACCATATGCTACCACTCATGATTTGAAAAGCAATGTTAATATTATATAAATTCTCAGCTAGGACATCAGCAAAACTGGGGGGGGGGGGGGTGGAAACAACTGTTTACTCTACAGACAAACTTTGGGGGATATTTACCACTCTAAAACTTTGGTGCAGTTCCTCTTGAATACAATTCACTATGTCCAGAATACTGTATTAGCTGTTACTTTAGCAAGGTTCCATATTCACAAATTTCCAAATTGTTGTAGGGTAGCAAATTTAACAACATGCAAAAATGAGCTGGCAATGCATGTATAAACATGTATTGAAAGTATCCAGGGTAAAATCTCGCAAAATCAACTCGTTAAATTGTCTTTGTCTCCATCATTCGCGAAAATATTTTTTGACTTATAGAGTAAGATCATGGTATAGTGGTTCATTCACTTGAAAAAGTAGGTTTGAATCTCTGCATGGTGCATACATGTATGTCCTTGATAATAATAACTTATCAAGCGCTCATATCTGTCACGCTGTGACGCTCAGACATTATAATCAAAATAACGAGCGCTCAAGCATAACAGGCACCCATTTACACCTGGGTGGAAAGTGGCAAATGTAGATTAATTTCTTGCCAAAGGTTATTAGTGCCAGGCTGGGGATCGAACCCTGTACCTTGTGATATACAGTCCGGTGACATATCTAACAATTTAGACAAGGCGTATTTGTCTAAGTTTTGTCTCTCTCCAAGCAGGTGTTAAATGGGAACCAGGCAGGATTTATTCCTTGGAGTGCACTGTGTGCTAATAACAGCTGCCAGAGCACAGGCTAGGGTAATAATACCGGTATTCAAACCCTTTGAAGCTCATAGGGATGTTATATCACAATGTGATATGCATTTTACAAGAATTTTTTTATTATCATTATTACTATTATCATCATCATAAGTAGTAAATGCAGGGATAAAAGCAAGCAAAAATCAAGAAAATATCTTGGGCATTTCCAAGCATACATGGACTAAACAGTAAGTCAGTTTTCATATCCTTTACAAAGAAGGTTTCTGGTTCAAACATTCTGCAGACTATATATTAGAGTAAAACTGTTTGATTACCATCAAAATCACACATACACATAAGTACACACAAGTACAAGTAGTAACATATTCTACATAGAGCATGTGCAAGAAATCAAAACATATCAATAAAGGATACACTTTTCCATTTGGTTTCAGCAATCCTCTAATGATGTTGTAAAGCCTGGGCTGGGAGTCTAAGCTGTATATTGTCTCTGAAGTCAGAATGACATCATACCTGTAAGATGTAGACAAGAGAGAAGAAGTAAATGTAGACAAAGAAGAAAAATATTCATTAACTCATCCATGGAAGTACAGCATCTCCATTTAGTGACCATGTTGCATTATCTTTTGATCAAAAATGCTAGGAATTACACATTATACATGTACATGATAGAAAAAGCAAAAATTTATGAAAGTTTATCTACTGCAATACATTGTACTGTTTATGAATAAGAGGTATTTAATTGAAACTAATCATTAAACTATCTATATTTGGTAACAAGTGCAAATTGGCAATTTTTCTGTTAAAGTTTTTAATTTTCATTCAAATTGGTTGTTGGAATACACATAATTTTTTTCAAACTATGTACATGTAGGAGTGGAAAAGTATGAATAATCAGTGCCAATTTGAGGAAGGAAAGCTGATTAATCCTGACTTTAAGAAAACTCTGAACTGCTATGGGTGAATACACATAAAAGTATTCCCACTACGGGCCGCGTAGCATTCTTGAAAGTAGGGAGAATAATTTGATTTCACTTGAATAATGCCAATTTTCGAACCTCATTTTTTTAGACTTTATGAAATGCGCCTACTCAAAAGAGTGTGGGGGCTGCAGCCCCCCCCCCCTATACTGCATACTACAGACACATCTACACACACGCACTCTAAAATGAATTGGATTCAAACACGTATTAATCAGATGAAGCGCACAATGCAGCGTCCATTCAAAACAAGCATAAGAAATTGTGCTAATATTTTCGTGTGTTTTAGAATTCGCGCCCCCTGAAAATAGCGCGAATTCCGCGAAAATTAATGTACCGCGAATATTTCTGCATTTACAGTAACTGTTTTAGAATCAAGAAGTTTTTTAAGATTAGGTACATGTACATACTACAACCATACATCATTTATGTTTTATCAAAGGAACAGAAAAGCTCAACCAGTGAATTAGCTATACAGACCTGATGCCTTCTTGTGTTAGAACATCTTGTACCAGACTCCAATCCCCGCCTAAGAATCGACACTTCTCATTGTAGACCTCTGGTTTGGTATTCAGCAGGACATTAGGAATGGTCAAAAGTCTCAGGACTTCTTCATTCTAGGCACAGAAAGAAATATAACATGTTTGGTACTACATGTAAACACACGCAGGGCAATTTTCATGACCAAAGATATATGTTAACACAAATTAAGCAAGTCCAAGATATTTGTTCATCTTGTGTCCCATAAGTTACCAAGTATCTGGTAATAATTAAAATACAAGTAAATGAAGTAATTAACATTGAAAACAACAATTTTCCTTGATATATGGTCTGATCAAAACTAACTTCAATACATCCATAAGGTATTTGATGTAGTCAGTAGCTTACGGGAAAAAATATCTTGGACTAGCCAATGTACATGTACATGACTTCTGGTATTCTACCATGATATTGTGGAATACCAGAAAGTCATACACAATTGTTAAGACATGCATGAATAGTTATCACATCTGAATTTTCTGAAGTGCAACATGTCATTGCTATCATATAACACATATACTGCAATAAATGCAATCAAATGTCCTATGAAAAAACTTCATAACAAAACTACATTATAAGGAGACATGGTCTGAGGATTACAAAATAATAAACAGATAATAGTCCTTCCCTTGTACAGTACTGACCAGTACTTGGACTGGTCAGGAGGTCAACAATAAACATCTGATAACAGCACTACTATACAAAACCCTTGGACAGTATGAGAGTGCAGGGCTAAGGCAAACACATGGAGTGTACGCCTTGGCCCTTCTGGCACGAATATGAATATAAATGAGCATACTACCTGGTGGGGGTGTGTCTCCAGAGTATGTAGGCTTCATTATCATACTGAAAAGTTTTGAACAAAAATGATGATAAAAAAACAGACTGACATCTAACCCAATGACTAAATGACCTCACGTTATTCTTACATAATCCTGAAAGTGAATAGTGGCTCCCTTCTTCAAAGTGTAGATCCCTGGTAGACCAGCTCCACATCCAAGCTCCAAGACAGTCTGACCACAGAAAGAGACTTGATCCAGGTCCTGGAAATACTGGACCAAGTCTAATGAGCATTCCCAGACTTTCAGCCCACCTGGACACAAGGGTAAAATAATTTTACCAAATCAAGACTCTTTCCTTTGGCCATGAATACTGGAATTATAGGAATTACTATATACTCCCATCAAATTGTACATTACTTCAAATACTGTCTAAGCTGTTATTTTAGCAAGCTTTTTATGTGCACGAATGAAAACATGGACAGTAATGCAAGGCCTGCATCAATCATAGCTAAAACGACAATGTGGGAAAAAGTCTGTGTCCCTGTCATCAATTAAAATATTTCTATTTGAAAATATCAGCTTATACAGTAATGTTGCAACAATCTCAGGACACTGGGGATATATGTTACATCAATCCACACAAAAAATAAAATAAAATAAAATCCTGAAAAGAGAGCTGTTGCTTTTCAAAATTAAAAACAGTTTCTTTCATCTTGTACTCAGTATTTGGAGACATTTGGGCTGAATATGAGATCAATCCAAGGTATTGCAAATGAAGTAAAATCTTACCTTCATAAATGCATGGTAAAAGATCAGAATGAGACGAGATAGCTTCCTTGATATCACTCTTTTCTTCAATCATTCCTTCTACATCTTGAGGATGAAGATAGGAGACGTTGACATCACCACACGACACATTCAGGAGTCTCGCATCCTATAAGGTCAAAGGTCATGAAAATATTGATGCTGTCAATCTTGTGAGATAATGTACATGGGTCTTTCTTTGCAGTGGCAGAGCTACAGGCAAAGAGGGTACATGCTCCCTCAATAAGCCAGTACATAATTACAATTTGCGCATGTGCAGATAAAGGTTATTTGTACTAAGTACCAGGGGCGGATCCGGGATTTTGCATAAGGGGGGGGGGGGGGGGGCACACAAATGCAGGTTTGTCAACTTTTAGAGGGAGACCCGTATATTTTTTTTGGGGGGGGGGGTTATGGGGGTCCAGTTCCCCTCCATAATTCTCTGACAACAAAAAAACAAAACAAAAAACAAAAACAAAAACAAAAACAAAAAATTCCTTCCAAAAGGAGGGGGGGCACGGACCAGGTGTGCCCCCTAAATCTGCCACTGCTAAGTACAATAATTACAATTTGCACATGTGCAGATAAAGGTTATTTGTACTAAGTACCAGGGGCGGATCCAGGATTTTGTATAAGGGGGGGGGGGGGGGGGGGGCACACAAATGCAGGTTTGTCAACTTTTAGAGGGAGACCCGTATATTTTTTTTTGGGGGGGGGGTTATGGGGGTCCAGTTCCCCTCCATAATTCTCTGACAACAAAAAAACAAAACAAAAAACAAAAACAAAAACAAAAACAAAAAATTCCTTCCAAAAGGGGGGGGGGGCACGGACCGGGTGTGCCCCCCTAAATCCGCCACTGCTAAGTACAAATGACCTTTATATGCTGTCATTTTGTATGCACCATAATGCGGGCACAGTATGATTTCACATGTTAAAAAAGTAGTGTGTCCACTAAAACAAATGCGCATGCATGTACAAATTGGGGTCATTTCAGGGTCATTTGTACCATGAATTAATTATGAACTGGCTTATTGATCTGCAAAAGAGAAGAAAGAAATGGGGGGGGGGGGGAGAAAGTGAATCAGAAAGAATGGAGAGGGACAGCTAGGCAACAAGATAAGATGATATTGATCTAATCTAAGATTGCACAATTTATTTTATAGGACATACATGTACACTCATACATGATGAGGTCATCTGGTATAATCTTGTACTAGTCACAAAGATCATATCCAAGTCTCTTGTTTGCAAGGGGAGTAGCAAGGATGAGCATGAAACAATCTTTTGGTGATACTTGATGAGAAAGGATAGCATTTACTTCATTTTCATCTTTGGAATAGCAAATTTGTAGCAGGGGTAGATTCACTTATCACATTCATCAAGTCAGCCATGGTAAGGAAAGTTATTCATGTACAGTGGAACTCGTTATAAAGAGCACTGATATAACAAACTCTCGTTATAACAAGGTGATTTTCTTGGTCCCATCTCTTTGTATTCTATTGTATTTTGGCCCTGATATAACAAGGTTTCGATATAAAGAGGTAATTTCTCTGGTCCCAAGGACCTCGTTATAATGAGATTCCACTGTACTTGCATTGACTTTTGACGTTTCCTCTTTTTCTTTCTTTTTTTTGTTACTAATGTAGCAGTGATTGTGGCGGTAGTCCACTTACTTGCCACTTATACATGTATGTACAAGCTTATCTGAAGATAACCTTGTACTCCAGACTAGCTTTTATGGGTGAATAGGCTTCAATAGCTTTTGTGTGTATCAGCAGGCCCTTTTCCAGGCTAGATGATTCATACAGCAGAGGAAAATATCTATTTAAAATTTCACTTTCAATTCTGAATCCCCTAATTTGTGGCACAGTAAGAGTTGAAGAGTCCATGAATCAGGTAATCTAGCAAATTTAAGAAAATTAAATCTTGCTTAGAGCAATTTTGTTGTCTGTTTTTGACTGCTGCAACAGTGAATGTTGGACACAGTCCCACATACATGTAGGCAAGGGCCCATGAGTGCTTACTTGCTAAACTTCAAAATCTTCAATTGATGCCAAGACAGCTTAGTATTACCTTGTTTCTGGTTGTATTATCTGGAATGAAGATCTCTTTAGCTGGTCTCAGGGTCACACCATCCTCTTCTGTGTCCTTCACTGCTGGAGAATCTACAAGGTAAATGTATATAACAATTTACTGATAGAATAATAAATAAACAGAACGATATCAGGGAACAAACATGATGTACAATTTGAAACGAGTGACTTCATTTGTTCTTTTTGCAGATTTCAGGCAAATTTTGAAACCCTCTCATTTTTAAAAATAAGCTAAAATAATCACTTCAGTATGCACCAGATCGCACAATTTAGAGCTTAAAATTGCTAAAGCTCCCTCCCACACCCTCACCTTCACGGTGCTGATACATGGAAAATCTCACTCTTAGCTGGTCTCTGGCCTTGACATCTCTGGAATGATCTTACCACAGGCATCTTCATAGACTAACATTGACGCAATTCAACATTAACAATGTGTAACTTGTATATATGGGACTACACTAATCTTACCTTGCATGTGTAGTCCCATATATACAAGTTACAAGTGCAAGGTAAAAAAAACCTGATCACACCTGCCAATTTTGTGGCTTTTTTTCTTTTTTATTCATTCAATTTTTACAATCTTAGTTGATCCTGGAAGGTAACCCCTTTAGCAAACTCCGAGGGTGGTTTGCATGGCTCACAGTATGTGGGAAATGGTGATATTTAGATCTAGATTTTTTGGTTGATATCCTCCTCCACACACGGTATAGGCATGGGCTGTACAGCTCTGTGGCCAGTACCAGATTGATAAGCCACAGAGCTCGTATAGCTAGAAAAGGGTACTGCATTTCCGAATGTGTGAAACCTATGGGAAAAAGACACAACCTTTGTTTCAATAGTGTGGTTTTCATACGCGTAGTCCCACGCGTATGAAAACCCATTTTAGGCGCTTAACTGTACATGTTCGGAAATACAATCCTTGACTAGATCTATACTTACTAAAATAGAAGAATATTATTGTCAAAAATTTGAAGAACAAAATGTGATCAATTTAGCCCTTGAATAATTCTTGTCATGATCGGGTTAAAAGACATGGATACAATAAAAACTGCATGTGGGTCAGTTTGTCATCACAATTGTTTAAATCGTCTTCAAAAACAGAAGAAAAAAATAATCAGGATAAATAGGAAGAATAGTTGACATGTTTGGCATGTCATAACCGAACCTCAATTATCACTAGATTTAGATTCAATCACAGTTTGGGGTTGATTTAATTTCTTGTGGGTGATGGGGTAGCCAACATTTTATCTTTTAAAAGATCAAGCCGTTCCTCATAGGAAAAACAGATACTTTCAGGCAAATATGACAAGTGTTTTCAATCTTTGCGCTGCTCGTGTTAAATGTTCAGCACTATCCCATACATACCATTTCCTGTTAGTGGACTAAGATACCAATAAATATAAGCTGTAATTTAATGCCCATTCATCAACATTACAATGGAAAGTGTCATTTTTACCTTTAGAAGTAGAGTCTTTATTGTTGCAGTCTCCACCTACGTCAAAACTGAATGTGAAATCTCCCATTTTCTAACTTCCCAAGCCGATATAGCCACTGTAGTTTTTTTGATGAGTTGTTTCTCAAGCAGCCGATCTCATCTTCTATGAAGTGCCAATAATCTTCCGAGACTACGGTTAATTGTTAAAGTAGCGCGTACCAGTACTAGTGGCGGATCGGATCCGGGGGGGGGGGGGGGGCGGGGGGCCGGGGCCCCCTCCCCTGGGACCAAAAAGGGGCTCAAAAAATGCTGAGGACTTTTTGTTTTGTTTTTGTTTTTGTTTTTTTGTTGCTTGTCAGAGACTTTTTGAGTTAAGAGGGGGCCCAAAAATGCTGAGGACCTTAATTTTTTTTTTTTTTTTTTTTTGCTTATCAGAAAATTTTGTGAATGTTGAGCCCTCTCCCTCAAAAAATCCTGGATCCACCACTACCTACTACTAGGCCAAACATATTTGGCCTCCTACTAATTCTTAACGATTTTAACCCCATGCCGACTTTGAAACCCCTTTTAAAATAGATAATTACTACTTTTGACAATAATCAATCACAAGTTAAGGCAATATTTTTTCATTGTTTGCATCAATTTTCATTAATCGCCAAAAATTAAAGGGCATTAAAGCTAGGGCATCAACTTTGTTAATTGAAAAGTGAAAAACAAAATTCTACATTTCCTTTTTCGTAATGCTTTCTGTGATGATGGAGAATTGTATAAAGAAGCAGACAGTGGTAACGGCTAGTAGCCTCTCCTTAATATTTCTCATTCCACAGCCCATATGGCATTTCTCTAGCTGGCACCTCGATCTGGCGTCTGGCACCTATTCCTCATCGTTTCTTTTTTTCTATTATTGTGGTAATAAATTAACCCTCACAATTTCTTTCTTTCCTCCCTTCTTCCCTGTTATTTGTAATTTGGAAACTTCTCTTCTTTGTCCACTTTGTACATTGTCATCTATTATATTTTGCCCTTGCTTGTTGTCTGTGTCCACCATTATTCCATCCTCAACCCCACCTTCTCTCTCTCTCTCTCTCTCTCTCTCTCTCCCTGCCACCCCTCTCTCCCTCCTTCCCGCGCTCTCTCTCTCTCCATTTCATCCCTAAGCTTCCTCAGTGGTGAGGCTAACTATATAGAAACCACCAAAATTTATTGTTTTATTTCTTGGGATATAAATCAAGTGAATTGAAGAGGTGACAGCATTCTATCCAAAATATATATGTAGTCTTATCATTTTTTATCAAATTTCATCATGCCACGGGCATACAAAGGGTAAATTTTCCTGAAACACAATGCTTACAAACTGGCCACTGTTCAGCAATAAACATGCAAAACTTAGAAGTGCATGTAATTGCCAAATAACATAAGGCACCTTAAAATCCTTCATTGTCTTGTGGGATAACTTGTGAGTGCAGATATCTTGCAATAACAATTACACAAGAGCACTACATAGCTCAGAACCACTGTTACTGAAAGTCAACATGATCACAAATTTTGTTTGCAATCGCTAAAAAGGTGAATTATTTAATTTAATGTAGAAGTAAAAGTACGACATATAGATGAAATATTTTTGTAAACAATTTTTGCTTTTGAGCACACATATAATCAAATTACCTTTAAATCTTTGTTTTAGACATATAGAAGTGACATCTGTGTGTGAGATCTCACATTCAGGTGCAAAATAATCACAATTGTTTTTTTCTCTAAGGTGGAATGACAAGAGATCGATGAGGAATACTCTTATTCATACCTCATCAAAGCTCTCACATTAATACTCAAACGATGATTGGTTAAAACTATCATGGATGCCAAACTAGCACTGGTACCGATATATAATATTAGTGGGGTAAAGAAACAAAATTATTTTGATTTTCTTTGGCACGTACAATATCCACACACAAGTCCTACTATTATCAAGTCAATATTATAAGCTAGGAGTGTTAAACACTTAGTATAGTCAAGGATTGTATTTCCGAACAGATTGTATTACCGAACGTGTACAGTTAAGCGCCTAAAATGGGTTTTCATACGCGTGGGATTACGCGTATGAAAACCACACTATTGAAACAAAGGTTGTGTCTTTTTCCCATAGGTTTCACACGTTCGGAAATACAGTACCCTTTTCAAGGGACCAAAACACCGCGTCGTTGGGAAGGGGTTCACTCGGAAGGGAATATCGTATTAAATCTACGTTGTCTTTTTAAAATTCCATCAAATTCTTTTTCTGTAGGACTTTGAGCATTCATTATGTAAGTTTGACAGATATTCGTTTGATATTCTATTTGCTATCGTTGATTTTCTGAAAAGTGTTCGGACACTGGATCCACCACAATAGCTATTCGAGTAGCAAATAATAGAATTATAGAACACAATGTTCTGAAAGTTACATAATTATACAATATGATAAACAATTTCCCTAACATTTGGAATAGCATTATTTAATTATTCCCTGATGACAAGAGTATCAATACAGATAATACATGATCAATTTTGCTCATTATATATGTATATCAATACAAGGCATATTGCTTGGTGGAATTTACAAATTGGAGTCTGAATTAATCACACACTTCGAAATAAGCTTTACTATACATGTAGCTGTGATCTGACAAATATCAAGAAGTTTCAATGTTATTGAAAGTAATCTGTAACACTGTGGAGGCTTGATAAAATCTGAGCTGCATGGCCCTAAATGCTATCACTGTATGTAATATGTTGTAAAAATGAAGCCCTGGAAAATGCATGACATTGTTAAACGCATCATCATGTGCTTCACAAAAAGTGAAAATATGCAAGTGACCGGAAATGCCAGACCTTTTCTCCCAATAGATACAGTGTTAGACAAAAGCATACCCCTGTACGGTTTCATGAATGGCAGTATTCGGTCATAGATCTATATCTTGAAAATAACATCATATATTGCAAAAACCTTTATATTCCTGGCTGTTAATTCAGTATCCTTCTGAACATCATTATACAACACAAACATCAAAATTCAACAATTTATTAAGTCAAACCTCCACAAAGTTACTGATTCACCTTTTATTTAAATAATGATACTTGGCAACATATTAGACACAGAAAACCCAAATACCTTGGAAATGCTAACAATAATTGAATACATTGAGTATACACTGAAAAAAGAGAATATCTATGTGACATTGGGGCAAAACAGCAGAAATATAAAATAATAATTGTACTAGGCATTCAATACAATAACATATTTCATTTGCTTCACTTATGAAATTTGATCAGAGGGCCATTTTATGCCATGCACCACTTCTTCCTAGAAAATAGTCACATTTCCATCATACCACTGTAAGGAATTATTATACTACTACTATCCTATCCTAAACATAAGAGAGTATTAAGTAGCTTACATTGAAAAAAACCCAAAACACTACTGTTGATAAACCTAAGTTTAGTGTATTGAAGGAAAATCATGATATTAGGTCATGAGCTAGTCATTTGGATGTACCAACATCTATGCCTTCTGCATTTCTGGGTACATCTTTACATGTACTTGTATCACTAAGCTGCTGAACAATCATTACTTGAACACGACACAAAAGTTCCATCAGGCAAATAATGGATAGCATTGTATTCTGGTAAATCAATAGGGTATTAATGGGGTATAGCTAACTGACCTGGTACAACCTAGAAGTTTTAACATGGATTTAAATACCATTTAACACATAAAAATACAATAACTATTACAATGACACAAAGAGTGATTCCACAGAAGACATTTGTAATGCCTAACACAAAGACAAACCTAATTTTATTTAGCTTGCTTCAATGGACATCAAATTTTCTGAGGTATTTGTCTCAATTCCAATTTGGAATGGCAGTACATGTACATGAGCAATTTATACATTACTTTACAAGAACCTTGAAGACAAAGGGTATTGTTTCCATTACAAAATATATACAGTCAGTGGCTTCCATTGGAATTTAATACTGTTGTCTTATGTACAAACCTCAGGACAAATCAATATGGTCGTAAATGGGATAAGCAGAGTAAATTCAATAGTAGCTTTCCTATTCTTCACAGAAATCAAAAGCACACACACATCGCTCATGGTATTACCGTATTATTGTTTTATTGAACCCAATGCCTCAGTGTACTTCATACAATGCATGAAGTCCACATGGAAGACAGTGGCTGCGAGTGCTATCTACACAAAAACATGGACGTTTAGTAATCAGTTGTGTTCCTGTAAAGACCCATTCAGACTTGACACAGTTAACTGTGGCAAAATATTTGTGTAAAATGGCAAGAGGAAAGGAATAAGAAACATGGCTGCACATAAGAATGGACCCAATGATTATCCACTTATTTGTATGATATAAGATACAAGAATGTTCAGCACACTATTTTATTTCATTTTTTCCATGGTAGTTCATTTCAAGCAGTTTATCCCCTCACATCTGAACAGGGCTTACATGTAGTTGATAATCACGGTTGCAAGGCAGGATCTTTTATCAGACACAAGACAAAAATATATCATCAGAAAAAAAAGCAAAATTCACAGAGGTTCAGGAACCAGATATACATGTACCTTCAGAAGGTCTCCAAGAGGCAACAAGGCCCTTTTAATCATTATATATACTTCAAAATGACAAAAAGGTCTTGCTTGTTCTCCCATAATATTTGTCCACAATCTTCTGCATTGAAAAGAAATGAACTGAGTTCAAATCAGTTGATGAGATGAGAAACCTGATTGCACTCATGGGGATAGACGTTCATAGACCCAGCCGTTCTCCCCTTGGTGAACCAACTTCCCGTCGATATTCTCTCCATCTCTGGGCTTGCGGAAGACGATCCTGTCATGGAGTCTATTGCTCTGTCCTTGCCAGAATTCAATCACTTCAGGAATTACTTTGAAACCACCCCTGCATTACAACACCAAAGAAAGGTAAAAATGAAAGCTTGAAGACTTCCAGTGTACTCAAATTATATAAAGAGAACAAAAGAACTTTATGGAAAACACTATGAGATCGAGAGGCAGAGAGAGAGACAGAGAGAGACACACACACACACAAACACTAAGACACAGACAGACAGACATACAGACAGACAGACATACAGACAGGGACAGAAGAAGATAAAGGGAAGAGCATTATTACTGACAATAAATTTTTTCCTAACTAAAGATTTTTACAAATGTATCAAATAGCCTATGTTACAACTTTATCAATATGCCAAACCCTTCTCCATGGGTTACTCTATTGTAATAATAATAATAGCTGTTTATTATGTAATAATGTAGTAAATACATTACATCTACATTATGTTTGCTCAATGCAATAACTTTTGCAAAGGAAACACAGAAGCAGACATGAGACATGTCGGCTCAAAGCACCTCTAAGTCTCTGAAATTCATAACGCAAGATTGTCTTTAAAGGGATTCGGTAACTTTGTGCAGGCTTGATTTAATAAATTGTTAAATTTTGATATCTGTCTTGTATAATGATGTTCAGAAGGATAAATAAATAGCCAGGGATAGAAAGGTTTTCAAATATATAATGCTATTATTAACATATCTATGACTGAATACTTCCATTTACGAAAGCGTATGGCCATACACTTTAGTCCAACACTGAGTCTATGGGGGAAAATGAGTCTGGCATTTCTGGTCACTTGAATATGTTTACTTTTGTGAAGCACATGATGATTTTGAAGTGCTTTTTTTTTTCCTGGGCTTCATTTTTACACCATATTACATACACTGATAGCATGTAAGGCCAGGCAGCTCAGATTTTATCAAGCCTCTACAAAGTTACCAAATCACTTTAACAAAGTTCATTTCTCTCCAATTTGTTATCTACCTCCCCTCAAAGGCCTTTCTCTATACTCCCACCATCGCTGTCTCTTCATGTTATAACAAAAATTTGTTGGTACATTGTAATAAGAGTAGGTTTTTCCAAATATTTTTATAATACACACCAGCAGTCTGGTCTGGGGATAACGCTGCTCTCATCTTTATACTTTTCTTTCAGCTCAGCATCTTTCCTGGTTAGAACCTATAAAAAATACAAAGAAATGAAGAGAAGGCAATTTATAGTATAAGCTATACCTTAATATTGTGAGGTCCAAATAATTATTTATTGTAAATTATACATCTTTATTCCTAGACAGAGGAATAATGTTAATATTTTTTGTTGCTGCTAACCAATGGCTTCTCCTGTCTGTCTCTGTAACTCTAAAACTGCAGTACAATTATTCCACTACTTATACTTTTTGGTGATTTTTATGAATCATACAAATCAGCTCAGATCAATTTATTGGCTTCATTAAAGCTGCTGATTTAAGGAACAGTAAGGGTCAACCTCCTTATTCTTTGCAAATATGACTTGTATATAAATTTTCAAATTAATGATGAAATGTTTTAGTTACAGAATAAAAATGATTTTTCACAGGGTAAAGCATATGACATGTGGGGCTTCATAGATCTCTGACCGGGCATATTATTGATGACAAAATTTTGTTTAGTCCTAATAATAGTGATCCTAGTCATAAACATAAGTCAAATGGATATAATGGGAGAAAAGATGTAATATGTTCTACTGAACACATTTCACAGCATCACCAAATAGTGTCATTGGGTCTACCACTAACTTACACGTACGTACATCTGTGTTCTCTATTGCTAAACACTGACTTGAACACATCAATATTGTCAATGTGTCAATCAATGACTTACATCTCTATTCTCGATGGGTCTACTCTGATCACTGACAACAGCACCAATCTGACTGGCCTTAGGGCGGGAATGAAAGTACTCTGAAGACTCTTCAGCTACCAGCTTTACAACAGGACCCTCAATACGAATCTACAAGGAATCAGAGAATAATGTAGAATAAATTAAGAGAACTATGCTGATCAACAGTAAATTCATATCCAAACCGATAAATGGTAGTGCATTTGGTGGTAAAAATAGAATTCTGTAATTTCTCATAGTTACATGTAGATACACATATGAGAAGATGACCTCTCCAAAGAAACATTGAGAAATCCTTTTTAAGGAAGCACTTGTAAAGCATGGACAGTTAGGATTTATCTGTCAAAAATAACATAGTTTGTGATAAAACCAACAACACTAGATCCTATCCACATACATACATCTTGAAATAGAGAATAAGCAGGAATTCTATAAATCATTGTCTTCAAAGGGAAAAACAGATTTTTGTTCTGTGGAATATTGTTGTTCTGTCCTTCTGAAAGAAGATGACTGTGTTCATCATTTAATTAAACAGGTACAGAGGTGGCGGTAAAGTCCAATCTGAGCCCTGAGTTTTCTTGGGCAGTGAGGGCAAGGAAACAGGGAAAAAGGGTCTTGGGTTTGAAAGAGGTTTGTAAAGACATAACTGCCCAAAGAGGCTGACCCTGAAATCAGTAAAATTGGCCTTTTCTAGCAAGTTCTGCATCATATATTTGGTATTTTTTTTTAAAAGCAAACAGTGATGGAGACCATTATAATGTCCAGATTAACTTTGGGGAATTGGAGAGAAATATGTGGACAATGAAGACAGTAAGGTCACTGTAATGTTTAACTGAATATCAAGTGTGATTGACATTTATGATGAAGTGATACTCACTGATCTGCTCTGGAAATCCCAATAAAAGACAAGAGCTGCAAAAGGGTTCTCAGCCTACAGAGGGAAATATAATGTAAAATCGATGTCAAATCAAAGAAATGACACATAATCATACTAAGTAAATTTATACATTTCTTCACTCAATAAACTACATACTGATATCTCAGGTAATTTTCTACTTATGTAATGCTCATTCATGAAATTCAACAATTAAGCTATTAAAGTTATACTAGGAAACGAGACCCAAAGGGTCAAAACAATTAAGTCTATTTTCTCCCCTCAGCTCCCATGCACAGTTTCATGCACAATAAATTAATGAAGCAATAATGCATGAATTGATCTTGTAAAGCTTAAGGTTATTCAAGACTGCTCAATCTCTGCCAGTGGTATTCAATGATGTAACATTTTCTCTCTATTTATTCTGTGAAAGAGTAAGAGTTAGGGTTAGGGGTAAGATTGGGTTTTAGGTTAGGTTTAGGGTGAGGGTTAGATAAACCATTGGGTCTAGGAAAGAAGTTAGGATTTCGACTGTTATAAGAAACTAATGGCTAAGCAATTGTCGCCAAGGCATGTGTCGAAAAATCACAAGAAAATACTTACAAGCTCTTTGCCTTTTCTGCTTTCATAGTTGGTATAAAACCTGAATCCTGTTTCATCATAACCTTTCAAAGCACCATCCTGGCAGAAGGCCTACCATCTCTGTAGGGGGAAAAAAAACATCAAAACTATTCATAACAAAAAGTGTAAAACTAGCCCTTTAACTGTGAGTGAATAGCATGCCCAGTAATAAAGTAATGTTAATTACAATATTACTAATTACAAGTCATTCACTGTGTATGGTAGAGGTGTTGTAGTTGAGTGGTTTGACAAGACGTAGATTGTGAAGGTCATGGGTTTGAGCCCTAATATGACTTAAATATGACAAGCCAAATGGGATGCTCAATCATTTTTAAGTGCATCAACTAAAGTTGAACTGTGCAGATGTAGATTAACATTCTTATTATAACAAAGATTTTTCATTCACAGTATATTTTTTGCCCTAATTTAATTGACGTTATTGGAAATACAGTCACACTTTGTTAAAACTTCAGTAAAAACTTTGGGCATCCTATCTGGCACTTCGTAAAGTTATGTGTAACTTTACGAACAGCTTTTATGAAACATCCCCCTGGTGGGGTAAATAGAAACCTGGTAGAATTATTCCTTGAAATGCACTGTGCACTGATAATGTTTGCTGGAGCTAAAGCTAGGGTAATAGTTCCTAAAGCTTTTTAGAGTGCCATAGGGCCGTAGTATCATAATGTGAAATGTGCTATACAAGAATGGAATATTATTACTATCATACTTCTTCTTTTTAGGTGGCCTTGGGAAATGTAACTGTACATGAAGACATATCTAGAATGCAAAATGCACAACTGCTAATAATATCTGTGAATTCAAAAGTATAACTTGTTGTATTTGAATGACAGTTTTAAATTATTCAGTGTAATCAAGGTAGGAGAGGTATTAACTAGCTCTATTTCCTTAATGATAAGATTCTTCTACCTCTATGCAATAAAACAATTAAATATTTTGCATTCTAAATGCATCATTCCATACCACTGCATTTCACAAAGTTACCACATGGAGGATCTCTGTATGCAGGACTTACTTTGTAGCTGTGGCAATTGTCATAGCATTAGCTTCTGTTTTAGAGTTCTCTGTAGCTTCACATGCTTCCTTGAACCAGGTTGTAAACTGAGCCATCGGATCCTTGGAACTCAAATCATCTTCAGTGAATGCTTGGTGTCCAGCCTTTAAAGGTAACGTTTAGTCTTGTTAAGCTCTCAAAAACTTTTCCTCAGATTTACTGGATTTTAGTTGATAAATAGCAAGATACTAGCAATACAAAGATGCTGTGAAGATTTAGTGTCCTAAAGTGGCATATGTACTAAACAAATAAGAGGCAAAAAATGATTTAGGTGCTGGGTCAGGGATATACTTGTAAACTCAGAGCAACTTGAGCAAGCACTATACACTATACATGCGTTCAAAACCTACACACAGTGACACACACATGCTATCTCCGCGTGAAGCCCCAAGATTGTTGTGCGGGGAGCCATCGGGGTGGAAAGGCCCTAAAGTAGGGCAGTATATTGCCGTGATTTAGCAGTTCTTACATATATTTAAGGTAAAATTCCCCGGAAATCATTGATGAAATACCAAATGATCTTGTACAAACATCTTTTGATATATGGAAAACAACATGAGACTATAATTAACATGTTCCTTTCAATTTTCACTGAGCAGAAACTGATAAATTGTGAAGCAAATCTGTCACATCCAAATTAGTTTTAGTTTATTTTCAGGTCAATTCTACAGACATAAAAGCATTTCATGTAACAACCATGATCTTGACTGACCTTGTAGGCTTTCCTCATTCCAGCAACATTGATGCCGTTTGAATCCACAGACATGGTGTCTTCTGTAGAACTGGCTAGCAAGCGATGGACTGACCCTAAAACCCTGGAGGTGCAGGAGAAACAAAGTGATTTGTTGACACCTAGTAGAGAGACATCAGCCCATGCGGAGGGTCCTAGATCTTGAAAGTATCATGGGAGCTCTTTGTACTCTGTAGGAAAGAGAAAAACACAAATATACATCCATCATGTGCAATATCTGTAATATCACAATTTCATGTGAGAAGGCAAAATCATCACTTTAACCACTAAATACAAAATTAAATAAAACTTAAATTGACCGAAGTAACCAAAACAAAGGTCAGGTTCAGTGCACTTATGGAACCATCCTATTCCTAGGTCTAGGACTAGGCACTCATAGGCCCATACCTGCCTTTTACTACAACGTCAACTTGACAAAATCAGTGTTATCGTTAGATGCTACCTTGAGAAAAATATGTTGAATTTACTCACCATTACTCAAAGTTTTGGAGGGGTCCTTCTTCATTCGCTTGTTATTCATTGACTTAGGATTCCATATCATGAAAATGGTATTTTGTAGGGCTTTTTTTTGCTTCATGCATTTACAATAGAGGGGACTGGCCCAGTCTTGAGTCAAAATGGCGCATGTGCAACGTCTAATTCAACGGCTACATGCAGTCAATTTTGAATAAAAATCTTTTTCCTGATCATATTCGTAAAATTTAGGAGGAAACGTAAGCTGAATGTAGACTAGTCTCCGATTTTGCGCAATGCATATGATGCCGCTATTCGTCCATGTACACTCTGTCGGTGAAGTCTATGCCAGAAAACCGGTGAGTTTTTACCTTTCCTGTTTATATATTTATTAAATATAATATGTAATCAAAAGTTATGGGAGGAAAACTGGGGGTACTTTTGGGAACATTGAAAAGGTAAAGAGTCCTAAGAAGATGGGAAAATCCTACAAATAACAATCAACATGGGGAGTTTCAAAGACGGTAGGCATTGATTAGAGTATTAGATTAAAGGGCAAGCCAACCTTTGTAAATAGTTGAATTGTGTGAAAGTGAAAGGAGAACATAAGAAAAACATGTTGTTGAAAGGGTTTAACAGAAATTGAACATAGAATAATAAATCTATTTAATGCTTGAAAAATGAGATCACCACATCTACATGTATATAAATCTCAAATTGGCAATTTGATGAACCGATTGTGAAGTATTCACTGTCAACTCTCTCATTTGTCCTAGACCACACCAAAATATCATTATATTCAGGATTTCTCCTGAGTGCCTTTACCCTCGTGGCAGTACTCCAATATTGTAGTTAGCATATTATTATAGCCTAGGTCCTCCAAAAAAAAAAAAAGAAAAAAAGATCCTATCGAGTTATAACTTAAACATTTTGAAAAATTGTCATTTTAGTCATTTTGTGTGTTGGAGCAAATGAGAAAGTTATCACCTGCTGGATCACAGTGACCGTACCGATTCGGCATAGTGTCTTTACTTTAGTGATTTCAACTTTTTAGAAATTATAACATTCTTATTCCTTTCAAACTTTCACCAGAAAGCTTCACCAATCTGTTTCTTTGAATTTTTCTTCTTTCACACAAATCAAATTATTACAAATGTTGGATTGCCATTTCTTTTCTTTTTTCATTTCATTTACTTTAAGATAACCTTGTAAAGTTAGGTTTAACTTATGTCCAATAACCTCCCATAAGTGTCAGTGGGTTTAACTTTAAGTTACATGTGTATGAGTTGGACTAACGTAGATGGACCTTGTGGCCGTGGCTGGCGTTGGGCTGTATCAATTTCGGTGGCAGTCAAACTCTGCATTGAATAGATTCTATGCCAGAATGTCCTGCGGGTTATGGCAATCCAACCTTGGTAATAAGATGATTTGTGTGAAAGCAGAAAAATAAGAAAAACAGGATGGTGAAAGTTTGAAAGACATCGGACAACTCGGACAAGGACTAAGAAAGTTATGGATGTTTGAAAAATAAGATCACTACATCTACGCGAATCTCAAATTGGCAATTTGGTGAGTCAATTGTGACATTTTTGTGGACAACTCTCCCATTTGACGTACACAAAAATATCATTAATTTGCGGTTGTACACTCGGGGCAATACTCAAAATATATTGGAGATAGCATGTTGCTATAGGTCCTCATGAAAGAAAAAGATCCTACTGAGTAATACATTTTGAAAAAAGTGACATTTTAGTCATTTTGTGTGTTGGAGCGAATGTGGGAGTTGTCCACAGCTACAGCACAGTAACATTATTTACCTATTCGGCCAATTTGAAATTCCCATATGTATAGTGATTACAACTTTCAAAAATTCATAACTTTCTTATTCATTATTGCTTGCCCGATTTTGTTCTAACTTTCACCAATCTGTTTCTCTGATTTTTCCTCTTTCTTTCAAAGCAATTTGCTATTAAGGTTGGATGTCCCTTTAATGCTCATATTTGAACGAGGAACATGCACACAATAGTAACTAGTCCGCAACAAAAACATACATCTACTTCCCGCATCTCATAAGGATCGGCTTTTGCTCAGCAGCCAATACCTATTGAACACAAGACGGTAAACATAGCCATGTCATTACTAGGCATGCGTGTTACAGAATTTGCGAATTTGTTCTGCTCAATAATTATTAAAGTTAGACTTAGTTTCAAAATGACGTACCTTTTCTAGTAATTTGATGATATGCTACGTAAACGCTTGTGATCACTCTCCAGCTTACTGTTCAAATCAAATGAATTTTACAACGTTATCGCACTAAAAATAGCCATATCTTGATCAAGCTCACGGGGAAATTCAGCCGACCTTTCGCTCGATGATGTAAGAGGCCGGCCCCTGTGTTATGCAATACTAGTATACAGGGTTATTCCAAAAAAGAATAAGGGGAAATCATTGCGGAGATTTATGGTACAAGTCTGTAAAACTTAAAGCACTTATTTTGAATCTGTTTGGTAACTTTTTCGAAATACTAAACTAACCATAGAAATTTTGCTAGGATATTAAAATTTTGCTAAATATTCCGATAAAAAAATGATACCATTAAATTTGCTAAAATAAGTCTCCCTCATTAAATAATAGAAGTTGTCGACCCTGGCTCTCAGGACAGGTGCATTCTGATTGGTCAAAAGTCAAGAAGAGTCATCAGTTATCAAGGGCACCATCTGGAGAGCCAAGGGCTGGTCCGAAGAAGAAGAAGAAGAAGAAGAAGAAGAAGAAGAAGAAGAAGAAGAAGAAGAAGAAGAAGAAGAAGAAGAAAGAAGAAGAAGAAGAAGAAGAAGAAGAAGAAGAGAAGAAGAAGAAGAAGAAGAAGAAGAAGAAGAAGAAGAAGAAGAAGAAGAAGAAGAAGAAGAAGAAGAAGAAGAAGAAGAAGAAGAAGAAGAAGAAGAAGAAGAAGAAGAAGAAGAAGAAGAAGAAGAAGAAGAAGAAGAAGAAGAAGAGGAAGAAGAAGAAGAAGAAGAGGAAGAAGAAGAAGAAGAAGAAGAAGAAGAGGAAGAAGAAGAAGAAGAAGAAGAAGAAGAAGAAGAAGAAGAAGAAGAAGAAGAGGAAGAAGAAGAGGAAGAAGAAGAGAAGAAGAAGAAGAGAGAAGAAGAAGAAGAAGAAGAAGAGGAAGAAGAAGAAGAAGAAGAAGAAGAAGAGGAAGAAGAAGAAAGAAGAAGAAGAAGAGAAGAAGAAGAAGAAGAAGAAGAGGAAGAAGAAGAGAAGAAGAAGAAGAAGAAGAAGAAGAGAAGAAGAGAAGAGAAAGGAAGAAGAGGAAGAGGGAAGAAGAAAAGAAGAAGAAGAAGAAGAAGAGAAGAGGAAGAGGAAGAAGAGGAGAGGAAGGAGAAGAAGAAGAAGAAGAAGAGGAAGAAGAAGAAGAAGAAGAAGAAGAAGAGGAAGAAGAAGAAGAAGAAGAAGAAGAAGAGGAAGAAGAAGAAGAGAAGAAGAAAGAAGAAGGAAGGAGAAGAAGAAGAAGAGAAGAAGAGGAAGAAGAGAAAGAGGAGAGGAAGAGGAAGAGGAAGAGGAAGAGGAGGAGGAGAGGAGGAGGAGGAGGAGGCCAGGAGGAGGAGGAGGAAGAATCTACAATGTATCTCTCTCTTTTCTCTGCTTGTCAGTTTATGCCACTAAAACACCATTACCGCGGTGGCGCAAGTCCTGACAGAAAAAAAAAGACGCCCACCGGAGAAGACAGTGGCAGCTCAGACGTGAAGCCGACGTACGCCCCCTAAAAGCCCAGGAAGTCTGTAGTCGGGGATAATCAAGGTATTATTCACCATCCATCTATGAAGGATCACTTGAAAAATCATTATCATTACCATCATTATCCCATTAGACATATCAATCTGTATCACTTGCCAAGAACTTGTACAGCATTAACCCAGAATACTTTTTCATTTACATTGATCCCTCAATGATCCTGATGACGATTTTTGTTTACCTGTGTAGCAAAATCTATGGACTAAATGAAACCTTCGAGATCTTGTCCCTTTCCCACCCTCTCGTCCTAACCTCCACCTGTCACTTTGTCCTTTTTTTTCCGTCTTTTGTAAAGTTTACTCCTTTAAATCGTTACTATTTTCCTATTACTATTTCCAGCTTTTTTGTTTACAATATTTTTCAATGCTTTCTCTTCGATGGAAAGTGTGTATGTCTATAATTTGTTTGCTTTCCATGGCCATGTATCTGTCTTCTTCTTTTCCCTTTTATTGGGCATTTTATGCATGATTGCCCAGTCTAGTTTTTTTTTTTTTTAATATACTGTATTCATGATTTATCTTTTGCCAGGGACCAGCTCTTCTACAAGCTCTGCTTCTAAGCTGGTCTCTGTTTTCATTCTCATTTTCAAAAATTAATCTTACGTAGTCTTCATTGATGTTACTTTTTTTTCTTACAACTCAAACTTTAATGCACTTTGTTTTGCTTGTAATGATCAAAAATGTTTCTGCACTAAGTTGTGTTGTGAATTATTTTGTATATTGTTAATTTCATAATACTTATTGTTTTATACTTTGAAAAATGAAAATGTAATGAAATAAAATCTAAATCTGAAATCTGAAATCTGAAATCTGAAATCAATGGAAGAAAACATCGAAGAGGGAATGAAAAAAATCATGTTCAGCTACAATAGGCCGGAGAGAGGGGTCGGGATAGTAGAAGGTAACCGATTGCTCAAATTCCTTAAGCACTTCAAAATTACAGCTCGAATAACTCCAGGGCATTAGGTCTACTGAGAACTAAGAAAATAGTTATCACCATCATATAATGACGACGAAGACACCTATTCAAGAAATTTGGAGTTGATGATCACTTTTATATAGGCCAAAGTTTGCTTTTTGTAATATATATGATCATATCCCAAAGATTGCAATAGGATGTATTGTGTAGGTCATCCTCCCTATTTCCAAATTTTAGATTAGTACGAGGAATGACAGGACTGGTGAACAGACCGATTTCATGACACTTCTTTTTAGGCGCACGTATACATGGTATATGGTCAAAGGTATTGCGCCTCCTTAGAATAGAATAGATAGAAAATTAAAAGTTAAATTGATTTTTTTAAAAAGAAAAAAGATGAAGATACAAAGAATAAGAATTTTTTAAAAATCACACTCCTTCCACTTTTATCATTTGTTCGCTCATTTGAAAGAAGTAAAACATATACAGTCCTCTTATTCTATTTCCACCTTTAAAAAAAAAACCAAACCAAGGGTTTTATCCTCATCACACCTAATACGCCCATGAAGTAAACAACTCAAGTTTTATCTCATTGTATTCAGGGTTACATCAGCTACAAACTAGTACTTCATATTATAAAGATGAAGGTATTATAATAAGTGAAAAGAATGGAATGAATCCAGTCCTCTGTGAGTGACTCGCTGCAATCATAATACAAATACAAACGTGATTATAATGAGCAATATAAAGCCCAAATAGTAGTTAATTGTTGACTACGAGTGATACAAAATGATTCTTTTCAATTGCAGATCGTGTCTTCACCATGGCTATTATGTACATATCTATCATCGCCATGACTATCTCCACGGGTGGTATAATATCGTCCAATCACACTGACATCTTGAATGAATGAATGAATGAGTACTCGACCGTCAACGTGAACAGTAGCCTTGGCCATGACAAATATCGCTTTTAAGAAACCATGGCGTACGATCCAAACACCAAACAAACACTGTGGACAGCGACAAATACAATCCTATATGTACATTTCGCTTCTGTTAATCTGTCATCGTGTCTACAAACTTAAGTTGAATAAAAAGTACTTCCCCAAAATTCTTGAAGGCATGTAATTTAATAAAGACAGCAGACGCCTATGTCTACTTTAAAAACTGACGCTTGTTTGAGTAAACCGAATCGAGTATGAATTGTCCATTTGACATTTGTTTTTCATTGGTGCATTCACCAAACGATATATCTCCCTGCAGAAATCTCGAAAGGAAGTAATCCATTGCAGCAAATGAATACAAAGTTTAGGGGACACATCAGAATTATATGGGGGTGTCAAGTTGGGGGTAAAAATGCAAACTTTTAGAAGCAAAGCGTAGACTGTTAATGATCTTTTACTTAAAGGGCAAGGTAGGTTTTCTCCCTTCTCATTTTTGTTGTGTATCAAGAATGTATACTGTTTTATTTTGTAGAGTTTTTGTTCTGTTTATCCATTTCTTTTCTCAACATTGGTAACGTCTTCTTTAGAAATGCAGACAACGATCATAGATATGATATCGATAACAGTATCCACGGACAACGCCCATCTCGACCCACAGCCCATAAAGCACGCCGTCGTCCAATCAAATCGTTGCATTTCTATGTAGAGCTCTACTCTCGAGCGCTATGGAAACTGTATAGATTCTACTTTTTCACATGCTAATGCTATAGCAACAACCTTGCGAAGAGCTGCAGCTAACACTGTGACAGAATCAAGCCAAAAACTATCTCTATCCGTCCGTTGAAGCTTTGGTAGTCGTATCGTCTGGACCTTACTCTTTTCATCAGCATCAGTCTCAGGAAGTTTTCATCATCATGGGTGATTGGAGGCACGGTACCTTTGGATGCTTTGATAATTTTGGGATCTGTATTATCACCTATTTTGTTCCTTGCTACACGGCGGGGAAGAATGCCGAGGCGAACGGTGAAAGCTGCATTCTTTATGGATGTCTGTCAATGCTGGGCTGCATTGGACTCTGGTCCATGACTTCCATTCGAGGGAAGACAAGGGAAGCCAAAGGCATAGACGTGAGTTTTCTTCGTTAGAATCTTGTAGTAAAACAACCCGTTCCCTTGCCCCTCCTTCCCAACGGCTCCGTTTCTCGTTAGTTCGATTCGCGATCTTATCAACTGCTGTCTATCCTCGCATTCCACGGCCCTGTAAAAAAATCATCCTATCGGCAGTCCGCACTATTAGTGTCACTAAGACAGCTACGCACTGGGATATAATCGTTAGATTATGATGATGATATCGATGTTGGTGATAAATATTATGATGCATGATGATGAGGAGGATTTTTTAATTTGAATTGAATTGGTTTATTGGTAACACATCAAATAAGCAGCTTAATGCTGAAACTTTCAATTTAAAAATCCATAGAATGAATTTGCATTGAAAATGTGGGAATATGTATGTACATTGTTTTAACCATCCATTTTTGAATAAAATAGAAAATGATGAAGTGTAATATAGTTTGAATAGTTTAATAGAGCATATGGATTTAAGAATAAATAAAAACCCCAGAACAACAAATTGTCATTACTGACGAAGT